>LPNX010523679.1:39377-158577 GCA_001517045.1 Pseudotsuga menziesii | reverse complement strand
TATATAACTCGGTTGAATGTTCACAAAGTTTAATGTTGAGCATATATACTTTCCAAAGGATCATAAAAGATCATTATCCAAACATTTTAAATATAGCTTTAGTCACCCCTGTCGTCAACGCTAAAGGCTCAACTCACATTGTAAATGTCATTACTATCTCTCAAACCATAATTATGAATGTACAGAAGGTTGACGACATCGCCAGTCGGGTCTTAGGCTACAAAATTCTAGAAAAACATCAACAGTCAGAGCTAATTATAACATGCATTAGCCAATCATATTATAAATAAATGTTATTTTATAAATTTTATTTTAATAAATAAAATTTAAACCATATCAAACTTTAGATATAAAAAATTAAAATACAATAGTGATAGGATTAATACACATGAGCGATTCATATATATCCTGCTGCACAAAACATAATAATAGTAATAATCTATTTTGAAGGTCACAACTAAGCTAAACATAAACTCAGTGCATGAGACCCCTTTTGTTTATGGGACAAGGGACCCCCTCAATGCAACAATTTAATTACTAAAGTCTTCAGAGGTGTACATACCCTACCCCCTCCGAATTTGAACCTATGACCTCCTAGGAGGAAACACATGTTCTATTGTTGGGCCCACATAGGTTGTACTACTATTACTTAAAGTTAACCTCCTCTTAAAAACAAAAAACTCGCAATATTGAAAAACCATTAATTTCAAACATAATCCTAAAAACCTATTTCCATGTAAGGATAATTTATGTGTTTGTGAAAAGAAATGGCTTTGCAAAACAGAGTCATCACAATGAATCTATGATTTTAATTTCATTGTGAAGAAGGCCACAGAGGAGGATCCCTTTACCTTCAGAGACCAAATAACAATAAATGTGAAGAGAACAAGTCCATTTTACAAAAACCATTCACAAGCTTCGATCAGCCACAAGAGGATGTGAGGATTCATTGACGTTCAAAGGATAATAGAGAAAGTACACTTCCATTGGGATGAATTCTACACTCCTCGCACCTATGCATAACATCTTGGCATGCAATCCCCACTTCTACTTTCCTTTGCCTCCTTAATCATTTTCATTGTGAGTGATTGTCACAAGGGGGCCTACCAACTCCACTCCCCAATGCCATGCTGACCTAGACCTATTAGCTAAGCGTTTGAGCAAACTAGCTCAAGGGATAATATGACCATGGTCTACATCATCAAACAAGCACAACATATCACAATTGATGAGAGAGTTGTGATATTAGTGTGGACAAATAAAGAGAGAAGGTTTGTCCATCATGTGGGGGTTGGAAGTAACCTCAAGGCGAGGCCATTCGTAGGATGGGCATATGTCCAGTATGTGAAGAGTACAAGTGAAAAAAATATACAAGCATATGCTACACAAGCATCAAACAACATATGATCCAAAAGCATATCATATGCAAGGATTAAACAACATCAATTTCAAGAGGTCATCTACACGGCTTAATTTGCATAGACAATTATGTAAAAGTTTAAGGAATATCAATAATTTGATAAGTAGAGTCCATCTATAGACAAGATGTGTCTACCAAGTGTACAAGGTCAGTAAAAGCGGGGTCGAATATGTAATACAATTGTCTAGAGGTTGTTGGAGTGGTGCATGGTTAAAGTTCTGATTCCATGATTCATGTTGTTATAGTTGACCATGATCTTTATTTCACTAGGCTAGGAAATGGTGATGTTCTTTCTCTATGAGAACATTTTAACACATCAATTTTATGGTGTCCTTTGCAACATCAAGGCACCATTAAAGGTGATTACAAACTTTTTCTATGGACAAAAACATCACGGACAATTGCTAATAAAAAGAAAAATGGAGGAATTTTGGTGGTGTTCGAATGTTGATATATGAATAGGGTGTCATCTAAGTGCTTGAATAATATATTTTTATGGTTTGAGGGTTTATATATAGATAGGGGTGTCATATGAATGCAAGTAATATGTGTGTGTGTGTGTGGTTCAAGGGTTTTATATGAATAGGGGTGTCTTGGTGGGTGCGAGATAATAGTAAATAATAACCAACAAGGTGGGCCTGAGAAAAGACAAATAATCATTGCTCCAATACGATTTTGTTGCATCGCAATGCAATGCAGGCAAAAAAAATGGACGAAGATAAACACAATGGAAAAAGGGTGTCATGTTTTGTATTGTTTTTACATTGTACAATCCATTTTTAGTGTTATATTTTTGTACGTGGACTCTTTTTGGCATTGAAGTAACGACGAAATGTGTGTCACATGTATCCTTTTTCTGTTGCTTATGTATCATTTTGTATTTCAATTTAAAAAATAAAAATTAAAAATTAAAAAAAAAACCAACAACAACAACTATTAGCATTGTGTTCACATCAATTATGTGTCATCCACACATATTTAGCATCACATTAGCATCATCTTGCATTATGTTTGTGTTAGTGTTTTTAACTAAGGTGTTGTGATTTGCATCATATGAATCATACAACTATCAAAATACACGAGCCTAGATCCAAATCCTAAGCTCTATCAAGCACCCAGAGGGATCAAATCCCCCGAGGTGCAAACCTCTCCTCGAATAGCTCCTTGCGTGTCATATGAATGCAAGTAATATGTGTGCGTGTGTGTGGTTCAAGGGTTTTATATGAATAGGGGTGTCTTGGTGGGTGCGAGATAATAGTAAATAATAACCAACAAGGTGGGCCTGAGAAAAGACAAATAATCATTGCTCCAATACGATTTTGTTGCATCGCAATGCAATGCAGGCAAAAAAAATGGACGAAGATAAACACAATGGAAAAAGGGTGTCATGTTTTGTATTGTTTTTACATTGTACAATCCATTTTTAGTGTTATATTTTTGTACGTGGACTCTTTTTGGCATTGAAGTAACGACAAAATGTGTGTCACATGTATCCTTTTTCTGTTGCTTATGTATCATTTTGTATTTCAATTTAAAAAATAAAAAGTAAAAATTAAAAAAAACCAACAACAACAACTATTAGCATTGTGTTCACATCAATTATGTGTCATCCACACATATTTAGCATCACATTAGCATCATCTTGCATTATGTTTGTGTTAGTGTTTTTAACTAAGGTGTTGTGATTTGCATCATATGAATCATACAACTATCAAAATACACGAGCCTAGATCCAAATTCTAAGCTCTATCAAGCAGCCAGAGGGATCAAATCCCCCGAGGTGCAAACCTCTCCTCGAATAGCTCCTTGCGTGCAATACACCATACACGGAAACCTATGCAAGGAAAAAACACACTATACATGTTAATGGAATTCTGTTACTGAAACTCAATATATTTTCAAATATGACACTTTTCAATTTGACTATATTTACAATTATATTAAAAAAAAACTTATTTAATATATACCTGGGAAAAACCTGATTTAAAAACATTTATACTATTTAAATTATCAAAACATTATAACTATTAAAACATTATAATTATTAAAACATTAAACGTTTTAAAACATTATAATATTATACTATTCCATTAATGGACTATATTTTTAATTATATTTTAAAAACCTTATTTTTTAAAAACATTTTTACTATTTAAATTTTTTTAAATATAATTATTAAAACATAGCATCTTGATATGCTCTATGACGTTCTACATTTCATTTTTTTGTTCTTCTCTTGCGTGTCTCATAGCATGTTGCATTAACATCTACATTGAAATTTATGCATACATGAAATCTACACTAAAATTTATGCATCCATGAAATCTACACTGAAATCTATGCGTTCATGCATTAGCAGCTACACTCAAATTTATGCATTAATATTAATACACCATACACTGAAACCTATGCAAGGAAAAAACACACTATACATGTTAATAAAATTCAGTTACTGAAATTCAATATATTTTCGAATATGACACTTTTCAATTTGACTAAATTTGCAATTATATTTTAAAAATCTTATCTAAAATATATTTGGAAAAAACCTGATTTGAAAACATTTTTACTATTTATTTTTTTTCCCTGGGAAAAAAAGCGTAATTTTATATCATCCCTTGAGAACAAAATTACATTCAGTAGATAAAAATTGTTGTGCATTTCAATATAATTGTGAGCATATAGAAAAACAGACCATGAAGATCTCTGTAAAGCCCCATATAACAAAAAAATATAGTGTTCAACAACAACACAAAACATTGAGTGCTGCGATATTTCAAAAAAGGTTACATATTATGTTGTTCCTTTATCAACTTGTTCCATATGAAAAGCTGTATATTGTTCCAAGACAGTCCAAAATCGAAAAAAAACATTTTATCATATTAGTAGTATTCATTAACAGAAAATCAAACTTGTAGACCAATGATTATTGAAGAGTTGTTCTTTCTTTAAAGGGTCTGTGAAGTTATCATGAACAGTGTCCTCTATCAATTCTCTAATCTTCCACTATCCTAAGGCCAACTGCAACCCCTCCTTCAAGGCTTTGTCCACCCTCTTGTTGTTATTTTTACTAGTTAATTATTAAAACATTATAATATTGAAATATTAAACTTTTTAAAATATTTTTTTAACAGAAACTTAAGAAAAGATGAATTAAATGGGCTGTGCATAGCCATATAGAACAAAGGTTGCTTCGAGAGAGCTTTCAGAAAGAAGAAATGAAACAAAACATAGCCAAAAGTAAAGCCATCTAGAGCAATTGGAGTTGTTGATGTTTTTTAAATTGACAGTAGTGGAGTATACTCTGATAAACTATTTATTTAAGATTTTGTAGAAAAACATGATTAAACCAATTTAATTTAGTCTCCGAACTGATACACTGGCTGGAAGTGTATTTCTTAATTCTCCAAACTGCTTGCACTGGTTTATCCTGGGCCTAACTTCCTTGGTCCAAAATCAATGAATTTTTATCCTCTGGCTGTCTACAGTCACGTGCTCCTTTGCTAGTCCTCCATTTCGATATCATGTTGCCTTGCTCTTTGCCAGTCTCCATTGAGTAAATATAGCTGCTTGCCTTATGTCTTTCACACTACTTATTGAAGTTCCTTACATTTCCTGGACAGTCCCTTTCCCACTTTGTCCAATCGTGCTCTCCTGTCATGCTTAATTTCTACTCATTCGTATCCTCTCTAGATTGATTCTCCCTGTTTTTTAGACAAAGATATGATACACTAGAGAAATTTCCCCATTTTAGAGTAGTCGCACATGCATTTAGATAAATTGATGCGTGACTCCTGAATTCGTTCTGATTGCTTGTAGTAGGTGCAGAGAGCGTTGAATTGAGGTAGAGAGCCCACACATTCATCTGAAGACTATCATACAAGCTGTTGCATCCAATTGGTGTTGGGAGGAAGCAACATGGTCTGCCAGGGAGTCGCTGAGAGTGTAAGGCATTCTGATAATACTTTGAAGAGAAACCCATGCCTTGGCCTGTCTTAATGCAAGAAAACCAATTTTGATTCTTAAGGGATGTGTTTGTAGCTTATCTCTCCTCCATTTAAAATTATTGAACCTTGTGAGAGAGAGGCCCCCTTATTTGCCATTGTGTCTGCTTTGGCGTTATTTTCTCTTAAAATATGGTAGTAATTTGTACTCTTAGGGAGTTGAAGCTTTTGGATCCTGCTGTGCATCCTTCTGCATTTAATGGATCCCGTAGGATAGCCTGATCTTATTTTGAGGATCACTTGCCGAGAATCCCCTAAGATTATCACCCTAGTGATGGATTTTGCATCAATCATCTCCAGCCCTTGCAACAGAGCCAGCCACTCAGCCTCATTATTAGTCTTACTCCCCAGTCCCCATGCAAAGGAATTGATTATTTGTCCTCTTGGATTCAGAATAAGCCCCCTTGCACCTACCTTCCCTGGGTTGCCTTTTGAGGCACCATGAAAGAATAAAGAGTAGGAGTTCTGATCTTTAATCCATCGAAGGAGATCATCGTAGTTTTTTCTTATTTCCCATGGTTGCCTTCTATGGTAGTTTTTGGCCTAAGGGGAACGCCTCTGGAATAAAATGCTGCACCACTTGGGTATTTGAGCTGGGATATCTTCTTCATCTAGAAATCCCATTCCTCTAGTCACTAATTTTTCAGCAGTCATCCCAATAATCTTTGCTGCTATCCGATTGATATTAACCTTCTCTCCCTTGAAGATTGATCTATTCCTTGCCAACCAAATCTGCCAACATATGTTCTTAGGAATGACATTCCACAACCGCCTTAGAGTGGCTTTTTTTTTTCTGAGATTCCCTGGAAAAAGACTGTTCTAGACTATTAAAACTTTCTCAAGGGAGTCTGGAGGTTTGAAAAAGGCACAAACGTTATGCAAGATGGCCCTCCAAATTTGTATAGCGACTTTGCAATGGAGAAAGAGGTGCGTGGCAGATTCCAAGTCTTCTTTACACAAGGCACATCTAGAGGGGCCTTCTATACCTCTTTTAGTAAGATTGTCTGTCGTTAGAAGTTTGTTGTGCATTAGCAGCCAAATAAAACAATTGACTTTTGGAATACAGTCTGGATTCCAAGCCTTCTTCTAGAGATTTGCTGAAGCAGGATCCAAATTTGTTTGGAGTAGTTTGTATCCCTCCTTCACAGTATAAATACCATTACTGCCCCACCCAATGGAGTCTTTAGAGCTTTTACTGATGAGGGAAATACCGTGAAGGAAGGGGAACAAGAGATCAGCTACTTGTTTCAAATGATCTGGAGGTTGCAGCAGCTTCCAGCCATTACATTTTCCTTTCCTATCCCAGCTTGATAGGTCGTAAAGTGTAACGAAACCATTACCCATTGCCCAATTGGATAGATCCTCCATGTGAGGGAGAGTAGAGATGGGAGGGTTACTAAGAATTCTATCGCCCCAAACCTTGATCTTCTTGCCATTACCTGGAACCCAGTAGAATTCAAATTGAATTAATTTCAGTGAAGATTTGCATAACTGCCAAATTGATGTACCTTGCCCATCCCAAGGATGACAAAGAGTTGTGGAACGTGGCTTCCTTATATATTTTTTCCAAATGACTTCTTTCCACCAATCCTTACTTCTGGAAACCAATCTCCAAACCAGCTTAGCTCCTAGCGCTTTATTCATTTGATCCGGATCTCTAATGCCCAATCCCCCCTTTAATTTTGGGGTCTTAACCACATCCCATTTAACAAGGTGGAATTTTTTAGATTGAACTTTGCCTCC
Organism: Pseudotsuga menziesii; assembly: GCA_001517045.1. NCBI lineage: Eukaryota > Viridiplantae > Streptophyta > Pinopsida > Pinales > Pinaceae > Pseudotsuga > Pseudotsuga menziesii. The sequence goes on along the minus strand of LPNX010523679.1, from coordinate 151,410 downwards.
CTGCCAGAGGAACTTTCTTATTTCCAAACTTATGATGTTTGTGATCATCATTGGGGCTAGAATCATTGAGCTGGTGTATATGGTGTAGGCAGATAGAATTGATTGTATAAGAGTGGCTTTCCCTGCAATGTTGAGCCAACGTGTACTAAGAGAGAGAACCTTGCTTTTTATTTTTTGTATTACAGGTCTCCACATGGTCGAAGAGAAAGACTTTTTAGTGATTGGTATTCCCAGATAGTTGAAATGTGTCCAGTCATGATTGACTTTAATGTTGAGAATATGGGAGATATCTCTAAGGCTGTTGATGTTGTTGTGCCACCCATAGATTAGGCATTTATCCAGGTTCACCTTGCTGCTCGAGGAAAGAAGGAAGAGATTGAGAGATTGCTGGAAACTCCTAGCTATCTGAGTGGATACCCTTCCCAACAAAATGGAATCATCAGTGAAGAGCACATGATTGATGGGATGAATCCCTGTTTTGAAGGAGAGGCCAAGAATCATTCCTTCTTCAAGATAATTATTTAGTCTTCTGCTCATACAATATGCAACTAAAATGTACATAAACGGGGATAGGGGGCAACCCTGCCTTATCCCTCTTTTAGGTTTGAAGAATTCAGAGGGTCTTTCGTTAACTAGAGGAGAAATCCAAGGTGAGCTTATGTAAGCTTGAATTTGTTTGACAAAGATGGGAGGGAACCCAAACTTTTCCATAACCAGAAAGATAAAATCATGTCTTAGTCTATCAAAGGCATTGGCCAGATCAAGTTTGATGGCCATTCCAGATTCCCTACTTTTTTGACTGGAGTGTATTGCTTCTTGGACTAAAATTATGTTGTCACTTATGTGGCAATCGGCTATGAAACCTCCCTGATTTGGAGAGATTAAGGAGGGGATAATAGTTTTCAACCTGAGAGATAGGACTTTGGAGAAAATTTGGTATGAGGCATTACAAAGAGAAATGGGTCTGAAACGTTTAGCAGAGGTGGGATTAGGCTCTTTGGGGATTAAGGCCAAGAAGGTGGATTTTGTTGCACCTCCGCCATATCCTCTTGAAGGACTTCCTCTTCATTATTATACAAATTTACAAAAAATCCCCTTACCTCATTGATGATCTCGGCCTGGTCTGTGGTGGAAGTTCCGTCATCCTTTTTGAGCTCCCTTATGGTGTTCCTACTTTGCCTTTCCTTGGATTGATTTTGAAATTTTTTTGTATTCTGATCTCTGTTGTTTAGCCATAGATTCCTGGACTGCAACCTTAAACTTTCCTCCTCCTACCTGAGAGTGGTTTGCAGAGATTTTTCAAGCTCTATTTCCTAGATAATTAACTCCTTGGTAAATTCTCTTTGCTCCATGTGTCTATGCAATGTTTCCATCTACTTGGTTAGCTCCAGCTTTCTGTTCTTGGGCTCCTGGTAGTGCTTCATCTCCCATTGCTTGAGAGCAGATTTGCTCCCAAATATAAGCTAGGGATCCCAGTATAAAACAACTCCAAGCATTATAGATGATGTCGGAGACACCTTTCGATTCCATCCAGAGGTGATTAAATTGAAAAGGAAGAGGTCCCAGCTTCCCCACATAAGATAGAAAGAAGCATATTGGTTTATGATCCGAAACAGTTGAGCAGAGCAGCTTTGATTATGGGATTTCCAGATTCTTTAAAAGGTGAGGACTAACCAACACCCTATCAATCCTAGCTGCAATTTGTCCTGGTCCTATCCTTTGATTATTCCAAGTGAATTTACCATTTTTTGGCTTGACATCAGCTAGACCCCAATAGGAAATCAGGTCCTCCAGCCTCTCTCCAAATGGATCTCTGACTTTGGTACCTCCCCTACACTCTTTGGTTGATATAGTAACATTGAGGTCTCCTGCAATTATACATGGACATTGCTTTTTCCCCAAGCATTGGTCTTCTAAGGAGTTCCAGAAAGAGTCTTTTTGAGCCTGAATGGTGGGGCCATAAATGTTCCCCACCCAGATAGTTTCCTTGCTTTCCTTTTCTTCGAGTTCCATAAAGAGACAATTCTTATTTTCTATTGTTGAACACATTGTGAATTTGCCCTTGTCCCACCATGTGAGGATGCCTCCTGAAGCCCCTGTCGCACTGACTGCTTTTCCTTCACCTTTTGGCCATATTTTCTTTATTGATGAAAGACTGTCTTCTGCAGTGTTTTTTGTCTCTTGGATGAGGAGGATGGAGTTAGCTTCCATTGTTTTAATTCTTTTAACAACTTCTATTTTCTTATTTCCTCCCAGTCCTCGACAATTCCAAGGGACCAACTTCATTATTTCCTATGTTGATGGAGCGCCCTCTCCTTTTCTTTCTTTTCTTCTTCAGGGGTGAGGAGGTATTTATTCGCGTGTGGGTTTCTTACCAAAAAATATAGGTTGGATTGTTTTCCTGCTGCTCTTTCCCTTGCTGCTTCTTGTTCTCTGAGAGTTCTATTGGATCTTCTTCCCTTTTTAGATAGCAGTTCTGGTTCTTCATTGGAGTTTTCTGAGACTTCTTCTGATGTTTCCCTTGACTTAGACCGGGTGCATCTACCTCCATTGTTAGCAGAGGAATCAAGTCTTGCTTCTGTATGAGTTCGAACCAGAGGGATTTGAGCCAACTGCTCTTCCATGTCATGAGAGGGAGAAATATTTGGGGCTTCAACCTCTTGCAAGGTGTTAGTCTCTTCTCCCACCACGAATTCCCCTTCTTCTTTCTCCTTGTCAGCTAGTGCTTGAAACTTATTTCTAACTGCATTCTTTGCCACGGTGGTTTGAGGTTGAGTTGGGGTTGCTTTTGCTCCCTTTCTTTTGCTTGCTACATTCCATCCTTCCTCAGGGTTCTCCTTAGGGTTGGATTTTTTTGGCTTCTTTGGGCAAGACTTGGTAAAATGCCCATATTCATGGCAATACTTACATTTAAAAGGAATCTGCTCGTAGTCCATGGTCTGCATGTGGTTCCACTCATCTATTGTCAAGTTGATGGCTTCCGAAAGCCCTTTCTCCAGGTCGACTTCAACACAGATCCTTGCGCATGAAAACATGGGGGCTTTTGGCTCTGATTTGTCTATGTATTTCACTAGGGTATTTCCTATTGCGCAGAAGTCTTCATCATTACAACAATGTAGTGGTAGATGGGGTAGCTTCACCCATACCGACACTGCCTTAGGGATATCTTTTTCAAGGTCGAAGGAGAGGTCCCATTTGTTAAGATACATCCCTCTTAGCCCCATAAAATATGGCCCATTTCTGAAGATAAGATCCTAATCCTCCTTTTTTTCAAATATGAAAGCAAATTAACCCTTGCCGCAGAATATTTGCTGCACTTCCCCTTGGATAAGCACTCTCTAGTTTTTATTGAGCCATACTTCCACAGATTTGGGGGAGGGCCATAGTCCTGTGAATAATCCAATCAACCCTTTTTCTGATAAGGTAACATCCTTCCTTTTTGAAGCCGTGGAGGAGAGCTTGACACTCGGTACTTCGGATATCTTGACAAATTGAGAAGATGCAGACACACTGGACGACAGGGGGGCAGAGGACGCCACAATCCTTTGAAAACGACCATCGAAATCCTCTGGATCAAGGTCTAGGGGGGGTCCATGATGCCTGGCAGCCCAAATAGTTGTGCACGCAAGCCGACGGCGTGAAGGAACTGCGTGAGATCGGATCGATCGCTGCGATAGGTCATTCAACTAAGAATCTTCTTGTTACTTCATAAATTCCATTAGTTGACCCAATCAAGACATTAATAATTAACCTAGTGGTTTTCTCTCTTTCCTTCCTCCAACTACGATTCCTAGTTGTTGTCAAATATTGGTTAGTCGACCCACTTCCTTCCTCCTTCACTACTTTTAACTTTTTAAAATATTATAATATTATACTATTCCATAAATGGACTATATTTTCAATTATATTTTAAAAACCTTATTTTTAAAAAACATTTTTATTATTTAAATTATTGCAATTATATTTTAAAAACCTTATTTAAAATATAATTGAAAAAACTTTATTTAAATACATTTTTTAAAATGTTTTATTATTATTATTATTATAAATTGTTAACTGTTAAAAAACCATATTTTAATAGTTATATATCATAGTCCCATAATTAAAAAACCCTTATTTAGAACCTTGCAATATTATCCTAAATGCAAACATTAAATTGTTTCAAACCTAGAGATTACATACATTTAAATACTATCCTAAATATAACTTCATGAGTCGCACTATTATTGTATCGGATTTGGTTGTGGAAAAAGTACCAATATGAGGACAAAGCTTCTTGCTATCTGGGGGCTTCTCTATGTGGCTAATGGTATGAGATTACCAGGTTTGACAGTTTTTGGTGACTCGAAGACTTGTATTGATTGGGTTAATAGGGATGTGGGTTTGAGGGTTGTGGAACTGGTTTATTGGTGCCGGAAGATCAAGCTTCTCTTTGTTTCTTTCAGATCCATTAGCTGCAGTCACATCTACCGCAAACATTATAAGGTTGCTGATGTGCTTTCAAAAGATGCATTGCAGGTGCCTATTGGTAGTCTTATTCTCCAAGAGTTTATGGAGGGAGTGCTTATCTTCAAAGGCATGCACAATCTATTTTGAGCCTTTCTATTTTCGGGGATCTTTGGTAACTGTTACTTTTGTTTATTTCTTTGTTGTATGGGGCTATCTTTGGGAGTCTCGGCATTGGTTTTTGGGGAGCTTTTGAAATATTTCTCGAAGGTTGGTCTTTTGGGGCCTCTTCTTTTGTGGATGCAAGATTGTATTTCTGTTATTGAATTTTGGGTTGGGATGATGGTAGTGGGAGTGGATTACTTTTGAAATTGTAATGGTTCCTTTGATATTTAATATAACAAGGAAAGTCCTTTTTCTTCTTGAAAAAAAAACCCACAAGTGAGGATCTAGGATAATGTTAATATGATTCTCAGGTATTGCATAAAATGAAGTATATTTGTATTCAAAACATCTCCCCCATAAGTGGTTTTAAAACCACGTTCAAGGCCCTCCTAAACCATATACAATAAAACCATGGGTTTTTTAGGAGGCCTTGCACATGGTTTTAAAACCATTTTCAAGGCCCTCCTAAACCATGTACAATAAAACCATGGGTTGTTTAGGATGCCTTGCACATGGTTTTAAAACCATTTGTAAGGCCCTCCTAAACCATTTATAATAAAACCATAGGTTGTTTAGGAGCCTTTCACATGGTCGCCTACTTTTTTTTGTAGATCATTAATTAATTAATTAATTTATTATTATTTTGTTAGGTAGGAACTTACAACATGTCCCCCATATTGGGTTGCTTTTGTGGTCAACATTGTTTTTGATGGATAATTGAAATTTGTATTTTTCATTATTTTGTTAGGAACAAACGTTACAACATCTCCCCCATATTAAGGTTGTTTTTCTGGCCGACATTTATTTTGGGGCATAATTAATTTTTATTATTTTTTTAGTAACAAAGGTGACAACATCTCCCTCATACTCGACAATATTATTTTTGGCCGACATAATATCGACAACACAAGATCTCCCTCATACTCGACAATATTATTTTTGGCCGACATAATATTGACAACACAAGATCTCCCTCATACTCGACAATATTATTTTTGGCCGACAAAATATCGACAAACGTTACAAGATCTCCCTCATGCTGGGCTGTAAAGCGCCTCTCGGCGCAAAAACTTTTCATCTTGTTAGCATCATATTGGTGTTGAATTCGTAGACTTTGAGTAGTGTTAGCATCATATTTGTGGCATGTTAGTGTCAAAATTGTTTCATTTTAACATTGCAATTGCATAAAAAAAATTGTGCCACTTTGCATCAAAATTATGTTATAATCAATAGTTTCAATTCTCCCACTTTGACCTGATTCCATTACAATACCCCAATTGTTAAGCCCCGAACTTACTATCTTTCATGTGACTTATGTTATTTTGCATTATGGACTTATAATCTTTTATGTGATTGTGCACTGTTCCTTTGCATGTTAGTGTGATTAAGGACTTATGATCATTGTTTGATAATGTGACATTTGACTTTGGCACTATTATTAATAGTAATTTTATTATTGGCATCATTGCTATCTTTGAATGTTGTTACTATTGATTAATTGAACAACTAGATTATCAAAGGAAACTAAAGGAGTATGGGGGACAATGGATTTTACAATGTCAGGGGGAATAGGGACATCCCTGGCACCTTAGAACTTATTGTTGGTTGAGTTTGTCTATCTTAATTAATATTTTCACCTTAGTGGCATTAATAATGTTGGGCACCCAAACCTTGTTCAACGAACCCTATTCTCAATCTTTATGGACTATGGAGCTACTATTGCATCTCGTGCATACTTTAGTGGGACCTTCTTGCTTAGTGTACCCTCCTTGGGAAGAGATTCACTCATATTTATGTGTTTTTGGTAATTTATGAGCCCTTTTCCTAGTTTTTAGGGGCCATAAGCTATTTTCTAGCTTCCACTCTTACAAAATGCATTGTTGATCCTATATTTGTGCTTCTGGGACATTTATGACCCTAGTGGATCCTTTCTCTCACCTAATTCACCCTCCTTCATGTTTTGTAACCCCCCTTAGGCATTAGTGTGCCTCCTTGTGCTCTTCATGGCCCCACTCCTTGGTTTTTGGTTACTCCTACTCATGGTGCTAATCCGAGAAAGGGAATATCCGAACTAAGCCACCACTCCACTAATTCGAGTTAAGTATCCATGATGAAGCTTAAATTTACCTCTCTCTAACTTGAGTTGACCCCCTTAGGTTAGATTTGGCCTCCTTGTGTTATAAATTCATATACCCTCTCCTTGTTGAAGCTAATCTTGATCTTTAGACCATGGGACTTATGCTATCTAATAGTGATGGGAATGTTGATAGTATTGAGAGTGTGTTGAGACTTAGAGTGAGTCTAGTTGTTGACCTTTAATTATTTTATATCACTCTACTAGTCTAGGTTCTCTCACATTAATCCATAAAATGGGTTGGTGAGAGGAGTCACATCCCACGGGAAATGGAGACGAATAGGAAAGTAGCAGTGAGGAGCATTGTGGTTCTCAGAAGAGGTAGTTCCAAGGGTTTCTAGACTAAGTGTGCCTCTACCTATGGATTCATGGTATCAAATCAAGTGTGACATGTTCAAGCAAGGAAGGCTTGACTGTATCTACGGTTGGGAGGAAAGTTGTTATGTTACAACCAATGGCCATTAAAGATAAGTATTTATTCGTATACTTATTTATGTTATTTTATTATGTTTATGTGCCATGGAGTCTGAAATGAATTATGGAATTATTTATGGATGATGTGTCGGGATTTATATGCAGGGTGGATGGCTCTCGATACTTTGTATTACCATGGAACTCTTCTATTTTCAATTCTTTCTCTCCTCCCTCATGGTTTATAAATGTAACTCTCATTTAATGAGAGGGGTGAAACCATAGGTTTTGGTTCACCCATTTATATTCATTTATGGGTTTCTAAATCTATACCATTGCATCTAGAGTGATGATTCCAGTAAGAAACATTTATTATTTCACCGAAAAATCTTTATGGATGACCAAGTTATGACTATTTTGGTCAACGGTGTTTCCGACCCTTTGGGGAATGCACCCTGTCTTTTGACTAAGACCATCTTTGTATGCAGATCTATCCTATTGTTGTAGATATGGTCATATTGTTTCATATATAATTATGTTAGTATATATCTGATATGTATTAGTGATTGATAGCTAGAGGGAAGGCGTACATACAATCTAAATCATAACTAGTAAAATATGGTTGTAGGGGATATCCACAGGATTTTATTTTTAGAGGTTATGGTTGGAAGCCCTTGTTTTCTATTTTCTATGGTCTCTGTGGTTAGATTTAATGCTATTCTTACTACTTAAACATGCTATCATCACACACATCACATAATTGATAAATAATCTCAATGTGAAAGATATTTTTTTATGCAAGCAACCATGGCAACTAAATACTCTCTACTCCTATTCTCCACATATTTACAATTCGATATTTACTATCAAGTACCTGATTTAATTATATGATCATAATCATGATAGATATTTCCATTATCATGCCTTACCCATGTACGCATTACGCATTGCATTATTATTATGTTTAATAGTATGCACATTGGGAAATAGCATGTTTGATTTTTATGCATTTCATAAGGCTATATGTTTTAATTTCCTGATTACATGGCTAGTTGGACTAAACTTGGAAAACTTAACTCCATTGTGCAATAGTAATTTATCCCTTTTCCTAGGTATCTTAGTGCCTTTGGCCTTGTTTTAAAGGCAGGGGGCAATGCACTCATTCTCTAATTTATTTAGATTTTTGTTGGAGGTTTATTTTTTTGTCTTTTGTTCCTAATAATATTTCCTCTTGTCATCAAATGATGAGAAATACCTTGATTGGTATCACATCGATGAGCCAACGAGCTTTGAAGTGACATGGTTAAGGTGGAACCCTAACTGCCATTACTTGTTTTTTTGCAATCATCCCTTCCTTGACGGGTTTCAACTAATCAACCCTAGTAAATTGAAGATGAATGTGGACCTACCATGGATGATTTAGCTTCAATATTCAAGGCTTTCCATGGTTTTTCTATGGGTTTTCCCTTTGAAAAGGCTCTACCTCCTTGCTCTAAGTTCATAAAAATATTGGAAGAAATTCCTTTGCTTGAGATCTCCAATGAACGACTGGAAAGGACGACTCTTTTTTATCTTTGAACAAGATCTGGTGGGGAAATTCACCGATATTTGGCCAAGTCCCAATGCTGTGGATGTTAGGATCAAAGCAACATGGATCCCCTGCATTGAAAATAAGGTATTTGCCATTTTTGTAGGAAGTTTTTTTTTATACTTTGCCTCCAAGGAAGAGAAAGACTTAATTCATCAATCAGGACTCTATTTTATGAGCTCAAGAGGAATGTTTCTCGCCTCCTAGACCTTGGATTTCAATCCAGAGGATTAGATAACAATAGTTCCAGTATGGATTCGTTTGGATTTTCTTCCCCCGCATTTCTAGGATTATTTTTCTCTTAAGGATACAGGGAATAAGCTTGGGAAATTCATAGTTGCAATAGAGCGAAAAGGAAGACAATGCGCATGTGCCAAAATTTATGTAGATGTTAATTTTGAAGAGGGCCTCCCAAAGGTTTTCTAGCTTACCCTCTTAGGTTGGACACACATTCAAGCAATGGATTATGAACAAATCCCATTTAAATGAGGCAAGTGCCATGACTATGGGTACTTTTCCAAATTTTGCTCGAATTTCTCAGCAAAAGCTATAACAGAGTCTTCAACTCAATCCAATCAAATATTCAAACAAGAGAAAAACCAGAGGAAAAAATTATAGATATTAGGAAATCCTTTTTCCAAATCTCAAAAGGAGACCCTAAAGGAAAATAGGGCCAAAAAATACAAATCTCTTTCAGTCCCAGAAGATGCTCCTCTGAAAGAAGATCCACTGAAAAAGGCAAAAAATCCCTCTCTATATCTAGTTATTCCTTCTGTAGAGGTTAAGGAAGGAGAAATAGTTCCTCCCACTTCAACTCCTCCTTCTCCGAAGATGGTCTCTAAAGACCCACTTGAAGACGACGAGTCAGTTTTAGGAGAGAAAGAGATAGTTCTCGATACTTTTATTTCTCACCCCTTTGCTAAAGCAGTTCGAAAAGGAGGAATCCATCTCCCCCTAAGATGTGAGGAAGGAGATCAAACCATGAATGATGTGAGAAAGAGGCAAATGATAATATTTCTTCAGGATCTCAACCAACATTGAAAAGAACGTTCTACAAAGGACGCTAATTCTATTGTTTATGTTATACTTTTGTTTACTTCTACTAGGACAACATTTTTAGATCTATTATAGTCTTCACTTGAATTATAATTCCAACATCTCCATCTCAAAGCTCTTTAGCAAAACACTCATTAGCATCAAGTGCAACATAGACAATAGCACAAAGCCTATTTAAGCAATTGTCCCACGTTGTATCTTTGTTTGTGAAATTTGATCGGTTCGATCACACCTTTTTATTCAATACATTTAACTATTTATGTGAAAAGAAAAAAAAAATATTGGCTCATGTCACCTTCACAATCTTGATCGTCATTTCATTTCTAATTTTTCCCTTTAATCATACATTATAATCATCACATTTTCAAAAATTTTACCCTTTCCCTAGTCCTTTATCTTACATTTTTTTGGTTTAACTTTTGTAATTCAAACTAATTTTTCACTTTTGATTAATTTTGTTTTAAGCCTATTCTCCTAACTTACTCTTAGCTTTACTTTTAATTTTCTTTAACCCAATTTTTACTCCTATAAAATTTTATTATATTTTTATTGGTTTATTCTAATTTTTTCAATTTTCATTATTTACAACTATTAATTTTCCCCTTTAATTATACATTTTCGACTTCACACTTTTCTAACCTTTGACCTTTTCCCTTTAATTATACATTTTCGACATCACATTTTCCTAACCTTTGACCTTTTTCAGGGGCTCTTAGCTTTATTTATTTGGTTGATTTTATATTTTTACATTTGAATTATTTTGGTGTCTTTTTCACTACTTTTACCTTCATTTAAAATAAAAATTAATACCTTTATTATTTTTTCTTTTCAATTTACCTATTTCGCCTTCAACCTAATTAATTGAATTCCTTTCCACTATCTGATTATAATTATTCTCCTCTTCTACTACCTTTATTGTTCTCACTTTGACTTTTATCTAATTATAATTACTTTAATTCTCTCATTTGGTTGTCACTCTTCTCGTGGCTTTAATTTCAATCTCTTTTTAATATTTTATTTCTAATGGATATTCCATACTAAACCCTATGTTTCATGCTTTCAAATCTTTTATTGCTTTTTTTTCGAAGATAGGTAAAGTGTTCACTCAAAAAGTTGGGATTCTTAAACCATAATACATATCAATTAAAAAAAGACAACTACTCAATTGTCAAATTTGCTTTGTTTTTCAATCATCACTACATAAAAAAATCATGTTATAATAATAATTATTAATTATTTATTTTTATTATCAATAATTTAATTTTACTAATTAAATTATTATTGAATATTTAATTGAGTATATATTAATTATTATCAATTATATTCATACTTTTTATTACTATTTTTTAATATTTCATCATTAATTAGTTTGATTATTAGTATGCATATATTTTACAACATACTAATAATGAGAGAAAAAGTTTTTCTCTCTCTCATATATACAATTATGAAATTTTGTTACACTGACATTAGTGATTTCCACACCAATGTCACATCATAAGAGGAAAAAACTATGTATTCGTAATGCAACAATTCCATATCTTGGAAGCAAAAAAACATGTATACGACATAGCATGAAAAATTATATAAACATATAAAATAAGATAAGATGATTTTATTAATGTCCATAACTAACTACAAATAGGTCAAAAGGGTTTTATCAATTTGATGTAGCTTGAGTGGTAGAGAGGAAAGTTGTTGTCCTCCTCGTATGGGTTCAAATCCCACTTTATGACATGCTTGTTCTATTCATGAGCCAATTGTTTCTCTAGCCTTGAACCCTAAGAATTCAATTTACTTTAGGTGCCATCCTCATAATAAGGGGAAGTACTTGGTGGGTTTCCTTGGGAAACGCATTACGTGGCAATACATATATAAAATTTATAATGATAAAAATGTCAAAGTCACTACTAAGTACAATAGCGTGAGATGCAGAATAGGACCACAAAGGTTGTTCCTATAATAGCATGATAAAATCCTACATAAACTATGCTAGATAAGGTATTTAGTATAAGATTGTGAAATGGAAAAGTAGAGAACCCAATAGAAAAACCTCTAGTGAGGGAGGGGAGGTGACATCTCACCTAAGGAGCATTGATTAACCACCCTCAAAGCTCTATGTCCTCAAATCTAAGCTTGAAGGGAATAAATGAAAAGAAGTTGACATCAGAAGTTGTTTAAGACATTGTCGTCTTTCTTGTCATCCTCACTCTATAAAAACATAATAAAAGAACACATGCTCCATAAAATAAAATAAAAAATAATAATATTAAAGATGTAATTAAAAACATACAAGTTAAAAAGTTGTCAATACTCTCCCTCTGAATCAATCTCGTTGTCATCATTTGGAAGAATATAATATACTCCAGTTAACGAATGAAAAGGACTAGAAACATGAGCGACTAAAAAGAAGACTAATTCGAACAAACTTCATGTGATATGATGTCTATATTATTTATTCTTTTGCCCATTCCATTTTGACAATATTAAAATTGATTGAATATGGAAAATTTTCCACTTACAATTTTTTAAACCTCTCCTTTCCTTCAACTTGTACATTGTCATTCATAAAAGGTTATTCCTTGTCTTATTTTGAGACAAACCTTCATCTTTGTTCATCATCATATGTGTTAGAACATTAATATGCATGTCATGGAATGAATAAGTACCATTAAAAATGTAGCATATTGAATTCATTTACACTCTAAATTTCATTGAAAAATACATGATAAAATTGTACCATGGCTAACATGCTTAGAGTTATTGTACCACATGACATGAGACTCTCTTTTAATTTTAAGATCTTTAACAATGATTCAAATTTTTTGATCAAGGTTTTCTATATCATAAAATAGAATATAGTAAGTAATGATTAGAACTAGCAATTTCCCTAAGAAGGTGTAATGATATGTCGATAGGTTGATGTTGGAGGGTGAAATGGATGAAAAAGAGAAACTAAAATTAAATAGGCGTTTTGAAAAGAAGGAAGAATTATGTTTTGAAGAGAAGGAAGAATTATGCAGAGTAGTGAAAAAAATGTGTTAGATATGACAAGGGATGTATGTATATCTAAGTCTTTGTCTCAATGGACATGCAAATAAGGTGCATAGTATTTTGAATATAATCTATGCCCAACAATTTGATAATAGGTAGCTAATCTAAGTTGCAAATAATCTTGTTCAAGCTCATTAGTTAAAAAGAACAGAAGAACCTTAAATGAAGGATTCCTCACTCTTTAAATATAAATTAGAATATAAATTATAAGGTTCCAACTTAACTCCATTTGCTCAACAACAAAGAACGATCTCCAAATTTGGTATTGATTACATAGAATTTTCAAAACTACATAGTTTCTACCTACAAAACTTTCAACAATACAAGGAATATTATATGTATCAAACTTCAAGAGTTCTATTACCAAGAAGACTTTATCTAGGGCTCAAAGGAGGAAAAAATCCATCCAAAGGGAAGAAGGCACACTAATCGTGGGTCGTTAACTTCGAATGCGGCATAAGTAATTTCCATTGAGCATGATTGTGTTGGCATGGACAAAACACCTGCGCAAAATAGTGTGAGCTAGATCCCCCTACCATATGTTTTGTCCTTCTAGACATGTAGCCAATGGTGATTTAACTCTTGGATCCGATATAGAGTGTATGCACTGACAATATGAGGTCTTCCCTCTCTCTTACTCATGTGAAAACTTGTCACCACCGCTCAAGGAATTACAAAAGGGTTTGTCATTGGGCCCTTTCACTAGCGTCCCCTACTCCACCAAAACTTGTCTCTTTTCCTTTGATACAAAGTTTCACCTTTGAGTTAGACCAAATCTTCTACCCCTTAAGTGGATCCGCTAAATAGTCCACCTCCTCCAAATCATCTTCACCATATATCAGCACCTCCTATCTCTTCTAACCCACCCATCTTCCAAGCTTATTAGGGAAATATACCTCTCTAACATTTACATTAATACTTCTATAATAAACAATATTATTTTATTAACTCATCAAAACTATATTGATTAAGAAAAACTTATTTTAAAACTTTTACAATGTATAAATTATTTTCAATCAAAATAATTTTATAGTGCATAAAGCTTCTCTTAAAATCTTCTAAATCAAAACTATTTTCAATGAACCTTAATAACCATCCATCCTTCTTATAAATATTAATAAGATACATCGAAAGGAAAAAAATGGGAAGTAAAGTAGGTGCAATGAAGCGAAAAAGAGAATATTGAAACAAGTACTATGAGGAGCTTGCTACGTGGTTGTGTTTGAGTGGTCTAAGGGTGGTTCAATCAAGGTTTTTATAAACTATGATGTTAACATCTTTTGTTAATGGATTCCAATATTCAAAATGGATTTCAAGTTCACAACATATATGTTGCACAATTTAAAACTAATGAGAAACACAGAATGCAATGTAATACAAACCTTCAATATGGGAGAGTGGGCTGAGTACACTCATTATGGTAAGTGTGTGTTTACTTCATTCCTCATGTCAAAGATCATATTGCCAAACACAATTACCTCAACTTTCTCTCTAATTGGCCACCCACTATATGGCCTAATACTATCATTCTCAAGTTCATGCTCAGGTGGGTTAGGTTCTATTCTCTATTGGTAACAATCAACCAATTTGAGAATTAACCAAATTAATCAAATTAGAATTGAGAATAGAAAAAATGTAGACCCTTTATGACAAATAGATGGAAATAGGAGAGTATAGGGATGGGAAAGATAAGAATTATTTACCCATTATGCAACTGTTTCTATTTGGATGCTTAAGAACCAAGTATTGTTTTAGCAAGCGATTCCCATAAAGAATTACATGGATTGGTCTGTTTCTTTCCACACTAAACAACACTAGAGGGAATAATATCCCCAGGGAAGAAAATGAATATCTCCCCTTTGTTGTGTGGGGAAGTGAAAGAGAGTGTCATGGATGTTTGATGGCTTGAATGAGACGCCTAGAATGCTTGATAATGAGAAGATTTACTAAGTCTGAGAGCAAATGTGTTGGATTGAGTGAAATAGAATTTTGTTGCTTGGTTCTTTCATCTCACTTGCCTCATAGTTTGGCCTAGGAGTGGTATTTGCACTAGATGCCTATGGTTGGACAAAAAAATATTTATACACAACCAATTTTTTGGACTATACTTGGTCAAAATATAAGTGTTATATTTTTTCTTATGAATATGCAAAATAATGTTATTTTCCTACTATGAAATTAATATAAATTCAAGTTGTGTGTGTGCCATGTTTTATAATGGACATGTTAAATTAGATGCCATGAAATTTAGTAATGCATGCATGTTTAAGTTCCATCGTATTCTAATTGACATAATGTAGGCATTTTACTTCATTATGGTCCTCTCTTGAGGACTCTCTATTGGTATTATAATTATATTGGGAAGGGTTGTAATTTGAATACGCTATTTAGTGGTTATCCATCCCAAGAATAAGGGAAGGGATGTCACAAAAATATGCAATCAGTTGAAGCTTCTCCCTTATGCACATATTCATCTTCATGTTTAATTGGAACAATCTATGTTGCAACTTGCCACTTTACCTCAACATTATATCTTATGGAAACATTGCATCCTCCCTTGCAATTTCTTCATGCACACACTTTGTTGTATTCTCATCCTCCACCATTTTGCATTCATCATTAAATGCATGAGCCTCTTCGAAGTAACAAAGCACATCCGCTACTTTGGCCTCCTTTGTTATCTTCCTCTTTTTCACTTCTTTGGTTTTCTTATTTTCAAATGCCTTTATTCTTCTTATTATGGCTTGGATATTTGTCTCTCTCTATCATTCATATTCATACTCTTTAATTACTTTTTATGATTGCTTGCATCTCTTTCCTTATCCTTTCATTTTCATTTTAGCTTAGTTGCCCATCTCTCTTTGCCATTTTTTCTTGCATAAGCAAGCAACACAATAGCAATACTGGTTCATATTTGATTTCTCTAGGGATTTATTTTCTCTAATACCATTTCAATGCAAAGGAAAGAGTGATGGGCCGAAAAATTTATGAACTCATATATCTGGAAACAACTCCTACACATTGTGATGCAAGTAAGGCCTAATATATAACACTATCTCTATCTAGAACACATAACTCTATCAAAGAAAAACAAGTTTTACGTAGGTATCCAATAATTCCTACACAACAAGTCAAATGCCACCTTCCTACATACATAGGGTCCTGCTAATGTGTAAAAATAACACATTAAGAACATTAATTCTCTATTGTAAACAAAAGAACTACACTGTTACATTTTTAGGGTGACACAACACTACTACACAAACTCTACTAATGGCATGGAAGGAATTCAATGAAGTTACCATGCACAACTCCTCTTTAAGTGTTTCCTTTTACAAATGCTCCTCTAAGCATATCTACATTTCTCTTGAGCCTCATTGCCTCATGATATTTGATCATTTTCTATAGATATGTGATATTAAAGAATGTAAAGCACACATGCAATGGGCTGCTACTTGGAATGCTTAAGTTTAACACTTGGTGCTTATATTGTGGTGGTCATGTCTCCACTAGTTTACAAACTTTAATGGTGCTTGGGTTTCATTTATTGTTTCCTTTCTTACTGTTAGTGCCCGAAATTGTTCTCAGACTACAAAAGAACAAGCCAACACAATCTCAATAAACACAATAAAGTAAAATAGGTTTTTCTAGGGTTTTGGTTGTACAATTTGTAGACAAGAGGGCATAAACTTCATGAAACCAAAGCAAACACTAAATCAGGAGCATTTGAAACTGAGATGCATAACATATAAACCATAATCCACACATAAAAATCACAGTACTGAGTTCCACCCACAATTAGAAAGCATTTTAAGCATAGAAACCTTAAACATGAAATGAGTATACCAATTGAGTAATTAACACAAATTAGAAATGAAACTAGTCAAAAGTCTAAAAGGGCATATAGTTGCATATATTTCATAATTCAGTCATCAAAAACACATAAGTCTTTACACTTAGCTCATAAACCACAGCTTGATAGCCTCCCCTTGCAACAAAAATCGAACCTTTGGTACTTTTTCAGACTTACATTTATCCTGTTCCTTCAAAAACAGTTGCATAACTAAACCCTAACTACTTTTTAGGTTATCTATCGAACTGTTCAATATAAACTTATCATTATACAAAAATGAAATAACTTTTCAAACAAATTATTAAATGCTCTTCTTAAAGTACTTTTACAAGTCTTTTACTGCCTTTGCTAAAAGAGCAATTCCCTCTAATGCCTAGGCTTTCCTTCTAGCTTTCTGATGGTCTGCTTCCAAATCTGCAACTCTTCTTGTCAACTCTTCATTCTGTTGTGTCAGCTCCTGAATAGTTTGCTTTAGTTCTGTAAACTGATTCTCTGTCTGTGTTTTTCTTTTAAGAGCCTCTTTAGAAACTGAAATCAGTTCCTGATAGTGACTATTAACTTCTTCCAGATCTTCTCTTAGTCTTTTATTTGTAGTCACTAATCCTTCATTGCTTTCATGCAGGTACTCAATT
This sequence comes from Pseudotsuga menziesii, assembly GCA_001517045.1. Lineage (NCBI taxonomy): Eukaryota > Viridiplantae > Streptophyta > Pinopsida > Pinales > Pinaceae > Pseudotsuga > Pseudotsuga menziesii. Next base: position 134,071 of record LPNX010523679.1, on the reverse strand, counting down.
TGATGCTTGTATTGTTTAATACTCCTTTGCAGATTTTCCTTCTCAAAATCAATGCATTTACCTTCTACTATTGGTGCATCCCTTCTGGTATCCATGGGATTTTCAACTTCTTGAATATTTCTTCATCCTCCTTCATATGCTCTATCAAGTTCACAGGAATTTCTGAATGTTCTTCAGCTTCAATACTGCACTGAACTGCATCTTTATTTGCCTCTCTTTTCTCCATACATGAACTCTTTATATCATTTTGCTGCTATTCTTGAATCATCTTATTTCGAACCTCCATGAATATGTCTGAGATCTTAGTATCAATGAAGACTGGTTTATATTTCAGAACTATTGGTTTTTTACCCTTCTTAACTTCTTTGTTTTCATCCTCACTATCTTCCAATTTCTCCCGAGATGATGAATCTTCTATTACTGTAACCTTTTTTTCAACCAGTTTGGGATTTAATAGCTTCTTCATATTTAACCTAAGCTTGTTCTTTGGCCTTGTCTTAGGCCTCCAAACTGCTCCAACCTCTCCTAGCATTTTCAAAGCTTTCCCTTGATGTGTAATTGAAGCTAATTCAACCACTTTCATTTTCTTCCTTTGTGACACTATCTCCTCTTCAGAATGGGCATGTATCTCTAGTTTAGAATGAACCCTGTCTTTATTAGTGGTATGAACCCTAGCTTCATTAGATAAATATTTTTTCTCTTCGTCAGAGAGTACTGTAATAGGGGTTTGTTCCTGTTTGTTTATCTCTTCATTTACAATTTGGTTCAGTTCTTAAGGAGAAGCATCTTCTACAGGCTCAAGTTCTTTCACCTATGACCTTGAAACTTTATTTTCTTCAACATTAATTTGTTGTTCAATCTCAATGTTTTCATCTTCCTGGTTCGAAGATTTTCCTGGTTCACCACCCTCTTCATATTTGAATGTGATTTTCTTTTTAAGTTTCTTGATCAAGTTTTGACCCTTGTCTAACTGTCTCTTTTGAGACTGCTCTTCCTTCTCTGTTTGGAAACCAGACCAAAACAGGAATTATTCCCATGTCTTCTCTCTTTTTTGAAGTACAGTGCTTATAACTAGTTTAATGAGCCCATGATGAAATATTGATTGTTTGGTGTGATCCTGATGTTCTTTCACCCTACTTGACATCTTCTGTAAATGCTTCAAAAAGAAGAATGGGAGATTCATTTTGGATTCATGACTGAGATGTTGAAGGAATCTAAAATGGTACTTGAACACAAAAGCAAATCTCCCTTCACAAATGATATATATATTTGTAGGATTTTTATAGGCTCTATCCATTCTGGCTTAAACTTTTGAATAGGTACTCCCTTTCCCCAATCTACTACTACATATGGAAGTAGATATCTCTGAGCATCAAAAGTGAAAGGCACCTTTTTGAACCAGAATTCACCCTCATCTAAAATTCCTTTTGCTTCTGCTAACCGTTTCCTGGTCAGTTTAAACTTTAAAGTATCAAAATACTATATCCTTATCCAAACATTGAGCGAATTTATAAGAGACTTCCGAGTGATAAACTTCAATCTTTTCAAAAAACACTAACCACCCTGCTTCTGCAAACAGTTTTGCACAATTTGGAAAAGTTTGAGCCCAACTCATATCCGAAGGTTCTGCTCTATTAGTCTTACCACTTCTTTTCATCTTGAATAATTGTCAAATAGCTACTGTCAATAGAACACACTCTAAATTTCTTCAAATTTTGATAAACTGACAGGAAATACTATATAGGGAAACCTAAAAACCCTAAACTGAACTCTCTCGTTTAAGCTGATAAATAATTTAATTCCATGACTGAGAATTCATCATTTAGTATGAATTAGGTTTAAAAACTAATAATCTGCCATCAATTTTATCATTAGTCCTCTTTTTTGAAAAGCCCCAAATTTATGAACTTTGGTAACAATCTGCAACCTACCTGTCAAAGTGTTGAATCCAGGTGTTGTAATCGTATTTTCTTGACTGGAAGTTGTCGAATTGCATTCCTTAATCTTCTCTTATTATTTTGATAACTCCCAACAACCACTCCTCAAAGCCCTAGTTTTTCGCCTTGTTTCAAAATTTCGATTACAGACTGCTGATTTTTCGCCACGACCTTCATCTGCTTCTACGTACACTTCAGGATATACGAGATTTAAGGAGTGTTTGTCTCATTATGTTCAACCATCATTATTCAAAACTCTGCAACAGATCACCACGACTTGCCCTCATGATAATTTCTTTGACGTGTCACACCTGTCACAATGATAATTCTACAGGAAACACGTATCAAATCCCTCAATGCAGTATGAGTGACACTTCAAAATCAATGCATTTACCTTCTACTATTGGTTGCATCCCTTCTGGTATCCATGGGATTTTCAGCTTCTTGAATATTTCTTCATCCTCCTTCATATGCTCTGTCAAGGTCACAGGAATTTTTGAATGTTCTTCAGCTTCAATACTGCACCGAACTGCATCTTCAATTGCCTCTCTTTCCTCCATACATGAACTCTTTATATCATTTTGCTACTGTTCTTGAATCATCTTATTTCGAACCTCCATGAATATGTTTGAGATCTTAGTATCAGTGAAGACTGGTTTATCTTTTGGAACTATTGGTTTTTTACCCTTCTTAACTTCTTAGTTTTCATCCTCACTATCTTCCAATTTCTCTTGAGATGATGAATCTTCTATTACTGTAACCTTTTTTTCAGCCAATTTGGGATTTAATAGCTTCTTCATATTTAACCTAAGCCTGTTCTTTGGCCTTGTCTTGGGCCTCCAAATTGCTCCAGCCTCTCCTAGCATTTTCAAATCTTTCCCTTGATGTGTAATTGAAGCTAATTCAACCACTTTCATTTTATTCCTTCGTGACACTGTCTCCTCTTCAGAATGGGTATGTATCTCAAGTTTAGAATGAACCCTGTCTTTATCAGTGGTATGAACCCTAGATTCATTAGATAAATATTTTTCCTCTTCTTCAGAGAGTATTGTAATAGGGGTTTGTTCCTATTTCTTTATCTCTTCATTTATAATTTGGTTCAGTTCTTCAGGAGAAGCATCTTCTACAGGCTCAAGTTCTTTCACCTCTCACCTTGAAACTTTATTTTCTTCAACATTAATTTGCTGTTCAATCTCAATGTTTTCATCTTCATGGTTTGAATATTTTCCTGGTTCACCACCCTCTTTATCTTTGACTGTGACTTTCTTTTTCATTTTCTTGATCAAGTTTTGACCCTTGTCTAACTGTCTCTTCTGAGACTACTCTTCCTTCTCTGTTTGGAAACCAGACCAAAACATGAAATATTCCCATGTCTTCTCTCTTTTTTGAAGTACAGTGCTTATAACTAGTTTAATGAGCCCATGATGAAATACTGATTGTTTGGTGTGATCCCGATGTTCTTTCACCCTACTTGACATCTTTTGTAAACTCTTCAAAAAGAAGAATGGGAGATTCATTTTGGATTCATGACTGAGATGTTGAAGGAATCTAAAATGGTACTTAAACACAAAAGAAAATCTCCCTTCACAAGTGATATAGCTTTTTTTGGCTTAAACTTTTGAATAGGTACTCCCTTTCCCCAATCTACTACTACATCTGGAAGAAGATATCTCTGAGAATCAAAAGTGAAAGGCACCTTTTTGAACCAGAATTCACCCTCATCTGAAATTCCTGTTGCTTCTACTAATAGTTCCCTGGTCACTTTAAACTTCAAAGTATCAAAAGACACTATATCCTTATCCAAACATTGAGCGAATTTATAAGAGACTTCTGAGTGATAACCTTCAATCTTTTCAAAAAACACTAACCACCCTGCTTCTACAAACAATTTTGCACAATCTGGAAAAGTTTGAGCCCAACTCATATCCAAAGGTTTTGCTCTATTAGTATTACCACTTCTTTTCATCTTGAATAATTGTCAGATAGCTACTGTCAATAGAACACACTCTAAATTTCTTCAAATTTTGATAAACTGACAGGCAATACTATATAGGGGAACCTAAAAACCCTAAACTGAACTCTCTCATTTAAGCTGATAAATACTTTAATTCCATGACTGAGATTTCATCATTTAGTATGAGTTAGGTTTAAAAACTAATAATCTGCCATCAATTTTATCATTAGTCCTCTGTTTTGAAAAGCCCCAAATTTATGAACTTTGGTAACAATCCGCAACCTACCTGTCAAAGTGTTGAATCCAGGTGTTGTAATCGTATTTTCTTGACTGGCAGATGTCGAATTGCATTCCTTAATCTTCTCTGATCATTTTTATAATTCCAAACGACTGCTCCTCAAAGCCCTAGTTTTTCGCCCTGTTTCAAAATTCCGATTACAGACTGTTGATTTTTCGCCACGACCTTCATTTGCTTCTACGTGCACTTTAGGAGATACGAGATTCAAGGAGTGTTTGTCTCATTATGTTCAACCATCATTATTCAAAACTCTGCAACAGATCACCATGACTCGCCCTCATCATAATTTCTTTGACGTATTCACACCTGTCACAATGATAATTCTACAGGAAACACGTATCAAATCCCTCAATGCAGTATGAGTGACACTTCATATGTGAGAATTTCAAAAATTCTGACCCAAAAATAATGATTTTTGAACTGCGTGACTTTCTTGTAGCACGTGTGTGCAAATTTTCTAGGCTTGCGCTACAAGAAAGTCTAAGTTAATGATTTTAAAAAATTAAACCTATGATAAAGGTTTAAACTTGGTTTTAGACCCTTAAATAAGCTTTTATGTTAATTTTAAGACCTTTTAATCCATATAAGCATTCTATAAGCCCTCTAACTATGAAATCAAACCAAAATTTAAAAAAAATAAAACTAAGAAAACAAATAACATGAAAGTTAAAGCAAAAAGATTCAAACTATCCTAAGAAACAAAAATTTCTAGGAGTAATGAATAAAACCAAGCTTCAAAACATAAACAAAAGTATTAAAAGATGGAAAACAAAAACATGATCTAACATCTGGCTCCTGCTGCGGGATGAAGTCCTCCCTGTGAGGCTTCAAGAACCTGTAGACTGGTGCCTTTTGTGCTGCTACCTGCTAGTCTACAAAATTTCCATTGGGTTATGGAGTCCTTATTCTGTGATTCACACCGGTATATACAATGAAAGTCCAGTATCCATGTAAAAAACTGTAAAAATGCTTGAGGAATTATCCATTGACTGGATTAGACAATTCCTCACCCTCCAAAGTCTGTAGTACAAAAGTATTGTTTTCTCGAAACTTTGATACTATGAAAGGACCAAACCAAAGGTTATCAAACTTGCCATGCTTTCCTTTCTGCTCCTTCCTAGCATCCCATCTCAAAACCATATCTCCCACTAAAAAAGTGTTATCTTTGACCTTCCTATCAAATCTTTCTTTGATCATTAACCTATACAACTGAGCCTTTTCTTCCACTGTTTCTTGTTTCTGCTGTAACTCTATCAGTGCATAAATTCTTCTTTGCATATCATTAGGTTCTTCCTGACAATCTTGAAAAAATTTCATCACTGGGATACCCAACTGAATAGGAAACACTGCATCAGTACCATATACTAATTGGAAAGGAGAAGTTCCAATTGCTTTTTTAACTGTTATTATGTCTGCCCATAATGCATATTTTAACATAGAATCCCGTGATTGTTTATTCTGCTTCAGTAATTTCTTGATACTCCGAATAATATTCTTATTAGATGACTCAGCTAACGCATTACCCTGAGGATAATAAGGAGTTGAGTGTTTCAACATGATACCATTCTTTTCACAAAATGCCCCCATAACCTTAAATTTTAAAAGCTTTAGCATTATCAGTCAATAATTTCTGAGGACATCCAAATCTACTAAGAATATTTTCTTCAATAAAATCTATGATCACCTTATCTGTTGCATTTCTTGTGGGAATAGCTTCTACCCACTTAGTAAAGAAATCTGTAGCAGTCAAAATCCACTTATGTTTCCCTAAAGAAGATGGATTTATCTCTCCTATGAAGTCCAAACCCCATTGCTGAAAAGGGGCATTAACTACAATTGATTTTAAAGGTAATGACATCAAATTTTGTTTACCAACAAACTTCTGACAAGGGATACATGCTCTTACATGTTGATATACATCAGAGAATAAGGAAGGCCAATAGTATCCTGCCCTTAGAATTTTATATGCTGTTGCCTTCCAATACTTATGTCCTCCACAAGCACATTCATGGGATTCAGAGATTACTCCTTCAATTTCTGGTTTATCTAAACATCTAAGCAAAATACCTCCTGGATCTTTCCAAAACAGCTGTTGTTCTATCAAACAATATTTAGTAGTTTTCAATTTCAAAGACCTAGTAGCTTTCTTGTCTAAATGATCTGGACATTGAAAGTACAATAGAAAGTGCACAATATTTGCATACAATGTGGATTTTGCATCGTAGTCCGTAATATTTTCTTTCTCCTGCTTTGCTTGAATTTATTCCTGTGTTTGCTGTTCTGCCATGAGATGTAGACCTAAAGCTTGGCAATTTGAGTCAGCTAGCAATTTAGCTAAACCTTGTCCATTTACCAGCTTTGTAGGTTTAATATCCACATCATATTCCATTATTTTGGCAATCCACTTCCCTCTTTTTCCCTCACTGTCAGGCTTAGTCAAAACATCCTTAATGGCAGCATTAGGAACATAAGCAATAACCTTGGAATGCAAAACATAAATTCTGAAAAACTTAAAAGCTTTTACCAATGACTAATCTTGCTTCTCCAAAGTGATGTATTTTAACTATGAATCTCTAAGAGTTTTGCTGAAAAATGCAATGGGCTGTTCAAGACCATCCTTATTCTTCTGTAATAAAACAACAGCCAATGTATCTTTAGATGTAAAAGAAAAAGTTAGAAATTTCTTTGTAAAATCTAGGCTTACTAAAACTGGAGCCTCCGTAAGAGCCATCTTAATCTTTTCAAATGAGTTTTTTGCTTCTGTAGTCCACTTGACCTCCTGATCTTTCTTCAACATGGCTGTAATCTGTTTGATGGTCTCAGCAAAATTTGGTATGAACCAATGCAGAAAATTGATTTTACCAATAAAAGATTGTACATCCTTCTTGCTCCTTGGTAAAATTATTTTCAATATTGCTTTCACCCTTTCCGGATCAATTCTTATTCCATCAGCTGAAACTAAATGACCCAATAATTTATCTTCTTGTACAACAAAATGTGATTTTTTTGGATTAAGAGATAAACCATATTTTCTGCATTTCAGAAAAGTTTGTTTTAAGTGTTTTAGATGCTCATCATCTGATTGTGAAAAGACTGTAATATCATCTAAGTAAATCAATACAAACTTATCTCTTTCCCCTACAAAGGCTATGTCCATAGCCCTTTGAAAAGTTGCTCCAGCATTCATTAATCCAAAAGGCATTTTATCATACATGAAAGTATTCCAGGGAGTAGTAAAAGCTGTTTTTTCTTTATCATCGGGATGCATGGCAATTTGATTATATCCTGAAAAACCATCAACCATAGAAATTCTTTGTGCACCAACTACCTTCTGCAATATTTGTTTAATTTTTGGCAAAGGGAAATTATCCTTCAATGAAGACCTATCCAGATTTTGAAAATCAATACACATTCTGATTTCACCATTCTTTTTCCTGATAGGAACTAAATTAGCTGCCCATGAAGAATATCCGAGGGGAACAATGATCTTAGCATCTAATAACTTTTTCACCTCCTTTTCAATAATAGGAAAAAAACTGGATTTATCCTCCTTAATTTCTACTTGAAAGGTTTAACATTCGGTTTTAAAGGCACTTTATGCTATATAATTCCAGTATCATATGTTTTCAAATCTTCATATGACCAAGAAAAAACATCAACATACTCTTTTAACAACTTAATGTAACTGTTCCTCTGCTCTGCTGTGAGTGCTTTTGAAATCTTCACCATTCTAGGATGTTCAAGGGTGCCAATATTACAGTCCACTACATTTTCTTCTAAAGAATGTACAACAGGTTTTAAAGGTGTATCATCCTTTGAAAATATTCTCTCTAATGGAACCAAACCTTTAGGAATGAAATTACTTTTAAGTTCAATAATCTTGTGACTAGCAATCTCATTTTCTGCAATATCTTCAAAATCTTCAACCTCGTCATCTTGTTCTTGATCAATTAGGGAATTGGAAAACTCACCTGTCAGCTCTAAAAACCTTTTTATTTCAATGTCATCTTCAAAAACTTTCCACTGCTTTACATTATCAGGCACACAAGGTCTGTACCTAACCTCAATAGGATACTTTAGCTGTGTTGTTTTGGGAATCCTGAAATGTGTGGCTACTAGGGCAAGAGAATCAGTAGTTTGATTATGATCCCTAGGAATATAAGTGATATTAAAAGCCACAAAGTAATTTTCTATCATATGCCATACTTCATTACGGTACACTTTCAACAAATCTTGTTTTACTTGATAGTTGTTCCTCACCTGCTGAACAACCAACTTGGAGTTGCCATACACAGAAATCTGCTGAATGCCTAAATCTTTTGCAGCTTTCAAACCTAACAACAAAGCTTCATATTCTGCAGTATTATTGGTGGCAATAAATTCCAATTTATACATTAACTTTACTGCTTCACCACCAAGAGATATTAGAAGAACCCCTGCTTTAGCACCCTCCTTACATGATGATCCATCAAAGTACAATTGCCAAAGTTCATCTTCTTGTTCCCTAGTGTATTTCACTGTGTCAGAAGGAAGTTGACTGTTTGCTGAACCAATCATTTTCAGAATTGAAATTTTATAAGAAGGATTCTTCATCAACTCAGTGAAAGGCATAGGGGTCTTGATTTTGCGTAATTCATTTTCTAGGTTAAAATTCCGCATACTTTTATTTACCTATTCAATCTCAACATTATTCTTTTGATTATCCTGATTTTGTTTTTTCTCTAACACTAGATCAGGCTGCTGTTTAGGAGGCAAAACTACCTTTTTCCTTGGATTTTGAACTACTTGCTTTGAACCTGACCTTAAATTTAAAGTTTTCTTTGGCTCAATCTGATATGTATCAGCAGTTATAGTAGTCACTTCAAGATTCAAATCATTTTCTGTTTCAAACACATCTACATCATAATATTCTAAGTTTAAAAAAATCTTCTTCAGTCACAAAACCTTGAGTTAACTGTTCTCCAAAATAATTCATATCATGATATGGATCCTCAAAGAACACTTCCTCTTCAATTTCTTCTTCATCAACTACATTATTATGAAGTGGTGGTGGAACTTTTTGATCCTCAGTTTCTCTCCTTTCTCATTGTATATCATTATTTCTTCTCTCTATGGGAATGAAACGAGGCACAAACTGTCTTCTGAATTGATTTGAATTATTAGGGTTTCTGTCTCCTTCTTGAACAGGTTTATTTGAATTTTTCTCTAATTTCAACTTGTTTAATTTTGCTGTCAGGATCTTTACTAGCTTGGTCATCTCATCAATTTTACCTTCTGCAGAGAAGGATGTTGAAACCCCTAGAGTTGCCTCTTTCTTACCCTTCCTGTCATATATCCGCTGAGCTGTATTTCCCTTTAATCTATTAGAAGCTAATATATTAGACTTTACTTCTAATGCTTCCTCTTGCATGTTCAGTAAAGTAATAGGTCTTCTTTATTTTAAGAGTAGGAAAAATTCATGATCAAAAGCATTGGCATGAGTGAGTTTTGCAGAAGTTTCTGAAGGTTTTATCTCTACAGGAATTATGCCATACATTTTATTGAATCTCTTCAAAAAATCAGCTATGGTTTCATCCTCCTTTCTTCTAAGGGCTCCAAACTCAGTAATGTAATATGTGTGATCCTTGGTATCACCCCACTGTCTCATGAAAAGATCCTGAAGCTCTTCTATTATAGTAATAGAATTTGCAGGAAACCCTCTGAACCATTTTCTGACCTCTCCATCAAGTCTCTGCACGAACATCCTCATCCACACATCTTTTGCCTCAATATTCTGATTATCTGCATAGCTGAGAAATGCATCCCAATGCTCCTCAGGTATGGTTTCACCTTGTCCATTAAACATAGGCAAGTATTTTTTGTACTCACCCCTAGGAAGTGCATTCAAAGGGCGAGGCAAAACTAAAGGTGCATACCTAGCTGACACCATTCGGTCCATCATGTCTAATGCTTGATTTTGGGCTGCCATCTTTAAGTTGACTTGTTTAGGTGATGAAAAGACTTGACTAGAACTTGTCTGAAATGGAGTTTTACCAACCTTGAGGTGAAATAAATGGATTTTTCCAGGAGATATAGTCTTTGCCTTCTTGAAATATTGAGGGTCAGTGAAAACTTGAAAATTACTAACAGGAATTGTAGGATTTAGCCAAGATGAATTATGTTCTTCTTCCTTCAAAACAGAAAAAGATGATGAAATGTCTAGTTGATCAGGGTTACATAGGGCTGGTGATGACTGAGACCTTCTTATCTTCCTATCTGTTTTCAATATCTTTTCTTGGTCTGAGACACCCAGTTGTAAAGGTGAACTAGGTCTATTTCTTGTTCCAACTCCCTTAGTAGCCACTGTGAAATACTGGTGAAAGTAGTCTTTAAAATTTGTTGGTTTAAGTTCACCTCTTAAAACCAGTGAAAAGATGAGTATCACAGGGAAAATAGGTTTTCAACTTCGTCCCCGGCAACGGCGCCAAAGATGTTAGTGCCATAAATTGTTCTCAGACTACAAAAGAACAAGCCAACACAATCTCAATAAACATAATAAAGTAAAATAGGTTTTTCTAGGGTATTGGTTGTACAGTTTGTAGACAAGAGGGCATAAACTTCATGAAACCAAAGCAAACACTAAATCATGAGCATTTGAAAGACTAGGATGCATAACATATAAACCATAATCCACACATAAAAATCACAGTACTGAGTTCCACCCATAGTTAGCAAGCATTTCAAGCATAAAAACCTTAAACAGGAAATGAGTATACCAACTGAGTAACTAACAAAAATTAGAAATGAAGCCAGTCAAAAGTCTAAAAGGGCATATAGTTGCATATATTTCATAATTCAGTCATCAAAAACACATAAGAGTCTTTACACTTAGCTCATAAACCATAACTTGATAGCCTCCCCTTGTAACAAAAATCGAACCCTTGGTCCTTTTTCAGACTTACATTTATCCTGTTTCTTCAAAAACAGTTGCATAACTAAACCCTAACTACTTTTTAAGTTATCTATCGAATTGTTCAATATAAACTTATCATTATACAAAAATGAAATAACATTTTCAAACTAATTAATAATTGCTCTTCTTAAAGTAATTTTACAAGACTTTTGCTGCCTCTGCTAAAAGAGCAATTCCCTCTAATGCCTGGGCTTTCCTTTTTGATGGTCTGCTTCCAAATCTACAACTCTTATTGTCAACTCTTCATTCTGCTGTGTCGGCTCCTGAATAGTTTGCTTTAGTTCTGTAAACTGATTTTCTGTCTGTGTTTTTCTTTTAAGAGCCTCTTTAGAAACTGAAATCAGTTCCTGATAGTGACTATTAACTTCTTCCAGATCTTCTCTTAGTCTTTTATTTGCAGTGACTAATCCTTCATTGCTTTCATGCAGGTACCCAATTTGATTCTTGTATTGTTTAATACTCCTTTGCATATTTTCCTTCTCAGAATCAATGCATTTACCTTCTACTATTGGCTGCATCCCTTGTGGTATCCATGGGATTTTCAGCTTCTTGAATATTTCTTCATCCTCCTTCATATTCTCTGTCAAGGTCGCAGGAATTTTTGAATGTTCTTCAACTTCAATTCTGCATTTAACTGCATCTTCAGTTGCCTCTCTTTTCTCCATACATGAACTCTTTATATCATTTTGCTGCTGTTCTTGAATCATCTTATTTCGAACCTCCATGAATATGTCTGAGATATTAGTATCAGTGAAGACTGGTTTATCTTTTGGAACTATTGGTTTTTTACCCTTCTTAACTTCTTTGTTTTCATCCTCACTATCTTCCAATTTCTCCTGAGATGATGAATCTTCTATTACTGTAACCTTTTTTTCAGCCAGTTTGGGATTTAATAGCTTCTTCATATTTAACCTAAGCTTGTTCTTTGGCCTTGTCTTGGGCCTCCAAACTGCTCCAACCCCTCCTAGCATTTTCAAAGCTTTCCCTTGATGTGTAATTGAAGCTAATTCAACCACTTTCAGTTTCTTCCTTTGTGACACTATCTCCTCTTAAGAATGGGCATGTATCTCCAGTTTAGAATGAACCCTGTCTTTATCAGTGGTATGAGCCCTAGCTTCATTAGATAAAGATTTTTCCTCTTCTTCAGAGAGTACTGTAATAGGGGTTTGTTCCTGTTTGTTTATCTCTTCATTTACAATTTGGTTCAGTTCTTCAGGAGAAGCATCTTCTACAGGCTCAAGTTCTTTCACCTCTGACCTTGAAACTTTATTTTCTTCAACATTAATTTGTTGTTCAATCTCAATGTTTTCATCTTCCTGGTTCGAAGATTTTCCTGGTTCACCACCCTCTTCATCTTTGACTATGACTTTATTTTTTAAGTTTCTTGATCAAGTTTTGACCCTTGTCTAACTGTCTCTTTTGAGACTGCTCTTCCTTCTTTGTTTGGAAACCAGACCAAAATAGGAAATATTCCCATGTCTTCTCTCTTTTTTGAAGTACAATGCTTATAACTAGTTTAATGAGCCAATGATGAAATATTGATTGGTTGGTGTGATCCTGATGTTCTTTCACTCTACTTGACATCTTCTGTAAACGCTTCAAAAGGAAGAATGGGAGATTCATTTTGGATTTATGACTGAGATGCTGAAGGAATCTAAAATGGTACTTAAACACAAAAGCAAATCAGAATCTAAAATGGTACTTAAACACAAAAGCAAATCTCCCTTCACAAGTGATATAGCTTTGTAGGATTTTGATAGGCTCTATCCATTCTGGCTTAAATTTTTGAATAGGTACTCCCTTTCCCCAATCTACTACTACATTTGGAAGTAGATATCTCTAAGCATCAAAAGTGAAAGGCACCTTTTTGAACCAGAATTCACCCTCATCTGAAATTCCTATTGCTTCTGCTAACAGTTTCGTGGTCAGTTTAAACTTCAAAGTATCAAAAGACACTATATCCTTATCCAAACATTGAGCGAATTTATAAGAGACTTCTAAGTGATAACCTTCAATATTTTCAAAAAACACTAGCCACCCTGCTTGCAAACAATTTTGCACAATCTGGAAAAGTTTGAGCCCAGCTCATATCCGAAGGTTCTGCTCTATTAGTCTTACCACTTCTTTTCATCTTAAATAATTGTCAAATAGCTACTATCAATAGAACACACTCTAAATTTCTTTAAATTTTGATAAATTGACTGGCAATACTGTATAGGGGAACCTAAAAACCCTAATCTGAACTCTCTCGTTTAAGCTGATAAATACGTTAATTCCATGACTGAGAATTCATCATTTAGTATGAATTAGGTTTAATAACTAATAATTTGCCATCAATTTTATCATTAGTCCTCTGTTTTGAAAAGCCCCAAATTTATGAACTTTGGTAATAATCCGTAGCTTACCTATCAAAGTGTTGAATCCAGGTGTTGTAATCGTATTTTCTTGACTGGCAGGCGTTGAATTGCATTCCTTAATCTTCTCTGATCATTTTGATAACTCCCAACGACCTCTCCTCAAAGCCCTAGTTTTTCGCCCTGTTTCAAAATTCCGATTACAGACTGCTGATTTTTCGCCACGACCTTCATCTGCTTCTACGTGCACTTCAGGAGATACGAGATTCAAGGAGTGTTTGTCTCATTATGTTCAACCATCATTATTCAAAACTCTGCCACAGATCACCATGATTCACCCTCATGATAATTTCTTTGACGTATTCACACTTGTCACAATGATAATTCTACAGGAAACACATATCAAATCCTTCAATGCAGTATGAGTGATATTTCATATGTGAGAATTTCAAAAAATCTGACCCAAAAATAATGATTTTTGAACTGCGCGACTTTCGTGTAGTGCGTGTGTGCAATTTTTCAAGGCTTGTGCTACAAGAAAGTCTAAGTTAATGATTTTTAAAAATTAAACCTATGATAAAAGTTTAAACTTGGTTTAAGACCCTTAAACAAGCCTTTATGTTATGTTTAAGACCTTTTAATCCATATAAGCATTCTATAAGCCCTCTAACTATGAAATCAAACCAAAATTTAAAAAAAATAAAACTAAGAAAACAAATAACATGAAAGTTAAAGGAAAAAGATTCAAACTATCCTAAGAAACAAAACTTTCTAGGAGTAATGAATAAAACCAAGCTTCAAAACATAAACAAAAGTATTAAAAGATGGAAAACAAAAACATGATCTAACACTTACATTAGGTTGTAAGTCAAAGATTCTAAAATAGTGACTTGGGAATTCTTTAAGAAAGTGTGAGTAAATGCTTCTCACCAGTACAAAAAAGTGTCATTAGAGCATAAGGATATAAGTAAGAGATCTAAGCTATGATGATACATGTCAAGGGAAATATTATGTTATGCATTAGAAAGTGCACTTCAAAGAGAGCAATTTAAAATGAAGAAAAGAACAAGAGAAACAAAGAATGAAGGAACCTTTTTGGAAAGTGCTTATATCTAAGAATTTGGTCCTTGCAACATTTCTATCAAATGGCCAAAAATAAAAAGACGAGTGGTATCTCATACACCCAAAATGAAAAGATAGATGGTATCTCATAGGTTATGCTGTTTTCTTGTATATTTTACAATTATTGCATGATACTATCTTTTGTTTAGTTTTTATGATTTAAATAGATTTTGGTTTATAAGTATGAATTGTAATAATGACGTTAGGGAAGGTTCTACCCATAGTCTTTAATGTGTTTTATTTTTAATACTAAATTTGAGAATATTTCCAACCATAGTATGGGTTGTTCAACCATCAAGGATAACATTCAAAATTATGGGACCATAGTCTTGGAACCAAAGGGGATGCCTCCAAGGAGGTAAACTGAATGCGAGTTCAATTGTTTTAGGAATATCCTTCCCCAACATTGGTTTCTATTTTAACTTAGTGGTGGAGAACGAGGAAGTAAGCATAGTTTGATAAAAGAGCCAAAATAAAACCTTTTATGGTTCATATCAGAAGGAATGGATATATTTTAGGGGAAATCCATGATTATAACATTCAGTTGGATTTTGGAAGGAAAACTTACCTGCAACCTTGATGTTTGTGCCAAGAATTAACCAAAATTCAATCAAGCTCTACATGATTGTTTTAAGGAATGCTCATTGGAGTTTGTGGCAAGAGGCACAACTTCTAGTCTTAGTAACTTCACTTCAGATAAAGAGGGTGTAAACGTGCCTAAATACAAACTTGGCCAGGGTTTGGCTAGTCATCATGGCAATTTCTTGTGGTGGCATGCCCTAGATAGCAATAAACATGGATGTCTGGGCACATTTTTCCCTCCCAAAGGTAGAAAAAAATCATAAGCTCAAGTATCGGCTAATCCATGAGAAGTTTAGGGATGTTTCATGCCTATTTTATCTCCTAAACAACATTAATGGGACACTATCACAACCAATATTTAAGAAGCCTATTTAGATGAGCATTTATGGGAAAATGTTTTAATAACATGCAACTAGGAATATATTCATCTAAAGGTGGATAAAAGAACTATTTAAACCTCTATCATAGTGTTCCAAAGTTATCATTTGAGCAACAACCCCAAGACCAGTCTTCTTGTGTGTCAAAATATTGAATGAATGATCACAAAGTGAAACGTTCCTATAGAAGACTTTAAAAAGGGAGACGTCCAGCCTATAAGTGGAATAAAAGGTAGTGACCACTTAATCAATTTAAAAGAGAGGCCAGTTTCCTATCGTAGGGAAAATTGAGCACTTAAAAGAGTGCAATATGTTGTTAGTTTTTTTTGGCACTAACTATACCTGAATAGTGGTTCTCAATGTCGATAAATTAATCGTAAAAGAGAAGAAAAATAATTGTACACAAACAAGTGCACATATATTGTATTATAACAATTGCAGAAAGAGTAAGATCTAATAGTTAAGCAAGGCCTCACCTTTTGAGTTCATTATGATAAGCATGAAAGAAAACATGCACCTTAATCTAATCTAAAATGTCATAAGATTTTATTGCATACTTCCATTGAAGGCTTCCAAAATCAATATACTATTTTCCCAAATAATATCTGCATTGACATCTACATAGGATGGCCCTTTCTTCAAATACTTGATAGGCATAACTTTCCTTAAAACCCATGTGAGATTATATTAATTACCTTTGAAAGTACTATCTATGTTATCAAATCTGATTTTAACCACCTTACAATGAACCATAAGCCAAAGGTGTGATCAAAATCCATACCAAACATATTATTTTTTATAGTTCTTATTTAATAAATAAGCATAAATTCATTTAGGGGGTGGAGTAGATCATATCAAATCCAATTGATAGTAGATCCATGTTTTGACTTGGCTTTATACAAAGGTAGAAGCGGGCATAAGATTCATATCCAATAAGTGAAGAAAAAGAACCCAAATGCCTATCATAGAAACATTAAAAACACTCAAAGATCAGGGTTTTTTATTGAACTTTTATATATTCTAAATTTATTTTGATGTTCAAAAGGTTTTAACAAAGATGATTGTATCCTAGTTTTTCATATATCATTGTTGATGGTGATTAGAGAAAAAATTATATTTTCAGCTTATACAACATAAACTAATTGTCACCCGCGAGATGTAGAACAGTTGGTGGCAGGGTATGGTTAAGACGCCCCCTAAGCTGGAAGGTCGATGGTTCTAATCCCGTTGGATACCAAAAAATCCAACCATGTTAAGGGTTGGTGCGGTCCAGGCCAGGTGTGATCCCTGGGTGATTTTGACGGCTTAGATGCCCCTGGTTCGTGGTTTCTTAGCTAATAGCAACCCTGCTAGTCAGAGGGGTTCCACCACTTTACCAACAAAAAAACAACATAAACTAATTATCTACATTAACATCAACAAACAACAAGCTAGGCTTATTTAACATGGTTGATTCAATGATTTATAATATGTTGCACCTCTATGTTTGTGATTCCCAAATGAGATTTCTAAAAATAAGCGTAAATAAAGATATCCTCCTCTCTTTATGAAAGTTAACCTATTGACCTATGTAGTACTTTAGAAATAGATAAATAATTCAAATGAAAAGGAGTATAGAAGATTTAATTAATTGAAGCTTTTACGAGTACACTACCTCAAAGAGGTTGAACAAAGTAGCATAAGAAGGAAGAGAGTACCTTTATACCTATGAATGAAGCAATGGGTAAGGTAGCATTACATTAGGCCATACACCATTTTCCATTCACTTTACATTTTCTAAATTCTAGGTGTGATTAATTAATTGCGTTTCTATGTATATCCATTTTAAATGTGTGGAGCATGAGGATGCTTCAGAATATCTCATAGTGTGTTCAACAGGAATCACCTTTAGATGTCGAAAAATTAATTTACATATAATAAAAAATTAAATAAAATTAACTTATTTTCAAATTTACTCTGTAATATAACATATATGACAAGAAAATAAAGAAGTACGGATTTATTTTTTAAACATATAAAATAACCATCTTTCTGCATGCAATTTTTTTTCATTTTTTTTAAATATATATATATATATTTTTTGTTTTACTAAAACTGTTATAGGCCTTTTATATTGATCTCCTGGCTAAACAACTGCCAGTAGCATTACAAGCAGAGCTTCTGAATCAAATTGTACATAGAGTCCAGAGTTACAGGCAAAGATAACTTAACTGCTCCCTTTACAAATGATCTGGAAATTGCTAAGAATGCCTCGGAAATCAAAAGAGCATAGACATAGAGAGGGAAACTAGAGTTGCTGATAAAAACCAAACAAAGAGGAGGAATTCAGAGATCTGATTTTGGATTCTTTCCTTTAAGATGAAAGAGGCATGCACTGAGCTGGAGGAAGAGCTTGCTGTCCATCCTAGACGGGATCTACACCTTCCAGCTCCACTACGCGAGCACTGAAGACTGCCCATCGATTCCTTCTGTGTTAGACAGGCCAAATGCATTTTACAATGAGAGAACACTTCCTGTAGCAGGCTCAAACCATAATTTGCTTCAGTTTCTTGGTCTGGAGCTATCGTTTGCCTCAAAACTTCCTTGCTGGGCACTATTATCTCTGCAGGATATCGATTGGAGACATATATCTCCTTGCATAAGCATAATATTACCCAAAAAAGATAATTCTATGGAAGATAAAATTTACCATAATTGACCAGAATGAAAATGAAGTTAGAATAACACTGTAAAGTCGACCAATTAAAAACACATGATGCAACATTTGTGCCATGCTCTGATCAAGTTTTGACTTGCTCATGGGCTTACTACTCCTCGACTTCCTCAGTCTGCAGGCCGACTTCAATGACTGAGTTCGAAACGCAGTTCTTCTTGTCCTGGGTGGATCTAAGAGACATCTCTCCACTGTCTCTAGGGAATAGGCATGTAATTTTCAATTCCATTAACCAGCAGAACTCCCTTACTTAAGGAGGCTCCAATGTTAGCTTCATGATCTGTGTTTTGATTGAAATTCCGAAGGACATGATAGAACTGTACATCTTCGAAATCTTTCAGCTGAGTTATGACTTTCCGGTGGTAGTGGGCCAAGTCCATACTATTAGGGACCTTCTTCAGCTTAAGAGCTTGAATGATGATATGGGAATCACCAATGATGACCAGCTTGTTAATGGATAAAATTTTGACTTGCTTCAGACCTTGCCAGATGGCAAGAATTTCAGTGATATTGTTTGTTTTTTGACCCAGCCCCCAAGCGAAAGTTAAAACAATTTTCCCAGAACAATCTAGCAGGACTCCTCCACTACCCGCAGGTCCGGGATTCCCTTTCGAGGCCCCATCCATGTGCAGAATATGCTCATTCAAAGATGCTCTCCATTTAATAAATTCTTGCTCCTCTAACCTGATTTCCTAGGGAGAATAGTGCTTGGTAATGATCTTGGTTCTAGTGAGAAGGGAAGGGTCTAGCCCTTGGAACCAGCTGTACTCTTCTCTGTCAGGAGTAGCTTCATTGGTGAGATTTGCATTTGAGGCTACCAGCTCTCCTAGCAGCGCCTTGACTTTGCTTGCCACTTGGGTTGGCGTACCTGCCATGTCCCTGAAAATTCTATTGTTACGCTCCAGCCAGACCTTCCAGCAGATGATTTTAGGAACCCACATCCAACAATGCTTTAACAACTTCATCCTGGAGAAGGAAAAGAGAGCATAGTCAGACCAGGAGGCAAACAAGAGGGAGATGGAGGGAGGGAGATCAAGATTTAGCTGTGCAAAGAGGATATTCCAGAGGTCTGAAGCAAAAGAACATTGAAGGAAGAGGTGGGTCGAGTTTTCTTCATGGCAGGCACAAAGAGGGCATCTTGAGGGCCCTTCCCATCCTCTTTTTAGAAGGATATCCCAGGTTAGAATGCTATTATGCAAGAGAGACCAGCAAAATAGATCTATTTTGGGGAGGGAGGGGTGGAGCTAGAGGCTTTTCCAAACAGAGGGATCCGGGGCACCCCACGAGATAGCTTTTAGGGCTGCGTACCTAGCAGCAGCAGAGTAAAGGCCTGAGGAGGAGCCCCAACCTCTTTTGTCCTTCAACTTGGAAGAAGTGGGGGAGAGGCCTTGAAGAGCATCTAAGAGGTTACGAGATTCTAATTCAAGATGTTTCGGGACAGCCCCCAAGTCCCACTTGATCCAAGAATTAGCTGGGTCCCAACGAGATAAGTCCCAAAGGGTGAACTTGCTATTCGAGTGGAGCCAGTCGATGATGTTCTCCATACCCTCCAAGGAGCTTAGAGGGGTATGCCCTAGAATGGAGTCCTCCCAGAACTTGATTTTGGAGCCATTTCCTGAGATCCAAGTGAGCTTGGAGGTGAACATATCCAGAGAATTCAGGCAGAGGGAGAGAATAGGAGAACCTTTCCTGGTCCTGGGGGGGCGATCCAAACACCACTCTTTGTGACCTCTGAAGTATTTTGTTCTAAGGGCTTTGGAGCTCCATGTTGTTTTGCCCATTATCATTTTCCAAAGAATCTTACCACCCATTGCCAGATTCTGAGTAGCCACATCTCTGATTTGCAGCCCTCCTTCCCATTTAGGGGCTTTGACCTTATCCCAGCTGACAAGATGTATTTTCCTTCCATAATTCCTACCCCCTTCCCAAAGGAATTTCCTCAGAAGATTGTCAATTTCTTTCACTATTCCTTTCGGGGCTAAGAGGATTGAGGCCTGGTATACAGGAAGGGAGGTAAGCACTGAGTTTATAAGGATTATTTTACCTGCTTTGTTTAACCAGGAGACCCCCCAAGCCATTAATTTGGTTTTTATTTTGTCCATCAGAGGCATCCAAAGGCTCCTTCTGGAAGCTGCTTTCACAAGCGGAATTCCCAGCTATTTAATGGATTCCCACTTGGAAGTTCCTTCCATTTCCAACTTCCTGGATATTTTAGTCATTTCAATGGGAGGGCAATTCCAGCCATAAATTTTGCTTTTTCTCAAGCTGATTTCACTACCTGAGACTTCCATGTAAGCATCCAACTCTTTCTTGAAGGCTCTTGCCGTGGTGAGATTAGCCTGACCCAAGAGAAGGGTGTCGTTGAAAAACTGGGCGTGGTTAATTCTCTTCACTCTGGGGGTTATTGCAAGCCCCATTAGAGAGCACTGCTGAAGGCTCTTGTCCAGCTGAAAGCTAAGAACCGACGCTTGAATGACGTAGAGCAAAGGGGACAGAGGACAACCCTGCATAAGTCCCCTAGAGGCTAGGAAAAAATTTGCCGGTCTCCCATTTATCAAAGGGGCAATCCAGGGCCCTGAGATACAGGCTCTAATCTAGCTAATTAGCTGGGGATGAAAGCCCAGATTAATCATGACAGCAAAGAGAAAATTCAACCGGACTTTATCAAAGGCGTTGGCAAGGTCTAGTTTGACTATCATACCTTTTTCTTTCCTTTGGCAACTTGAGTGAATTGCCTCTTGGACCAGGATGATGTTGTCCTGAATTTGTCTGTCCTGGATGAAGCCCCCCTGGTTCTCCAGAATGATCCTAGGGAGGACTTTTTTAAGTCTGTTTGCAATAAATTTTGTGATTATTTTGTACCCCATGTTGCAGAGCGAGATAGGGCGGAATCTGGAGAAGCTTTGGGCGCCTTTCTCTTTGGGAATTAACGCTAGAAAGGAGGAGTTAGTGCTCCCTCCTATTTTGCTGCATCTTTGAGATTTCTTTACCATTTTTATTAGATCCTTCTGAATAATATCCCAGCAGGCTGTGTAAAATCTGACCAAGAAACCGTCGGGCCCTGGAGTTTTGTCTGGGTTCATTCCATGAAGAGCATTGAGTATCTCCTCAGTCGTTATAGGGGCGATCATGTTTCTGTTCTCCTCCTCAGTGATTAGCGTGTGGATCACATTAAGAGGGTAGCGATCCAGACGAGGGGGATCTTCCAACGCTTCTGTGAAAAGATCTTGGAAGAAAGAATGGGCTGCATTCTTAATTTCTGCAATTTTATTGAAAGAATGGTCCTGGAAATGAATTTCTCGAATGGTATTATAATTCTTTCGAGCTTCTGCGTGCTTGTGGAAGTACGAGGTATTTTTATCACCTTCTTTGAGCCAGAGGCAACGCGCCTTTATTCTCCAAAATTGCTCTTCTCTTCTCAGCGCTGTATAGAGGGCCTTTTGCAGATTGGTCTCAGCAAGGATCAGCTCCGGAGTGATCGTGACGTCCTCCATCATCAGCTGGTGATTCCATAAATCACGTTGGGATTTTTTCCTTTCCAGGATAGGGGACGGATGGAGTTTAGCCCAGGTTTTAAGAGCTGCTTTAAGCCTTCTCAGCGTTTCTTCCCAGATGAAGAAAGGCGACCCAGTGACTGATTTTTGCCAAATTTCCGAGACCAGACCATAGAAGCCATCCATGGTAACCCAAAGGGGTCTAAAGCAGAAGGGGATTGGGCCCAGATTTTCTCCAGAGGTCAAGGAAAGGGAAATTGGCTTGTTGTCTAAGGTACATGCCTGGAGAATTTCAGAAGTTGCGAAAAGACCAAGAGTCAGGAAGGACGAGTGGACTAGGAAGCGATCCAGGCGTGCAGCAATGTGCCCTGGACCCACTCTTTTATTAGTCCAGGTGAACTTACCTTTGCTGGGCTTAATATCCTCCAGATCCCAGTCCATATGATGTCTTCAACCCACTCTCGAGCCGGGTCTCTAACCGGGGAGCCTCCTTTTTTTTTCGAGAGGGCAAGAGTTACGTTCATATCTCCAGCAAGAACAAGATTGTCATGCAGGTTGGTGGACAAAAAGGAATTCAGCGATTCCCAACACTCTATTTTTTCCGAAAGAAGGATCGGGGCATAGATGTTGAAGAGGCTAATCTGATACCCTGAGTCTCTATGCTGAAATTTTGTGAAGAGCCAATGGATGGTACTAAATTCCTCTAGCAGGTCAAGCGTGGTGGAGTTCCAGAAGGTGGCTAGACCTCCTGAGGCTCCTCTAGTGTTGACTGCTCTACCTTCTCCTTTTTTCCAAAACTTTTTGCTGGCCTGAATGGTTTTAGGCGCCTCCATCTTCATCTCCTGGATCAGAAGTATCTCCGGGAAGTTCATTCTAATGAGATCTTTGATTGCTTCTTCCTTAGCCTTGCTTCCCAGCCCTCTGCAATTCCAGGAGACAAACTGCATTAGGATCCAGAGGGGGGGGAGGTGGCTCCTTTCGAAGCCTTTCCTTTCTTTGAAGATCTAGTTTCCATCATGTCCGGGATGGTTTGCTGGACTGTCGCTGTGACATCTCTGTACGATTTCTCCTCCCTTTTTTTCCGTTCTAGTTTCCTTCCTCTTGGAGCCTTTTCCAGGGTACCAACCGAGCTGCTGGTCTCTGTGGCCCCCTCATCTGAATCAGCTCCAGGGTTAGAGCCTATGGTGGTATGCTCCTCATCTAATCTCGAAGATTCTTTTGCTGAGGGGACGCTCTTGTCCCTAGCCAGATTTTCTACAAGAGGTGTGGATTGGGAAGGTATTTCTATGGTTTCTGTCACCGGTTCCTTTGATGTAGCTACTACTTCTTTAAAGGGCTCCTTCATCGGTCTTGAGTTTGCCTGTGACTGTTCTTTCACCTGACTAGCTCTAGGATCTTTAGTTTTTGGGACTGCTTTTCTTTTCTTTACCTTTTGCCATCCTTCAGCTTCTTCCTTCTCAGGGGTTTGGTTCTTTGGGCAGTTCCTCTGAAAGTGCCCGTGTTCTTGGCAGGATCTGCACTTAAATGGGAGGTGTTCGTAGTCCACTTTCTGATAGTGCATCCAGGTGCGTACCGTTAGCTTCACTGCCTCTGGTAGCCCTGCCTCAAGGTCCACTTCAACGCATATCCTGGCACAGTTGTAGATGGACTTGTTGTCTGCCTTATCAACGAACTTCCCTATTCCATTTCCTATCATTTGCAGTGCTTCATATTTCCAGCAGTGGACCAACAGGTTGGGGAGCCTGACCCAAACTGGGACCTCCTTGGGCAGATCCACCGTGGGATCAAAATCTAGAGTCCACCGGTTCAGATACAACCCCTGGGTGCCCATAAAATATGGGCCATTTCTGAAAATGAGATCCTTATCCTCCTTATTTATAAATTCGAAGAGAAAGTAGCCACTGCTCAGTGGGTAGCAGGTGACTCCTTGCTTGAGATGTGGCTTCCAGTTTCTTTGAATCCAATCGTCGGTGGTTTTTGCTGAGGGCCAGAGCCCCATGAACTGGCCGACTAGACCTCTCTTTGATAGAGCAAGGGCAATTTTCACCGAGGTCGTCTCAGGCAAAGCGATTTCAGGGATTTCTTCAAGCTTTTTGATGAATTTCGGGACCGAAAATGGGGCTTTCCGCTTTCCGCCGCTGGCAACCAGCCTCTTGAAAGCATCCATCTCAGCTGGCGGGGGGGGAGGGGGATCCCCATCCCCTGGGGCAGCCATTGCTGCAGCCTAACCCTAGCACTCCTAGCTCGCGTGCGCTCAGGCAGGCGAACAGCTCACGCAGAGGAAAAAAAGATCGACTATTTTTTTTAATTTTAATTTTAATTTTATTTTTTATTTTTTAATATTTAGTACTTTATATTTAAAAATTATTTTTTTACAATGCTTAATATTTTAAAACAATTCATATTTTACACTGGCATATGTAATTATTGTTTATCAGGTAGAGTAAAACTTAGCAGCTGTTACTATTAAGGAGTAAGCCAGATATATAGCACAATTCCATCCTTAATTTACTTTTATGTAATATGCAGTTGTACTATGGGTTCATTACATGTACTAGCTACAGGGTTAGAATCCTCGGAGTAACGTGCGGCATAGAACACGTAACACCTCACATAGAAAAAGCATGCATTAATAATACTTATAGTTCGAGGGTTAATCCTTAGTAATAACGAGCTTATATGACACTCTATAAACCAACTAAAAATTAGAATACGAGGCTCATACTTTAACTCAAATATAAGTAGTGGTTTCACTATATCGACATTAATGATTTTTTACCCATATTAACATGAATATAATTTATTTTCCCATAGTTAATCTTGTCCATTTCATCATTTTGTTGAATACATTGAATATGAACAGGTAACAACATGTTTATTATAGGGACAAAACAAGGACAAAGTGGACGAAATTTTGGAAGCAGGAGGTTTTTTTGGGTTGTTGTTGTGGTGTTTGAAGATTTATCATTATAAACAAGAATTTTAGGAAGGAAAATCCCTTTTAGAATATATTATATATATAATTTTATTTTTTATTTTTTCTCTCTATAAAAGTTTGTTAGTTGTTTGTATCCAAATTACATGGATATCCAATATTTTTCTAGTTTAAAAAGAATATAGGATAGAATTGTATAGGATGCTAAGTTCCTTCGAAAAGTCAATTTCTAAAATGTATCAACTTCTATAAAAAACTTTAGAAGGGATCACCTTGGAACAAGAATTCCAAGCAACCATAAACTGAATTGGTTGAAGCATAAGGTAAAACCGAGAAATGGAAATGAAGGCCAAACTACTATTGATCTCAATAGGGTTCTCTTCAACAAAGTCTACATAAGCCAATATACCCTGTCTTCTACCACTTTTTTTTCAATAAGTAAGAGAAACTTTTGAAACACTTGTTACCCCCTTGAATGCAGTGTAATTTGGAGTGAATCTTAGCGCATTGAGTGATGTAATCCTCTCTTTGCATCAACTCCAAACGAGCTATCTCTTCTTGAAGAGTAGTGTTACGAAGAACATCCTCAAGGAAGATAAACCTCCTGAATATTCTACCACCTTCTAGCCAAGTGAAATACTTTAATCTTAAATAAGGAAGGATGTGTCGAAGTGACCATACTAGGAAGCTCTTATAAATCAGAGCTTCCTAGTATGAAAAGTTGTCAGTGATATGTTTGGAGGAGTTGTGGCAAATGGGTGTGTGAAGCTAAAGCGAATACAGGGGTTGGAGTGCACCACAAAGCTTAGAAGCCTAACTGTTTTTGGTTGTTAGAGTAAGAAGAGCTGCCAAGTATGGATATATTGACATCTTCTAGAGGAGTTGTGGGAAAACAGGTGATGTTGAAGAGCATACAGGGGTTGGCGCAACTGTCAAAGCTTAGAATCCTAATTGTTAGTGGTTTGTTAGAGTTAGAAGAGATGCCAAGTATGGAGACATTGACATCTTTGGAGATATTGTGGGGGACAGATGTGTGAAGATGAAGAGCATTGGGGGGGGGGTTGGCATAGCTGTCAAAGCTTCAAATCCTACATGTTACAGGGTGCTCTGATTTAGAATAGCTTCCAAATATGGAAACATTGATATGTTTGGAGTATTTGTTTGTATACGAGTGTGTGAAAATGAAGAGCATACAAGGGTTGGAATTCCTGATAAAGCTTAGAATCCTAACTGTTCGTTGGTTGTCAGAGTTAGAACAGTTGCCCAATATGGAGACATTAACATCTTTGTGGGTGTAAGCTACTCCACTTTTGGTGTGTGGAGAGTTCCTTGAGAACTGATATTGACCAAATAGGGATTCAATTGAGTGGAGTAGAAACGATAGAAGAGCACAAAACATACACTACATTGTTAGCAGTGGTGTGCACACCGAGTAGGTAGTGAGAAATGAAATATTCGTGCTATTCCAATCAGTGTTCATCAACTATATCATTTATAGCATAGAATGTAAAATGAGATATTAACTTGTAAAGAAAGACTATTTTTAATGACACACACACACACACACACATACATATATGTATATGTATGACACAAAGAATTGATTTTGCACATCCTATATTTTATATAAATAAATTAAGTGCATAAAAAAATTATATTCAAATAATTGATGGAAAATGTATAAACATGTCTTTAATTTCACACCATTAATGAAAATTATATAACTTATGGTTTATTTTATTTACCATATTCAAACATAAACTCTTCAAACTCAAGGGAACGTTGTCATGGCAAAGAAATATGTTCATTTTTCCATCCCTTCAAGAATGGGATGAAACCATTTAGGAATTGGATGAATTTTAATGTTGGAACCGTGTGAAGTGTTGGGTAACTTTAAATGCACAACTTTACTTTTTATCACACTTTTCATATATTGGCTATGGTATTGGGGTTGAATCTTTGGTCGATGTTCCCCTAGATTTGGAGATTGCACAACAGCCAATTATGCAACCGAACCTTATATTGTATCCCACATTATGCTTCTTGCATATAGCGCTGTTCTATATATATATATATATGACACAAAGAATTGATTTTGCACATCCTATATTTTACATAAATAAATTAAGTGCATAATAAAATTTATTCAAACAAATGATGGAAATTGTATAAACATGTCTTTGATTTCACACCATTAATGAAAATTATATAATTTATGGGTTATTTTATTTTCCATATTCAAACATAAACTCTTCAAACTCAAGGGAACACTGTCATGGCAAGGAAATAATATGTTTATTTTTCCATCACTTCAAGAATGGGATGAAACCATTTAGGAATTGGACGAATGTTAACGTTGGGACCATGTGAAGTATTGGGTAACTGTAAATGCACAACTTTACTTTTCATATCTTGGCTATGATATTGGGGTTGAAGATCCTGTCGATGTTCCCTTGGATTTGGAGATTGCACAATGGAAAATTATGCAACTGAACCTTATATTATATCCCACAATATTCTTCTTGCCTATAGCGTTGCTGTAAAAATATATAAGACTAAGTGCCTGTTGCCGCCTTTTCACACACCTGGGTCACGTGGCAGAAATCTTCAAGCCACTCGGCGTGTCCTTGGGGGCAAGTCTCGAGTCAAGGCTGTCACCTTGTTCTTGACTCCTCCGTTTAGGCTCAACTCCTAACGAAGCCAAGGGGGGTAGACCCTATTAAGATACTAAGGATAATTACTTAGTGTTTGTGATGTTACACTGAATGAGTTACTTAGGAGTTTGCAATTTAACTATAGATGATCACATATGGCAAGATACAAAAGATGAACACACGAAAGCACAATGCTGAGACACAATATATATATAAAGCAAGAAATTAACCAGTGCCTTAGAATGGAGTCAAAAAATAGAATCAATGTACTTGCATGTGCTTGGAGTGAATGTTTTGCGATTGCCTCTTGGTACGTTTTAAGTTAAATTTGAAGTGTGAGTTGATTAAAATTAGGCGAAGGGGGGACTCCAGATATACTCGAGAGTACTTGGAGTATGTCGAAAACTAAACCTTCACGGCTACCCGCAAGGAATATGTGGGCTGAAATGGAGTCTTTGGGGCTATTGTTCGTAACGCACCCGTTAGGGTGTGACAGAGATCGGTGCCCCGAGGTCACTTTTCAGAAGTTCCCGCTTCCTTTGGGTATTTTGCCACCGTAAAGGTTTGATCTAGGTGTTGGATTTTCACCTGATGGTTTGTCAGTTGGGGAGAGTGATTCCTAATTATACTAGTCACTCAAGTGCTTTTGATACAACTTGACTGATCGGATGAACCGCAGCCAAGTGCAGAGCATACACACTGGAGTCTTGTCAATTTTAGTAAATTTTACAATGGGTGTTCTTGTTTAAAAGAAAACCCTCCAGGAACCTCTTTCGATCCAAGTGGATCTCAATCGGGGAATCAAGGAGGGGTTAATTTTATAATAGCTGAAAAATAAATGATGAAAAATAAAATAGATCCACAATTCTATTTTTCTAATTAGTCCTACCACGAATCTCTTTCCCCTTTCGGGTCAATCGGGAAGTCGTGGGGTAAGTATTAAGATTAATTTGAAATATAAAGTATGGAATATGAAATTAATAATAAAATAGATTATACTACCCTGCATATTAGATCAATGCTAGTTTGAAAAGAAATGAGCAAAAAACAACAAAAAGGACCGACGCAAATCCCCCCAGGGGGGATGGGGAATGGGCTTGAAAGAGCCCATTCAAAGAATAATTTTATTAACAATGGTTAAAATATCAGAGAACTGATATAATTCCTCTTGATCCTTATATGGATTGAAATCAAGAGACTATAAGGTGCGAAAATCAAAGGTTTTAGTCAAATGGGAGACCCTTGGGGGGATTTGAACGCTCCCGAGGCCACTTCCGAACAACAGATTCCTTTCTTTCTGTAAAACCTGCTAAAAAACAGCAAGCATATCAGAATTAAATATGCCCAAAATCACTTTAAGAGTACCTTTGGATCAGCCTACCTTAACTCAAAAAATATGAACTTAAAACTAGCTAAACAGGTGAAAAAGGAACCAAGGAAAGCAAGCTTTCCTTGGGATCTCGGCTTGCTGTTTGTGCAGACAATGAAATATGCACTGATATTGCAGAATATTAAATTTTATCATACAGCAAATGAAACTACCATAACAACAAGCTACGGATTTTCACTAAAATGCTTGCGAAAATATGGTAATTTTAGCTAGATCTCTTAAAATTGAACTTTATGTGCAAAACAAAACTAAGATCTAGACTATGAGCTTAGAGAGGATAGATCTATGTTGAAATTACTTTTAATATGATAGATCTAAACAAAAACAAAGCTATTAAAAGGTAACCGGGTGAAGAGTTGATCTTGAGGGAGGAAGAGGAGGAGAGAAATGCTGGTTTCCTTGAAGATCCACAGTGGAGATTTTGGGTGGAATGTTGAGGGACTATTGCCTTTGGAAGGTTTTGGAGAGAGTGAAGAAACAAACTAGATCAACATCCTCTCCAATGTAGGAACCTACAGGTCAGCTGAAATCAAGAAACTTGCCAAAAAACTTGTGAGATCCGATTAGTACATACACAAAGATTCAAAATAACATGCATATAAACTTATAGGACATGTTGAATCTAGATCTCTACACATGCATCAGAGGAAAGAGATGGCCAATAAACTTATTGAAAAGCACCTTTCCTACCAAGATTATAATAAGCTTATTATCAATCTTAACAACGGATCTACAAGCAATTAGAAAATCATGAACACAGATACAGGTTACCTCAGTAAAACAATGGAAATCATCATCCACACATACAATGGCACAACACCGTCTTGCCTCCAAAGCTTCTCTTTATTTCAAATGAACAATACAACAATACAATAGCAGCAGCACCTCAATCCCAGTTCTAGCTAGCTTGGAAGAGGAGGCTGTGCCTGGATATATACAAAATATAGGCCATCCAGCCCAGGGGGGGCGCAATTCCTCATGGAATCAGATGAAATCAGCTGATGGAGAGTTCATCAATGCAGAACTGAAGCTGAACTGAGCCTACTTTTCAATCGGGGGCTTGATTGAGCTGACACATCAACCCATACACCGACACATCAATCCACAGAGCATCTAGGAGAGTCCACATGTGTGGAGGAGAGAGAGAGGGCGCAATTCCCCATGAAGATAGCTGAAGATCAACTCTGGATTTGATTTGATCACCTCCTTCAGTCAAGGATTTGTCAGATCCAGTCAATCTGCTTCAGATTTGACTGATTTCAATCAAATCGGTTGAGAATCCACTGATTTATGATTTTGGATTTGCTCCATTATTCATCAATTTATTAATTAAAATAATCAATAATTGATTTTTGGGGTTTTCTGACCTAAGTGATGGAAAATCACTCAAAACTTAGGAAATAGTGGGTCCATGGGTTTACATGGTGTTCTTATCTTGAAAATGAGCACCTACATGACTGAAACCGATTATTTGGCCCACTTTTATTACAAAATCAAATTTTCCAATTAAACTACTAAAAAATAGCCTAAATTTTGGAAAAAATAATTTTTAATAAAAAACATTGAAAAAACTAAAAAATTGAAAAATTGAAAAACACCTAGGGGGACTTAGACATGTTCATATGACTCAAAAATGATGTCTAGCATGTTTATACATTGACACATAGACTCTAATAACCTCAATAGGCCTAAATGCCAAGTCGACCACCCCAACTTTGGAGGTATGGATTGAAAAACTCAGAAATTATCAGTTGTTTATTCAACAACCAATAATAACCAAGGGAAAAAACACCCTGGGCTGATTGGATTGACAAATAAAGTCTAAGAGACTGAGTCTTTTACAGACACTATCATGTAGAACATTTATTACAATTCTCCCATGGGGTATGAACATGTGATATAATACAACAAGCACTTCCCAGAAGTACTTCCAAAGGTCTTTTGAAGTCTAAACAAGTTAACCCTGTCCGGTTCACCAGGCTCACTTGAAAAAAAACCACTAAGTATAACTTAGGTGGTAACAGTACCACGTATTCAGAATAGGAGCTATGTACCAGGTTGCATAAGAAGATATTGTAAAGTTGAAAATAAAATGCAATAGGGAAAACAAAAAGGTTTGATTGGTATAGTACTTACAACGAACTGGATGGTGCCATTTTTAAGTTATTGTTGGATCAAATGGCACACAGAGAGAAATTAATTTCAGGATTGAAGGGTACCTACTACTGGTGAATCATGATTTTTGCTTGACCTTCAAGGCCTTTCACCAATTTCATAGAATTGTGATTTGAATGTGGCCTTCCACTTGAGGGTTTTATGTGTTGAAAAATGGAGCACCCATGGCACACACGCTTTCTGAGTGGTTTTAGAGATGAGATCCACCCCATTTGAAAGAGAATTTCCATTCAAGGGATTCAATTTGATAGGATGAACAAAGGTAGTGATATCAATTACCCGCCTCCTGATGGAACCTCTAGTGGAAGAGCATTAATGCCTCAAATTGCCATTAATTCATAGTATGGAACTTGGCTACTTAGTCCACATAGATTGAAATATTCCTGAATGTACTCATCATCAACTTCACAAAAAAACTAATTCCCTCTTAAATTATAGAACAAGGAGATCCACGATGTGTCATCTCCATCAAAACCACTCACATTTGATTCTTTGCTATTTGTATTAGAGTCCTTCACTGTCCCATCAAAACCCAAGTAAAACCCAATGTGAATAAGATTTTCAAAAGTTGAAAAAAAGGAGAATCTTGGAAACAACTGACAATTATTATTTTTACTTCGCAACCTCAAACATATAAAAGCTTAGAACTAAAATTATACGATAAAATCATAGGAAAACTATGTCAATAACTAGAAACGTTTTTGAAAAATGTTCAAGTATATTACATTATAAATAAAGATACATACATGTACCATCAAGATTGTTGAGATCCAAGAGCAAATGAGCAGCCAGACAATAGCTCATGTGAATCCATTTATAGATTACCGAGCCAAGTATCTCTATGACAAACCAACATAATAGGAGTACATTTTGCAAATGTTTTAGAATATTGATTAAACTCTTCGATCTTCTTCCATTGGGAAATGGGGCTCTATGAACTAAATTTGTGAGATCCACACCATATAAGCCATAAACCATGACCAATTTACAACACTAGAGCCACTATAGACAACACTTAAATGCATTATATATATAAGGAAAGTTGAGTAGCCATCTTCATTGTAATTTATCTTGTCTAAAGCACCGACATTATGTGAGTCTCCGGGGGCATGTCGCTCGCCCGACTGATGTCGATGGGATTGACAAGCGACCATTAGCTCCCTTTGAAGTGGAGGGAGAGGGCGATGAATTCTCCAGATGCATATGCTTATCCACTATATCATTGATCCGTTTCTGAACTGATGGATCTCGAAGAGTGCCCACTTCTAACTTTGACACCCCCATTCTGCCTTCCATTTCCATTTCCATGCCCCGCTCCTTATACATGTCCTTCCAACCTACTGTGATTTTACAATACTTACTACAATAATATTACCTTTATCTTCTTCACCACGATCAACATATATAGGTCGCTAATTTATGATTCGATATTCGATGTAAATGAATTAAGGAACGAATTCCTCTCATTCACCCATGCAGCCACCTTGATCATTCACACCCTCTTCTCCTACATAAATAGAGAAGCACCAAAATCCTCAAATCCAAACCCTTGTGGATTTAAACAATGTACACTAGGATCAAGTTTGACTTAAACTCCATTCAAAACATGAACAACATAGAGCATGAACACAAAGATAAACACAGACAATCATAGACAGTTAGAGAGCAAAAGAAATGAACTGTTGTTATATTAATAACTGTTGTATATAAAGTAACAAAAAAAACCTATGCAAAAGAAGCGGGAGAACCCAACATTCAATGCAGCTGGTTGAGATCTATACCAACCGAATTTACTCACCGACGTAAGCTTAATTACAACATACACCAACACCCCCCTTAAGCGAGAGGAGGAATACACAGAAATAGACAAAAATGGGTCCTAGCAACAAGGCCTACTAAGGTACCCATGTACAAAATTATTAAAACCTAGATAGGAAAATATGGAGGAGAATTGAGACTACCCCCCCTCAAGGACAATGTAGTGAAGAATTCGCTTTGCAGCTTTCCGATGGAGCTCATGTGGTTCTTGCATGAACCAAGAAACCAAGCTAATTGCATATGAGATGTCCAGACGAGTGTGATTCAAATACAGTAAGCTTCCAACAAGTTGTCGATACAAAGTAGCATCAACCAAAGGAGTAGAGCACTTCGTTGACAACTTTACTCTGGACAAAAATAGTGTGGGTGCAGATTTGCAATCCAACATGTGGAATATGCTCAAGATATCTAATGCATACTTGGGTTGCGAGAGACCTATCCCATATGTAGACTTTGTAACCTGCAGTCCCAAAAAGTAGTGAAGTAACCCTAAATTTTCCATGTCAAATTGTTGTTGAAGATCAAACTTCACCTTATCAATCAAGATAGTTGAACTCCCGGTAAGAATGAGATCATCTAGATAGAGAACAAGGACGAGAATTTCATTATATTTTTGTAGAATATACACATTTGAATTAGAAAGGCAGTGAGAAAATCCTAAAGAGAGAAAGAAATAATCCATCTTCTCATACCAAGCCCTAGGGGCTTGTTTCAAACCATACAAAGATTTTTTGAGCTTGCACACAAGTGAAGAGTCTTGGATAAATTCAAGATGTCGGTCCATGTAGATATCTTCTTGCAGATAACCATGAAGGAATGCACATTTGACATCCATTTGATGTACAATCCACTTGCAAGATGCCACTATAGAAAGAACATGGCGAATAGAATTCATCTTAGCCACGGGAGCAAAGGTTTTAGAATAGTCAAGTCCTTCAACCCGAGAGAATCCTTTAGCAACCAATCTAGCCTTATATCTCTCTATTGTACCATCAACTGCATTTTTGGTTTGATGCACCCACTTTCTTGAACAAATTTTCTACCTTTTGGAAGAGGGACTAAGTCCCAAGTGTCAATTTTCAGCAATGAATTGTGCTCATTTTTCACGAAAGCATCCCATTCTTTAATACCATGGGCCTCATGAAAACATTTTTTATCAGAAGCACTAGCCATTAATTCTCTAAGATTCCTATTAAGAGAGGACCTTGTTCTTCTTTGAACCCAATCAAGAAGTGGCAGACGAGTGCTAGCTGATTGTTCTTCAAGATCATTTTCATGAGCAGGGGTAGTCAACTCAAAATAAGGATCATCATATGAAGATGTTGAGGAGGACGCTCATCAAATATAACACTCCTACCGATAAGCAATTCATGAGTGTCAGAATCCAATAATCTTTATTCTTTAACATCTTTTGGGTAGCCAACAAAGATGCAAGGCTTAATTTGCATGTCCATTTCCCTTCATTTTTCTTTTGGAATGTATGCCCAAGCATTGCACCCAAATACCCTTAGATGACCAACATAAGGTTTTCGTCCACTCCAAAATTCTTCTAGTGTCACCCCTTGAATAACCTTGTGAGGTGTACGATTCTGAACATAGTTTGCACAATTTATCGCTTCAGCCCAAAACTATGGGCCAAGGTCTCTTGCATGAATCATACCGTTTTTCCATCTCTTTCAAGGTACGATTTTCCTTTTAGCAACACCATTTTGATGTGGAAAATAAGGAACTGTATGTTGCAGCTGAATACCTTCAGTGGCACAATAGTCTTTAAATCTGTTTCTGATGTATTCTCCACCATTGTCTATCCGCAAAAATTTGATAGAATTTCCATATTGTTTTTCAGCCAAGGATTTGAACACAAGAAAAGTGTCAAAGGTCTCACTTTTATTTTTCAAAAAATAGACCCATATGCATCTAGAATAGTCATCAATGAATGTAAGTAAAAAGCACGCCCTTTGAAAAGATAAACCATGGAAAGGGCTTGAAATTTCACTGTAAATAAGTTGCAGAATTTCAGAAGCTCTATGAGATTTTCCTTTATCAAAACTTTGTTGAGGATGCTTGCCAAGAATACAACCTGTACAAACACCCTCAGAAAATGAGATAGGCGGAAGATTAATGACCATGTTTTGTTTACTGAGTTGCTGAAGATAACGATAATTTAAGTGGAAAAATCACTCATGCCATAATCTTCTTAATTCATTTGAGTGAGCAAGCAATACATTGGTAGGAGATGTCAACTCAAAATGAAAAAATGAATACAAGTGCGCCTGATGATCCACTTTCCCTATGGAAACAATTTGTGAAGGATCCTCAATTTCACGAATAATTACATAATGAGGGGCAAACATAACTATTTTTCCTGCACCAGAATTTGTAATATGATATATTGAGAGCAAGTTGGTTGAAAGTATAGGAACATAAAAAAAATTATGGACTATGCCATCCTTCATTTCAACAGATCCCTGACCTTTAACAACCAAATGTGAAGAGCTTACCACAAAAATATGCTCAGGTTTGCATGAATTAATGGAAGAAAACATATTTTTATGGACAACCATGTGATGGGTGGAATCATAATTGAATATCCATTTAGGTTCAGGTTTAGAGGAAGACAGATATGCTCTAGCAGAGAGAGAATTAGCATTCCCTGTATCATTGCTAGGAGAAGATAGACTGATATTGAAATTGTGTTTCATCATTTATGAAGACAAGACAACTAGTTTCTTAAAATAATGAGATTCTGAATGACCATCCTTTCCACATAATGCACATTTAAGAGGATTTTTCTTTCCTTTAGAATATGGTTTAGGAGAGGAATGTGTAGAATTATCCGATTTTGTATTGTTTGATTGTTTCCCTTTAGATTCCCTTTTATGTGCCACTCTTGAATTTGAAGGTGAGCTTGCTACTAATGCATGAGGCTTATAATCTATAGAGCTAAGAGATCCCATTTGAATGAGATTATTCTGGTTATGAGTAAGTCTTTCAACAAAGGCATTACAAAAGTCTGACCCAAGGCATCCCGAGTTGAACAAAATGTGGAAACAAACGTTGAATATGATTCTCCTAACTTAGAGAGCACTTCATATATGAGTTGTTCATATTTCTTCTTAATATTGTAGTCTTTCAGCTGAAGCCTAAGGGATTTGAACTTGGAAATAAAGTCTTGAATGGTATCAAAATTATTAGGATCCAAACTAATGATTTCATTTTCCAGTTGATGGCCACGAATGGCATCTGTTTTACCAAACAATTTTTCAAGTTGACCCCATGCTTCATGGGGAGTGTCTATGCCTTCCAAGTGAAACAAGAGTTTAGGTGAAAGAGAGAGACAAATTAATCCTAAGGCTTCATCACAACGATAATGTCATTTAGGCTTCTCAACATTTTGAGTGGGTTCTTTCTTTGAGCTAGTGGTGACCCTGTATAGACCTTTACTCCTAAGTAAAACAACCATGGTTGATTTCCAGCTAAAATAGTTGTGAGGAGTTAAAACAGGGATTGGAAACTTATCTTCCATAGTAAGGAAAAGGAGATGCCAAATAAAGAGAATAGAGATCACCAGAAATGTGATTGATGATGTCTTCAAGCAGTAGCTTTTGAACAGAGATGCTCACAGCAGAGACAAGAGCAAGGATGGTAGAAGGAAACTTGAGATGCCCTGCAAAAATTCCCAAACCACTGCAGCCTTCCAAAAGGAGATGGAGGAAGCTAATGCCTTGGTGCTCTGATACCATGTGGATTTAAACAATGCACATCAGGATCAAGTTTGACCTAAAATCCATTCAAAACAGGAACAACAGAGAGCATGAACGCATAGATAAATAGAGACAGTCAAAGACAGTCAGAGAGAAAAAAGAATGAACTGCCATTATATTAAAAACTGTTATATATAAAGTAACAAAAAAAATCTATGGAAAATAAGCAGGAGAACCCAACATTCAATGCAGTTGGTTGAGAGCTATACCAACCAAATTTACTCACCGATGCGAGCTTAATTGCAACATACACCAACAACCCTCAAATAGAGAAAACATAACCAAATCTAACTACGAAGCCCCTATTCCAATGCAAACCAAAACATAACACATGCCTGGGAAGAACAGTCTCAGTCTCGAAATTTTACTTCATTTCAACTAACAAACATAATGGAAAAGGGAAAACAATACCTTGTTCCCACATAAACCAAAATATAATATCGGGGTTTCTATAAATGATAAATTCCAAGGACTTACCGATGAAACAAAACAATTATTATGAGATGCAAAGGACATGACATACCTGGTTTTGGTTTATGTGATGGTGTTGGAGTTGAAGATAGGAAAATTTGGGTGGTTCCTCCATACCCTTCTCCTCCTCCTCTTTATCTTTCCCCCATGCTAACAAACAATGGCTAAACATGGCAACCACATTCACAAATCCCATTACCTGGTGACCGAGAATGTCCCATTGTCATTGTCATTGGAATCCCCCGGTGATAGGGTAAATGAACCCTTACCTACAACGTATTTACAACTGGTATCGACTAGCGGTGGATAACCCTGGGGTATCCTCGAGGATATCCTGCAATACCATCCAAGTACAACTGCTACAAGATTGGGATTTGACAAAAGCTTATCAAAGATTTAACGAGATAGATGAATGGGAACTTCTACAAGAAAGCACGTCGACGATGCAAAAGGAGGGAAAGTGTAAAAATCTGCATGAAAACCAATGGATAAACTCAAAAACTAGCAGACAAATATTTAACACGTGGCAGAATATGGATATGGATGGATAAAACAACGAGAAATATCATCTATAGTGAATGCAAATGGTCCCTGCTATTTCAACACCTACGGCGTAAGTATAAATTGAATTCTACATAAAACAAATACCTATTTTTCAATACTACATGAAAACCATAAAGTAGGCAACTACAACTCACTTGGGGCTTTTTGATAACTATCATTGATCAATGTATACTTACCTTTTCTTTTATGA
Organism: Pseudotsuga menziesii; assembly: GCA_001517045.1. Taxonomy (NCBI): domain Eukaryota; kingdom Viridiplantae; phylum Streptophyta; class Pinopsida; order Pinales; family Pinaceae; genus Pseudotsuga; species Pseudotsuga menziesii. Next base: position 96,327 of record LPNX010523679.1, on the reverse strand, counting down.
ACTTTCTCATCTCTTCCCCCCATGTGACAACATCATCTTTTGATATTCCCTCTCCATTGGAAGCCATGAAGTCTATGGATTTATTATGACAATATGCTAGTGAGACAGTTCATAAAATCCATAGAATAAAATATATGCATAATTTGACATGAATATAAAAAATATGCATGTATAACATCAACATACACAAAGAATGTCAGGGATGCCTTATTAAAAAAAAGGAACAAAAGTTACCAATTCAACAAGAGTTAACCAAACTTTAGTGTAAATATTCAAGTTGATGTGATCACATCCTCCTTCAACTTGATAGCAACATTGTTTATAGTTTTGGTATCATGTCTTCTTTTCCCATATAACAGAATAATATATGATTAATTCAACTTCACAACACCCAAAATATCACATAGTTCATACAAATTCCCTTGCAAGAGTGGGAATGAAAATAAATGATGAAGTGAGTGAGGAGCATATATAGTATTATTTTTCCATTAGACACTTAGCTAATGCATAGATATATCAGTATTCAGCTTGGGGGGTTTCCAAGAGGAATCCATAACATCAACCACTATCAATAACATTGGACATACTTGTAGGTCAATAATTCATGTGTGGGGTGCCTTTTAAGACTAATATGGTCCCTTTCACATTAAGAAAACCTTCATTACTTATGTTAAAACCTTCAAGGAATGGGCCATGAGTATTTAGTATTAATTGGCATTACTGTTTTATTCACTTTACCATTGGAATTCAATCTCAAGCGAGTGCTTTTCCTATTTGGTTATGAAGTTGCAACAATAAAAAAATGTCTACAAAGTGGGCTTGGGGGAAACCAACACTTTTAAATGAAATCTTAATCTACTATATATATCGTTGTTTCTCTACCATAATTATAAGAAAGGGAGAGCGAAAGAGGAAGAAAAAAGGAAGAGGGGGATGAGTGAGAGGGAGAAGAAAAGAAGAGGTAGGGGGTGGGAGGGGGGAAAAAGGAAGAGGGATGCAAGGGGGGAAGAGGGGGATTTAGATAATATAAAGAGGAAAAGGAATAGGTGGAGAGTGAGAAGAAGGACAAAAGGAGGGGAGAATAAGAAGGTGGGGGAAGGGGGAGGGGAATAAAAACAAGAGGGGAAGAGGGAGAGGGTGAGGAAGGAGAGGAAGAAGGCGAGGATTGGAAGAGGGAGTGAGTGAAAGGAGAAGAAGAGGGAGAGGAAGATAAGAAGAGGGAGTGAGTGAAAGGAGAAGAAGAGGGAGAGGAATATAGGAAGAGGAAGGGAGAATAATGAACTAAGTTTTTTTTTGTTAATTTTTAAATTGTATCTTCAAAATCCAAATTCCATCTCCATCCAAAAGACAAATCCCAACTTCCTCTCCAAATATTAAATCTTATTTTGTTATAAATTTGCATTAAAAAAAAATATAATAATGGGGAAATGACAAAAGCATTACCTTTGATCTTGTGATACCCCACATATAACCCTAGCCTCTAGTTGAGTGCCTCTAAAAATACCTTTATACTATAAGAAACATTATCCCATTACTAAGGATGCCATGTTCAATAATGTGGAACACTGGCTCCTTTAAAAGATTTATTTACATTATATAGTATGGGAAACAAGGCCACACATGTATTACAATAGTGGATCAAATCCACAATAGTACAATGACGAGTCTACAACAACTAGAAATAGTGTTGTAAGATCATAGCACATTGTTGCGCAATTTAGGTCATATAGGTTGTAACCTAAGGTCCAAATCCATAGAAACTAGTACAAATCCTACCATGTGAATATATGAGTTGAATTCGAACATGGAACTACCATCGGAGTGTTAGTTAAGAAGTTTTATTGACCACTAATGCAGAGGAGTCCACCAATATGGGTAGCGGATCCAGGTACTATCTTCGAAACTCTAGGTCTTCTTCTTTAGGAGGTACTAATTGGAAGCCATTATGTGGAGAGTAAGGTACTAAATATTAATTTGTCACAGTGGTATAGGAACTAAAAAAACAGTCTCACAAAGAATACAGACAGAGAATCATAAAATTGGCAAAATGGTGCTGTAATGGAAGTATCGGTTTTGTACAATCAAATGAATAATGAATAATACAATACAATGATCATGGAAGATGCATGAATGCCAAGACAATTTGAATTCCCAAGGAGGTCATTCGAATTGAATGAGTGAGTCTAGCTTAACTGGATGTAAGCCATAGTCAACACTCAAGTTAACCACTGATCAAAGCCCTAATTGACTCAACTGAGCCCTAACTGAAGTCGGAGTGCAATAAATGACTGAGTTTAACTGAAAGTAGCCCAAACACATATCATTGCAAGCCAACCAACAAGTGGTAGTGCATCAATGACTCCAATGAACCTCGATGCGGTTAACTGAAGTGTAACTGACCATCAGAAGTGGTTGGAGGCGCCCCTGTTGACTCCAGTTCATTAAATAATCATTAACTAATCAATTTAATGAAGGAAGGCACCTTCACTACTCTTTTTAACTGATTGTAACCATTGGTTAGCAATATGGGGCATTTATGACACTCAGATCACCCCCAGAGTGTTCCAGTTAGCCTCCTCGAATGAAGGATAAGGCTAAGTTATCCTCCTTGACTAAATGTAGGCATGGGTGTGCTCATGCTGATGTCATATGATGTTAATTAAGTCAATAAAACTTATGATAGTGGTTTAACTAGGAAAAAATGACCAAAATGAGTGTGTATGGTGGTAAATGTCTCCAACACCCCCCCTTAAGCTATACTCAGGAGGAGTTGAAAACATAAAGTGCATAAGAATGCTAGGGCCCCGACAACTAAGGCCATAGGTCACCCTGTACAATACTGAAACTCGAACAATGCTAAAAAACAAACTAAGTAAGGAAAAGAGGGAAAACCCAGTGGGAACCCCCCCCCCCCTCAAGCTGAACATTGAAAGTAGTTGGATCACCCTGTTGAACTCACCCCCAATAGAGAATGGAGGTAAGTGAACTTATTTTCTGAAAATTTCTTGGTGAAGATGTCTGCAATCTACTCATCAGTTGGGCAGTATTGCAGAATGATGGTCTTGTCATGTACTAGCTCCTTGATATAGTGCATGTGTATGTTTACATGCTTGGTCCTCTTCCTGGTAACTGGATATGTGGACATATTAATAGCACATTGACTGTCACAAAAGCAGATAGTGGAAAAAGTACTACCAAGATCAAACTCTGAAAGAATGCCTTGCAACCAAACAACTTGGATGCAAGCATTCACCGCTCTTCGATACTCGGCCTCTACTGAAGACAATGCTATGGCGGCTTGCTTTTTGCTAGGCCAGCAAATGGGGCCACAAGAAAACATGAAGACACATCTAGAAGTTGGCTTCTGATCAATAGAATCACCTGCCCAATCGAAATCTGTGTATCCAACCAGCTCTAGCTCGGAGTCTGCAGCATAATGAATGCCGTAGGTCCTGGTTCCTTGAATATACTGGAGGATCCTCTTGGGTGCCTTCCAATGAAGATCATGGGGCTGCTGCATGTATCTTGATACAACATTCATGGCATAATAGATATCAGGCTGAGAATGAGTCAAGTACAACAAGCTACCAATCAGCTGTCGATAAATAGTGCAGTCCATGGGAGGTGTGCTTTTTCCTTCTTCAAGGCTGATCCCTGAAAGGAAAGGGAATGGTGCAGACCTAAATTCAGCCATGTTAAACTTGAATAACAGGTATGATATGTATTTGGATTGCGTGACCATTATCCCATCATAATTTTGCTCAATTTCGAGCCCCAAAAATTGTTTTAAGAGCCCCAAATCGCTCATTTCAAATGCATTGTGGAGAGCAGTTTTGATGACTGAAGTAGAAGCAAATGTGCTACCTGTGATCAGTAAGTCATCAACATATAAAACAATAATAATCAATTTACCATCAGACTACTATATATACACATTTGGATATGATCTACACCTTTGGAAGTTTTGCGAGAGAAGGAAGGCATCCATCTTGGAATACCACTTTCTTGGGGCCTGTTTTAACCCGTATAGTGACTTCTTTAGCTTGCAAACCAAAGATGGATCAGAGATTTATCCCTTAGGATACTTCATTTATATCTCCTCATGAATATCTCCATGTATAAAGGCTGACTTAACATCCATATGATGCACTTCCCAGTGCTTAGATGCTGAAATTGCCAAAACTAGGCGGATGGAGTCCATTTTTGCAACCGGTGCAAAAGTCTCATGGTAGTCCACACCTTGCACCTGGGAGAAATTTTTTTCCACCAGCCTTGCCTTATATTTCTAGTTTCTTCCATCTGCAACAACCTTATTCTGAAACACCCACTTACATTGAACCAATTTCCTTCCCGGAGGAAGAGAAACTAGCTCCCAAGTAGTGTTTTTCTAAAGAGAATTCATCTCTTCATCCATGGCAACTTGCCATCTCGGATCCTTCCGAGCATGGTAGTAGGACTTTGGGTCTGAAATTATCATAAAATAACAATATTTGGACAGCAAATAATTAGGACAAGAGAGCGCAATACTTGCTCTTTGGAAATAAGACTGGGTTCCCCTTAGATCATCTGGATTTCCAATGTTATCTCCTGGAGAGGAGAGTGTCTGTCGGGCCCAAGTTGGGAGATGATTTTGTACTTCAGGTTCTGATTCAGCATCTAATGTTTGCTATACACTGATATAAAAAATCAAAGGATCCAAATCAGGTTCATCACCTCCAATTTCATCATCCAAATATTCAGTAGAAAAGGAAGAAATTCCACAGTTTTCTCCTTCACTAGTTCCACCTCCTAATGAGGCTCATCGAACTTGATACTCCTTTCAAGGATGATCTGTTTTGTTTTGATATCCAGCAGATTGAAACCTTTTGATTCATCAGGATACCCAATAAACAAACATTCTATGCTTTGTGGTTGTAAAGCCCTCCTTTTATCATGTGGAATTCGGGCCCATGCAGTGGACCCAAACACCTGCAGGTTCGACACATCTGGCTTGTGTCCAAAGTATGCTTCAAAAGGGGTCTTCCCTTTCATGGATTAGTGTGGCAATATATTTTTAATGTATTCTGCAGCATGCATGGCTTCATCCCACAAATTTGCAGCCAACTTATTTGATTCCAACATACAGGTGGTCATCTCCTTGAGAGACCGATTCTTCCTTTCCGCTACACCATTCTGCTGGGGAGTGTAGGGAATTGAATGCTGGAAATGAATAACAATTTGGGAGCATATGTGTAGCAACTCATTACTAACATACTCCCTGCCATTATCAGATCTCAAGGTCTTGATCTTTTGGCCAGATGCATTCTCAAGCAGGGCCTTCAATTCAGTGATTTTTTCACAAACTTCAAACTTCTTTTTGATAAAGAAGACCCATGTGTAGCTGGAAAAATCATCAATAAAAGTCATAACATACCTTGATCCATTCATGGATTTTATAGGCATGGGACCCCTAATATCAGAATGTATTAGTCCAAAGATGCATGTAGCTCGGCTTGCCTTCCCCCGATCGAACTAGTGCTCAGGGTGCTTTCCAACAACACAGCCCTTGCAAAATCCAGTGGTTTCCTTGATGACTGGAAAGAATTCAACCATGGAGTTTTTTTGTAACTCCACAGTCTACTAACTTCATTTCCATGAGTCAGCAGTGCTGTGGGATTTGCATCCACCACAAAATGGGAAAACTCATAGGCTTTTGCTTGATGGTTTGCAAGGCCTTTTGCAACAAGTTTCCTGGATGCAAGTTCTGTGATCTCTACATCATTTAGGCTGAAGGATACTCTCTTGGGAACTCCTGTATGTGTCATTTGATAGACACTAAGGAGATTTGATTCCATAGATGGTACATACAAAACATTTGAAAAATATCCATTCTCAAGATCAACAGTACCTTGTCCTTATGAAATGATGGTGGAGTCATATCCCATGTGGATGGGGATGGATTTGCCAGTCTCCAAATATGAGAAGGAGTCTCTTTCAGCCATCATGTGGTTCAAAGCTCCAGAATCTATCAAGAGTGCTTTGGAATTCAAAGTTCTTGCCATGAGGGGATGACCTCTTTCATGCTGTGGTTCCCGATCTTGCTGATCTCTCCTCCGAAAGCTTTCTGGAATATTGATGTGATTTCTCTTACAGAGAGAGGTAGCTTCATATGGTTTCTTCTTCATGCAAGCATGTTTACGGTGGAATCCCTTCCTGCAGTGTGAACACTTGACTTTTTCCTTTCCATGATGCCCTTTTCCTTTTTTCTTTTTTGAGTCAGAAGACTCATCATGCTGCTGGTTTTCAACTTTAGGCTTAAAAGCTTTGAATTTAGTTTTTGGATTCTTCTCCTGCTTTCCTTTACCCTTCAGATCTTTAGGACCCGAGACATGGAGGGCTTGATCATGGGAGGATCTGATGATCCCCATCTGGACAAGCTTATCATGTTCACTTGTTAGGGACTCAATGAAGGCATTGAGTGAAGGCATCTTCCATCCAAGGGTTGTGAGCTTCCCTGTATGAAATGTAGAGACAAAAACTGAATAATCAGCTCCAATTTTGGAGAGTATGGAGAGGATGAGCTGATCATCCTCCTTCTCCACTTTACATTGCTTCAATAGTAAGACAATGTGATTGAACTTTGTGAAAAAGTCATTCAAGGTCTCAAAATTGGAAGGCTGGAGAGAAATCAACTCATTCTCAAGCTGGTATACTCTCAAATCATCCTGATTTCCATACAAGGTTTCCAATTTGTCCCAGATTTCCTTTGGAGTCTTTAATCCCGAAAGATGGAAAAGAAGATCCCGGGAAATAGAGAGGCACAAGAATCCGAATGCTTCATTTTTCTTGTTCAAGAATCTAGCTTTGTCGGTCATAGAAGCAGGCTCTTCTTTAGTGTCCATAGTGACCCTATAGAGTCCTCTGGCACATAGCTGGATCTCTATGTCTCCTTTCCATGAGTGGAAATTGAATGGAGTCAAGAGTTCTACTGAAGAAGCCATATGAAACTGCTGAAGCGAATGCTTTCACTTGTTAAAAACCTGAAAATCACAACAAAAGGGGCACCGTAAGGTCGAAAAACCTGCACATTTCAAGCTTTCATCACACCCAGCATAGTCAATCAAGCAAGCTTGACCAACAATTTCCTTACTTGGGGTATTAAGTGGTAAGCCTTGGCTTCTGGTGCAGTGCTGGAATTTTTGAGATTTGCTCAATTTTTCATGCAAGATCTGTCAAAAAACTTGTTTTTGAGAGATTTGAGCTTCATCCTGCCATGAGCTCTGATACCATATTAATTTGTCACAGTGGTCTAGGAATTGAAAACACAGTCTCACAAAGAATATAGACAGATAATTATAAAATTGGTGAAATGGTGATGCAATGGAAGTAGCAGCTATGTATATTCAAATAAATAATGAATAATACAATACAATGATCATGCCAGATGCATGAATTCCAAGACAATTTGAATTCCCAAGGAGGTCATTCAAATTGAATGAGTGGGTCTAGATTAACTGAATGTAAGCCACAGTCAACACTCAAGTTAACCATTGATCAAAACCCTAATTGACTCAACTGAGCCCTAACTAATGTTAGAGTGCAATAAAAGACTGAGTCTAACTGAAAGTAGCTCAGACACATGTCACTGCAAGCCAACCAACAAGTGGTAGTGCATCAATGAATCCAATGAACCCTGATGAGGTTAACTGAAGTGTAACTGACCATCAGAAGTGGTTGGAGGTGCCCCTGTTGACTCCACTTCATTAAATAATCATTAAATAATAAATTTAATGAAGGAAGGCGCCTTCACTACTCTGTTTAACTGATTGTAACCATCAGTTAGCAATATGGGGCATTTATGACACTCAGATCACCCCCGGAGTGCTCCAGTTAACCTCCTCGAATGAAGAAGAAGGCTAAGTTAGCCTCCTTAACTGAAGGTAGGCGTGGGTGTGCTCATCTTGATGTCATTTGATGTCAATTAAGTCTATAAAACATAGGATAGTGGTTTAACTAGGCCAAATTAACCAAAATGAGTGTGTATGGTGGTAAATGTTTGCAACACTAAATCATTCAACAGGTCACATGAGTAACTAGAAAACTAGATAAGGTAAGGTGTACACAAGATAATATCAAAGATGGAGATTATAGGAATTAGGGTGATAGACAGGAATAAGGCTCCTTGAATAGTGAGCATTACACAAATATGACCAAGGCAACTTTAAAATTTCAACAGGGACAACTAGAGTTATCTACCATGTAGGATACATGGAAATATCCCCCATGTATTCAAGACAAGTGGAGGAGTAATGACTCAAAGAGATAATTAGACCGAGAAGTGAAAAAATGAGACATGAGTGGAGGGAGGCTCAAACTAGTCCTTTTTCAAGGAGGACATGCTGCCAATAACTTATAACCCAAAGAGTAATTTTCTTCCTTTCCTTTCTTGTTAAGTTTTAACGATTCCAAGAAAGTCAACTCGAGTCTTTCTTCATTTTTAACAATTTTGAAGGAAAGAGAGGATAGTGCTTGATATGTCAATTATTCGTGAATTTTACGATCCCGAATTAGTGAATTATCGTCGGTGCTTCCATAGTTTTGAGAGTCTGAAAACTCCAAAGAATCTAGGGGGTGTGTTTTCGTAAATTTAGTTTCCCCAGTCCGAAAAAGTGTAAAACAATTGAAAGGAGAACTCTCTTAGCTTTCAAAGAACTAAGGTATACCCTTTTTATACTTAGTTGGGAAGGTCCGAAAAAGGGGTAAAATATCACCCAATGGACGCTCCTTCAAAAGCAAGCATGTAGCCTTAGTTTAATGAGTGTGAAGGAAGGAAAGATCACTCGGAAAGTTACATTTATTTACAAGAATGGTACTGACAAAAGTAAACTTGATGCTTTATACTAGGGTTTAACGAGCATGACAATGACATAAAGAATGCTCAGAATCTTTTTCATGTTTAGGTGTAGAGCATGAAAAAGAGAAAAGTAAGCTCGAACTGATTCCTTTTCCATAAGTTTATTTCTCGAGGCCCGAAAAAAAGATAATTATATTTATGAAGATACTCTTCTAGATTCTGGAGAAAATATGACTAGCAGAGGATTCACTCTCCAAAGGAAGAGTGGGATTGATCGAAGCTAGCATCGACTCAATTGGTTGATGGAAATCACTTTGTGAAGGGAAAGTTGAATTGACAGAAGATTACATCGGTTCAACCACTTGCTAAAGTTCATTCTCCAAAGGAAGAGTGGGATTGACCAAATCTAATATTGGTTCAACCACTTGATCAACCGAAGGTTGAATCAGTTGTTGAGAAACTTCTGATTGTTCAAAAGTGGGATGTCCCTGGAACCATACTCTCCAAACCTCTGCAATAGCATGGAACTGATGGGTAAGGTGGTCACCCTCACAAAGTATACAAGGAAACTTCATCTTACGTTTCAAACAAGTGGTTTTCTCAACGGTTTCAGCATGAATTTCATTGGATGACTTCCTACCCCCAGCATGAACTCCAAAGGCTAGGTGGTTAGGACCAACATGACTAGCAGAGGCTAGTTTATTTCCCCCAGCATGACCTCCAGAGGTTGGTTGGTGAGAATCAACTTGACTTGTAGAGTTTTAGTTTTAGGTTCCAACATGACCTGCAGAGGTTGGAGGGTTGTCTCCATCATGAAGTACAGAGGCTGAGTGACTGGTTCCAACATGACTTGCAGAGGTTGGAAGGGTTCCATCAGCATGATCTGCATAGGCTGGGTGGTGAATGTTAACCCGAAAATCCCCCCCATAGCTCTCAATGGCCTACACCACCCAAGGACACCATCTCATAACACTCATATCACTCCATTAGACCTTCCATTAGACCCCCACACCTCCAAAATAGCCTAAGGATGAAGAAAAAGAGCTAAAAATCCCAAAAAGGAGCCCAAAATAGCCCCCTAGGAGCTAAATCCCTCAAAAAGGGGCTAAAACCCTAAAGGGGCTAAAGTTAGGGCGAAAGGGGCTAAAGGCCCAAAAAAGGGGCTAAAACCCTGACCAAGGGCTTAAAACCATAAAAACCCTTGGAAAAGCTATAAAAGGAGGGTGGGGGGTCACTCTCAAAACACTTCTCCCTTGCATATTGTTATGCTGCCCGTGGATGCTTTGAGACCTTTGCCTCTCAAACCACCCACACTCCCTTTCCTCCATCTCCATCTCCATTGAGCCATTGCTCCCCATCCAAGAGAGAGAGAGAGGTGCTTCCACAAGCTTGGGCATGGTGGCCCATTTCCACTAGAGAAGGTATAATTTGTCTTGCATGTTTTGTTTATTTGTTTTATTTTCTTTCTAACCCTTGTTTCCATTTGCAGGTTTTTAGGTTAACATTGTTTTGCATATTTTACCATAGCTTAGGATTTTTTTGTAGGTTAATGGAGGCGGAAACCTAACCACTTGTGTGCAGAGGGGTTCACCATTCCATCTTCTTCTTTTTCTTCTGTTCTTAGCTTATAGTTTAGCTTAGCTTTAGTTTTATGTTCTTAGTTCTTAGATTAGTTTACTGTCCTGCTTCTGTTATTTCCGTTTCGTTTTTCTGCATTCACCATTAGCAGGAACCTACCCTTGTGCCCCATAGGCATAAGGGGGTCATTCCTACCCCTGTAGCAGGGAGAAATCCTTGCTACAGAACTGGAAACCATACCAGGTTGATCCCACAAGATCTTTGGGCCAAAATTTTAAATTTTCAAGTTTTTTCAATTTTACCCTAGTTTTCAAAAATTTCTTGTTAAATCTGTCTTAGATTCAGTTTATTTCTTGTTTTAGGTACTGTCGAAGCCTCTACTAGGAAAAACAGAGTCGGATTGACCACAGTACCAGTTACTGTCGACCAGATTTGACTTTGTCTCACCAAAAACCCCCAATCCAGAGCAGGGCGCTTTTATCGGGGCAAAAGGTGAGACTGGGTGCACTTAATGGGAAAACAGGTGCGGCCAGGGAGCACTTAATCCCCCAATAAGTGTGAATTCAGCCTAGAAACTTAGGTTGCGGCTATTTCTGCATTTTGTGTGACCCCCTCACTCATTTCTGAAAAAATATCGCGGCCCCCTCACCAGATTTGGTGAGAAATGTGCGGCCTGTGAAACAGATCTTTAATTTGAATTTAATAGACTATAAATTTTAGTTTTAGAGGACTGTTAGTGCGGCTCAGCCACCTTTGTCCACCATTGCAAGTTAATTTCATTTCCTGTTTTCATTTTCTGCATTTTATTTCATGAACAATGTGTAAATGTTAGGTAAATCATTATGGCTTAATAAAATGAACCTAGTCTAACTAAAATAAACTTAAAATCAATGATCTTGCTTCCCCTTCCTCCTCTACCTAGTCATCATTCTCTGGGGTATTTTGGGATACAACAAAGGGCAAGCTCGTATAGATCTAGGCACTCCATGATATTGTTCCAAAACCATTAAAACCGGGTGACCTGGAAGGTAGAGGGGGTAGAGAAGGAGGGCTTCTCACGGCGCTAAGCATCCTCCCTGTTGACCAACCTAGCATATGGGAGGTGGCCTAAGGATCTATGGATGGGCTTAGTCCCATTGTGTTGAGAGCTGAGCACTTTCTCTTGGTTGAAGAGGAATATCACTATGAGGTAGACATTTAGTTAGGCCAGCAAACGTTCAGGGTTAATCATTGTACTTGTTCACAATTTCTATTTATTTATGCTTGCATACACAACCACAATGACATGAACTCTACCGTCATTGAATTCATAAACCATATTGCAGCAACCAAATACTAGAAAAAAAAAGCAAACAAATACACCATACCAACTAATTAACCCAACTCAGTTCATGACGCTGAGTAAGCCTTAAAATTTACTAATGTACACTAAGTTCAAACAACTCTGCAATCTTTGAGGACATAAGTCCCTGATTGCTTCAACTGTGGGAAGTACTTGGGCTCTGCCCAAAAAATCATTATGAGGAGTACCACAGGAACCTCAAAGTAGCTGGCCGCTGAGAGGAATTGCCAACCGAAACGGGCAACGACCCCTTCTGCTTGAGTAGAGACACTTGTGAGGAACAAGCCAAGCGCTATCTTTTGGCAGTCTTGGTGGCCTAGTGACCACCTTCAGCCAATAGGAAGCCACTGGAACTGGGGTTCAAACATAATTCCCACCAAGTTTTGGACATAAATCTAACACAATTGATCCTCCACGATCTTCCTCATGCCTAAGAGGCGAACCACCACCATTTGGAACACTCAATCGACACCGTCGAAGCTTCTCTCAGCGATCTTCCACACCATCAGAGGTCCACATAGCCTCTGATTCTGATTCAGACCCATATCAGTCTGAACCAGACCTCCATACCGCACCTTCAAGCCCCTTGGCTAGTGCAAATCCAGATCCATTTTTTGGCCTAACCTTAGCAAGTGGACCCATGTCCACATCACAACCTGTCACCCACAACCTGGAAATTGTCCCAAGCACAGTCATGCAGACTGTCATTAGTAAGGTGCCACCACCTATAGTGACCAGCCAAGCTGGCCCACTTGCAACACATGGGGGCAGTGGCCCCTCCACACACACTGTCCCTCCTGCCACACAAGGGGGCAGTGGACCATCCACTTACGTTGCCCCTACTATCATACATGGGGGCAGTTTCCCTGCCACTCATATTATCCCACCCACAACACTTGGGGGCACTGGCCCATTCGCAATGGTGCCACCGCAAGCACCCCCAACTGTGCAGATGCACTATGCACCTGCAAACCCCACCACCATCATAGCCCCATCCCACATTAATTTGGGGTCAAATCTACCCTTCATGGCTCATCTCAACTTACCTGACTTGGCCAGATTAACAAATGACCCCATTTGCCACCAAGCTTTTTGGCCGCCCATACCAACTAAGCTACCATCAGACATCCCCAAGTTTGAAGACAAAGCCGGGGAATGTCCCCAAAACCACATAATGACATTCCATCTATGGTGCTCATCCAATAGCATCGTATATGACTCCATTAGGTTGAGGCTATTCCAACACACCCTTATAGGTGCTACGGCCAAATGGTACATTGAGCTGCCACAAGCCAAGTACCCTGACTTCAACTCCTTAGCCTTCATGTTCCTACAGTATTTCCAACTCCCTGTCAGATATGACGAGGGGGTGGAGATCCTGCTATCCTGCCATCAAAGCACCGCCACTCACATAACTGACCATATCCATGAGTGGTGGCGACGTCGTAGTCTATGCAAAATCCAACTAGATGACATGATCTTCTTGGATTGGTTCCTTAATACTTTGCTCCCACCCATCGCAAAGTACGTTGCATCTGAACGTCCCCAATCTAAAGAAGAGGCCATACTGAAGTCCCAACAATTTGACCTCATCTATGCCCAATCTGGATACCTATATACCATCATTCCACCCTGTCCAAGTACCTTCTACTGCGACGCACTGGGGGCATCCCACACTGCAGATGACATCATAGGGTCAGTCTCCCAACAACCACATCCTCGACTGACACCACCTGTAGTTACACCACAACTAAGCAACACTGCTAGTGTTGCTTACCAGAACCAAGCCCCGGACTATGCTAGAATGATGTTCCAGTCCAGAGCAACAACTTCTTATGCACAACCCGCACCACCGCAGTAGGCTCAGGACATGGCTTGGCCAACACAGCAGTATGTGGGGCAAAAGCCCACATTTGTGGCACCACCACCCCCACAAATCTACTATGCACCGCCAATACAACCTGTGCAAGCCCCTGCCCCCGCTCCACCCGCTTCGTTGGGACAAGTGTCCGCATAACAAAACCGTCCCAACCAGCCTACCCCCAACAATCAACAAGGGCAAGCTAGAAACAACCGGCCCTGCAACGAAGGCAATAACCAACCACAGGGAGGCGGTCAACAACCGAACCCTCCCAACAATGCTGCGGCAAATCGGCTAGCCCAGAACCCCCCGTGACCAAATGCACCAAGACACAACGCCCCGTTGCGCACAAACCAACCATGCACACTCTGTGAGGTCTATGGGAACTACACATTCGAGTGCCCCTTCATGGGTCATGCGAAGCAGGCCATTCGAAATGAGGCCCAACAAGCCGCCAACGCTACATACCAAGCACAACCCAACTCGGCACCTCAAGGGCCTCCCCCCATGGTGCTTAAAAACCCAGTGCCAGTCCAAGGATTGGTGGCCGCCACACCCCCTCCCCAACCCAATCCCAATGCTCTGGGGGCACCCCCCACGGGTGAAACAAGTGTTCATCACGACTGAAGAGGTCAACTTGCAAAACAGACGGAGTCAGTACAGTACCACTACCGAACCTGTTGACTCATCAGCAGCATCCACATCTAAGACAGTCAACCTACCGCTTCAGTTACCTCCATTCCCACACCCCCCCATACGTAGAGTTGCCAATAATTCCAGAGCTAGAGCTGCAGTTAGCTATAGCATTGCGGATGATTTGGCCCAAACGCCAACCGCCATGTCCACTCTTGAGGTACTTAAAATGTGCCCAATGTAGTGGAAATCCTTACTAGCTGCTCTAGGGGCAGTAGACCCCTCCGACTCCAAATTGATCGCCTTTGACACGGAGAATGGGGAACCGCGTATGCCCTGCACTATCGCCTTTGAAATCTTGGTGTCCATCCAGAATTTGGTTGTGCACTGATGCATAGTGGATGAGAGGGCATCCACATGCGTCATGTCTACCTTGGTTTGGAAAAATCTTGGATCACCAATTTTGCAACCGTCCTCCACGACTCTGCAGGCTTATGATGGACATCCCACTAAAGCCCAAGGAATCTTCCCTCATGTCCCCATCATGTTAGCTGAGAAGACAGTCCTGATTGACATTGAAGTCGTCTACACTCAACTGGACTACAACCTCCTCCTCGGGAGGAGTTACATGTATGCCATGCGAGCCGTCGCGTCAACTGTCTTCCGTCTCATGATGTTCCGCCACGAAGGAAAGATTGTGATGGTTGACCAACTCACCTATCATGATCCGCAATGGTTAATAGCGCCTGCCAACATTATCCCTACCATCACCACCATTGAGTCACAAGTGGCGACCACACACGCTAACATCATCCCTGCAACCAACATTGTGGTTGAAAACACACCAGGCTCCCCACCGTTGAATGTGGGCCTTGGGTTGTTTATCGATCCCACCATGATGGATCCTTTCCCGTTGGTGTCACCACCACTGACACAAAAGCAAACTGCGGACTTGTGCATGGTCTCATCTAGCACTGCTGCACCCAAACAACAACCATAGTTGCAGCCCCAACCACTACCACAACATCTTCCGCAGCTGCAACACCAATAGCAGCCGCAACGCCACCCGTAGTAGCATCATTACGCGCAGCGGCAACCACAACCTCACCCCCACATGCAACCAACAGGGAGTTATCTAGGCTCATCTCCAGTCCATATGATTCCCTTTCTCTTTCCCCCACCTGGTGTCATGAGCAAGCTGGTCATGGCCACCTTAAGCCTACCCAACTTTACGTTGGGCATCCCGGTGTGGTATCTTGATCCACCAACTCAACTAGCAATGCCCTAGGTTGTTTTAACCCTAGTGCAACCTATCATGGTCAAGTCTCACTCTCCACCCGATCCACATAAGCCAACCATTGCACCTGCACCTGCACCACCCCAACCCAAAAAGGCCAGGGGCAAGAATACCAAAGCCACCGAAGAACCACGATAAGTCCCACCTTGTGTCGTTTGCGAACAACATGGCTATCCAACTCAGAATTGCCCTAAAATTCCAGTGATCTATACGCATCTGGATGCTATTGATATGAACAAAAACATCCCCGTGGTTGAACTCCCAACCGTGCCAGTAGTCAGGAACAAGGCATTGAGGACAAACCATGCTTGCGCCCTTTGCGGCTTGTATGGACATTACTCCCACCATTGCCAAGACCTGCCCAAATTTCAAATGGCTCTCACTGACCTCCATCACCATTCCCTTGAGTCTGAGATCACCTTGATCGAAGAAGTTCACCCACCACCACCTTCTTTAGACACCATGTCCATCTACATGATGTCCAGTTCCACCAACCCGCTCATCTCCTCCTCCATCGACGCTCCATTAGACCTGTCACTTCATTGCTTCAACAACGATGAGGAGATACTTGAAGCTTTGACCGCCCCAGAATACCCATGGGACGACATGCACCATCGCTCGTTCTTCCTCCTCGAAGAACTTATGTCGCAGTCTGACCAGTTTTCCATGGAGACCAAAGATTTCATCCATGGGAAGGTTGATTGGTTCAAGAACCCAATCCCAGCACCTGATGCCTTTGAAGAAGGGAACATGACGAACATTTCACCAACCATTAAAATCGACATCTCAACCAACTCTAAGATTGTTGAAGAAATCATGCTGGGGGCATCTTGCTCCTTGGAAGAGGTCGATGCCTACACAGCTCTCTTCCAAGAATTCCACGACATCTTCGCTTGGTCATACACTAAAATTCTTGGCTTAGATCCATCCATCGTGGAGCACCACATTGACACATGGCCTGATGTGGCACTTGTACGCTAGAAGCAGCGGCCCATCCACCCATCCAAAGTGGTTGCGGTGAAAGCCGAGATAGAGAAGCTGCACACAACCAGCTTCATTTTTCCCATTGCATACACAACTTGGGTTTCTAATCCCATTCATGTGAATAAAAAACAAGGTACCATTCACGTTTGCACATACTTCTGTGATCTCAATGGGAAATGTCCCAAAGACAACTTCCCCACACTGTTCATCGACCAGATCATCGATGCATGCGCCAGACATGAGGCCTTCTCCTTCATGGACTGTTTTTCTGGATACAACCAAATCCAAATCCAGAAAGAAGACCATTACAAAATGGCGTTTACAACCCCATGGGGCACATTCACGTATCGAGTCATGCCCTTTGGCCTCAAAAACACTGGAGCCACCTTCTAGTGTGCCATGACATACTGTTTCCATGATTTAATTCACATCATCTTGGTTTACTTGGAATATCTCACCGCTCGATCACAAAAACAAGCACAACATATAGACGACTTGCAGCAAGTCTTCTTATGTTGCCACACGTATAACATCCGCCTGAACCCCCTGAAGTGCGTTTTTTGTGTCCCAACAGGCTGTCTACTCGGATTCATCGTCTCCCACAAATGGATAATAGTAGATCCCCTCAAAGTTCAGGACATCTTTGATCTTCCTTCCCTAAGAACTCGACACCAACTACAAAGCGTACAAGGCAAGGCCAACTTCCTTCGCCGCTTTGTGCCAGAGTATGCAACAAAAGCTTACGGATTCATCCGCCTTCTCCGCATAAAAATCCGCTTTGTTTGGGATCAACAAGCATAATAATCGTTCAAGGCACTCAAACAAGCCCTGGCTTCTACACCATTACTCTCACCACCAGATTTCACTTGAGACTTCATCCTTTATGTGTCGGCCTCAGAAAATGCCATTGCTGGAGTCCTGGTCCAAGAAGACGATGCTTGCCATGAGCATGTTATTTACTACATCATTCAGAAGCTAATAGGACTCCCACTACGATATTCACCCAAGCAGAAATTGGCCCTCGCCGTTGTCTTCTCGGCTCAAAAATTGTGCCACTACATCATTGCCAACCATACTCGTGTAGTGGCCGATTCAAACCCAATGCGGTACCTCTTAAGCTGTCGACCTCTATAAGGTCGAGCAGCTAAGTGGGTAGTCATCATCCAAGGGTTTGACTTAGAGTTTGTGTCTTGAAAAAGCACAAAGGCACTCGCACTGGCCACCCTCATGACCGATCTGCCTCCTCTAACCACGTCATCGCCCACCAAGGATGATCTCCCTGATGATTTCCTATTCGTCATATCCACAGATGACCCATTTTATGGGGATATCCTTCTCTATTTATGAACGCAAAATTTCCCAGCGCACTACAACCGTGAGGATAGGCGACGCATTCGACATCAAGACATTCGCCACTTGTTGATTGGAGATGTCCTGTATCATCGTGGCATTGATACCATCCTACATCGTTGCCTCACCTATGATGAGGCCGAGACCATCCTCAATGACAGTCATAGTGGAGCCTGTGGTGGCCACCTTTTAGGCCTAGCAACCGCCCAAAATATTTTACGCGCTGGCTATTTCTGGCCCTCCATCTTTGCTGATTGCATAGAGGCAGTCAAACATTGCCGCAGCTGTCAGCTTTTTGCCCCAAAGGAAAGAACCCCCCCTGCACCCTTACACCCCGTAGTCACAGTCGGGCCCTTCTACAAATGGGAAATCGACTTCATGACAATCAACCGCGTTTCAGCAAATGGTCACAAATACATCATCATGGCAGTCGATTACTTCACCAAGTGGGCCGAGGCCATGCCCACATTTGATTGCAAAGATGAAATTGCAGCACGCTTCTTCTTTAACCATGTTATTACATGATTTGGTGTCCCTAAACAATTAGTCTCAGACCATGGGGCACACTTCCAAGACGTCGTATGGGATGAATTATCAACCATGTTAAAATTGAACACCAGTACTCATCATCCTACTACCCTCAAGGCAATGGCCAAGTTGAAGCAGTCAACAAAATCATCAAAACAATGCTCCAACGGATGGTAGGAAATCACAAAACCAATTGGCATCGCATGCTATTCTTTACCATATGGGCTTATTGCACATTCACAAAAACCGCTACCGGTTTCACCCCTTTTTGCCTAGTACATGACGTTGAATCAGTGCTCCCTATAGAGTGCCAAATCCTATCTCTCCACCTCGCAGTGGAACTCCTTCCTGATACTTCACCTTTAGAAGAATGGCTCCTCCAACTCGAGAAAACCATAGAAGACCGTCGAGCCACCCTCCAAGCCATCAAAGCAGCAAAAAAACGATCTAAGATCCAGTATGACTCCCATGTCCACCCTCGTGCCTTCAACGAAGGTGAAATGGTGCTAGTCTACGACCAACCCAATGATAAATTGGGCAAAGGCAAGTTCGACTCAATGTGGTATGGCCCATACGTCATCCACCGCTGCCTCGGAAAAGGGGCATACACCCTCATTGAATCTGATGGACAACTCTTGGAGAACCCCCGCAATGGGATCTACCTCAAGAAATTTTATGCTTAACATCACCAATGAGTTGCTTCATATTCTTTTTTCTTGTTTTTCAACATTTTTTTTCAGCAAAAATCAGGGGCAACACCATCAGCTGCTAGTTCAAAGTCACCCGGAACCTGTTCGAGTCACCCCTCACACCTTCGGGCCCAAATTTCTATTTTCTTATCAGACCATCATCTCATGTTTAATAAGTCAATTTTGGGACCATTTCCCATAAATCACCTCAATTTACGAGCCATGACATGACGATGTGAGTGTCTACGGACCTGTACTTGTATCACACTTCCTGACCGCAACTCATGCATGTTTTCGGGCCACCGCCCATTAAGGAATGTAATTTTAGCTTTTATTTTTTTTATTTTTAACACATAGATTGTCTTTTGTTTTTAACGCACCTTACGCGGACCTCTGGACCACTGTCCACAAAATGATTTCTTTTCTTGCACGTATTTGGCATATAAATGCCTTTAGACTTGTACTCACATCGCATGTGGTCAAGTTCATGCACCACAACACACACACGCTCTCCTGACCTCTGTCTGAGAGCCACCTCGGTTTGTGTGCCTCTGTCGCACTGACTCGCAGGCCTCTGCGCGTTCTATCCCATGCATGTATTGGTATGTTTGAGAGCCTTCTGCTCCATCCATACTACGTGGATGACCTTTGGACCTCTGTCCACCGTCCCGACATGGGGCACCGCATGTGCCACCATCGATTGACCACATTGGAGTTTCCTTTAAGCTCTTTTCTAACTCCTTAAAACAATGAAAATATTGCCGAGCGTAGCTGCTTCATTTCCCGCTCGCTAACGTATAGGAAAGGCCATCTACATCGTCTCATTTATCTCATTTTGCGGACCATGTAGACCATTTCATGAAAAGGACCTCCTTGGCACACTCAAGCCAAGACCGTTCCCCTCTGCATACTTTTATGCTTTCTCGGGCAGAGGGGCCGCACTTTAAGAAAAAGCTCACCACCGGTTGTCGTTAAGCTCTTTTCCAGTTGTCTCAACAAGAAATGATTGTTGAGAAAACTTGGTTTCATTCATGCTCGTAAGGTATTTGAATGACCGTCCAACCAGTATAGGTTTAACCTTTTTCGACCTGATTCGACTACCAATGGTAAAGAAGTCTCTCATCCCCTCCAGGATGGGCGAGCTCTCCTATGTATACTTTTATCCTTTTTTGGGCACAGGAGACTACCAACGAAAAAGAGCCCCCACTGGAGTCTTCTTCGTGCTTTCAGACTCTCTAAAATTGAAAGCCCCATCGAGCATTTACCTTCTCGGGCTCGCCAAAAATCCACGAGATCCTACCACGACGGTGTCCCTAGACACCAACCCACAGAAAACAGTTTGGCAGCATCCCCACATTGGGTCACCTTTGTTCAAAGTACTCTGCAATGTTTCTTCCTTGGATCCCATCAATATCAAAATTGTCCACCTCCTCCAAGTATTTCCCATCTGCAGCGACATTCTCGATATTACACCTATGATCCCATTCCCTTGAGTCAGTTTCATTTGCTACCTGGTCTGCCTTGCTGTCATACTTTGAACAACAAAAGTTTGAGTCTCCCACTTCCCCCCTGCCCCTGTTCAGTTCTTTCCCTTCCCTCTCCTCCCCCCCCAATTCAGTGAGTCAGTCCATAGATTGCTTCACACCTTTTGGTTATCTCCCTCATGCTCCTAGTCAAGGAAACATCATTTCCTTGACTAAGGGCAGGTCTCCCTCTGTCGATGCCAGCACACATATTCCAGAGGATAGACCCAGAGGTCCCTGTACCTTGGTTTCATTAACATCATCGATGAGTTCCTTGGACCACTTGAGAGGAGTCCTTAGTGCCTCTTAGGATGGTTGTTTCTCACATGCTCGACTTCAACTCCATCATCGTACCATTGAGATTCGTACAGGGTGTGTTCCACACAGTACTTGGTCGAAGACCTCGGATGTCACTTGACTCTAGCACATTGGTGAGTCCACTCGAGGGACCTAAACAAGTCATGTCCCTTGTATTTTCTGGGTTGCATTGGAGACGGTGTTCAGAAGCCCCAGCAGTGCTTCGATATACCTTTATGATTGATACAACATACTTGTACCACAGAGACTTTGACTCTCAATCAGCGAGTCCACATAGCTATGTACTGGATCCAGCAGACCGTCAGTCATAAAGATGTAGCATTCCATGAGAGTGCCGTGGGTCCAATGTACCAGATCAGTATTGTATTCAGCCTCACATAGAGGCAACCAACATTGTAACATTAGTTGTATATGATCGGCTCTTGTATTTTAGAGTATAGATCAAATGATTCTTTCAACATTGTCACGAGCATGGGAATGCCCGCCTCGTCCATATACATGTCACACATTTATTGTATCTCACCCATTGATGGGAACCAAATTAATACAAAAACTGAAAGCCACCATGCCCCAGCCTCGGAAGCACCACCTCTAAACAACAAATCCTATGATGTCTGTCGGTCATACGTTGAGCTCCTACCCTCACACATCAGGGGTCAATCTGTTAACCCGAAAATCCCCCCCATAGCTCTCAATGGCCTACACCACCCAAGGACACCATCTCACAACACTCATATCACTCCATTAGACCTTCCATTAGACCCCCCCACCTCCAAAATAGCCTAAGGATGAAGAAAAAGGGCTAAAAACCCCAAAAAGGAGCCCAAAATAGTCCCTTAGGAGCTAAAACCATAAAAAGGGGCTAAAACCATAAAAGGGGCTAAATTTAGGGCGAAAGGAGCTAAAGGCCCAAAAAAGGGGCTAAAAACATGACCAAGGGCTTAAAACCCTAAAACCCCTTGGAAAAGCTATAAAAGGAGGGTGGGGGGTCACTCTCAAAACACTTCTCCCTTGCATATTGTTATGTTGCCCATGGATGCTTTGAGACCTTTGCCTCTCAAACCACCCACACTCCCTCTCCTCCATCTCCATCTCCATTGAGCCATTGCTCCCCATCCAAGAGAGAGAGAGGTGCTTCCACAAGCTTGGGCATGGTGGCCCATTTCCACTAGAGAAGGTATAATTTGTCTTGCATGTTTTGTTTATTTGTTTTATTTTCTTTCTAACCCTTGTTTCCATTTGCGGGTTTTTAGCTTAACATTGTTTTGCAGCTTTTACCACAGCTTAGGATTTGTTTGTAGGTTAATGGAGGTAGAACCCTAACCACTTGTGTGTAGAGGGGTTCACCATTCCATCTTCTTCTTTCTGTTCGTTCTTAGATTATAGTTTAGCTTAGCTTTAGTTTTTTGTTCTTAGTTCTTCGATTAGTTTACTGTTTTGCTTCTGTTATTTCTGTTTTGATTTTCTGCATTCACCATTAGCAGGAACCTACCCTTGTGCCCTATAGCCATAAGGGAGTCATTCCTGCCCCTGTAGCACGGATAAATCCTTGCTACAGTGAATATAAACTTGAATTTCATAGGTTAAGTGCTTAGATCCAACATGACCTGTAGAGGTTGTATATATGCCCACAGCATGACCTCAAGAGGCTGGGTGGTTGGGTTCAACTTGAACTGTAGAGGTTGAACGAGTGCCCCCTTTCTTTCGAGTGTTCTTCCTATTCTTCATCCTTCTATTACTCCTTTTATACTACCGGTTACTAGTATCAGAACTTTCACCACATGAGGTAGAAGGAGGAGGAGAGGAAACTACATGTGAAGGGGAAGCAATGTTTTGGTTCCCTTGATATAAGGAGCTTACTTGAGAAGCATCGGGAGCATTTAAGACAGTTGGATTGGAAAAAAACCACACTGGTAGCCCTAGGGTGAATCTAGATAGATTCAAGGTGGTCATCAAAGGAACACCAACATTTCCCATGAGATGAAGAGTACAAGGAGTCCCTAACAAGGGGGTCTCATGGTTGGTGTTCATAGGGGTGTTAGCCATAGTTTCTAACTGTAACCAACAACTGAGTTCAACTGGTAACTAACAATACAAAGAGCACACCACTAGAAAAATTCCTAAGTATCAAGACTAGGAAAATAAAATATGTCTTCCAAAGGAGATTCTGGGATGATTAGGTCCCAGAACATACCAGTGAAGGTTGGAGAGTAGTTACTTGGTGTCTCGTGATGAGTTTTCTGGTTTCAAGCATTGGAATCACCCAACCTTCCTCCCAAATTTTCAACCGAGGTTACCTTCCAAGTCTACCTTAGAAGAAATGGAAATAGCCTTCCACTGCCACCCATGTATGAGTCCTAGATGTCAAGATACTAAGGCTACCAAAATCTCAAATAAAAGTCAGCGGAACAGTCGCAGGTCCAGCTGATGCACATGGGCAGGGTAACTAATCCCGAAACTCAAGCTAGACCAGGCACCACACGGGGTCGGGAGGAGGTAGTGGGTGAACCCCCAAACGTGAAAAAACTCTAGTGTATGCTCTACTGAGTAGAGGAGGGGTATCTCCAAATGCTAAGTATTGCATGACCTCATACTTGAATCCAATGTGAGAGGATATTTCCGGTATCTT
The DNA here is from genome assembly GCA_001517045.1 of Pseudotsuga menziesii. Classification (NCBI taxonomy): domain Eukaryota; kingdom Viridiplantae; phylum Streptophyta; class Pinopsida; order Pinales; family Pinaceae; genus Pseudotsuga; species Pseudotsuga menziesii. The sequence continues at coordinate 72,762 of LPNX010523679.1, read as the reverse complement.
TCTCTATGAAGTTGGATTTCCTAAAGACATGCCACTATGTTTGAGTTTAAATTTTTGGGCAGTTAAGATATCCTTAACCCAAAACACTATCCTAGACTAGTGTGTTTCATCCCTAGAAACAAACAGTTACTAATAGATTTTAGATAGTAAACGTTTATTTTAAAGGGTTGCTGATTACTCAAAGGGCAACAGAGGTGAAACCAATGGTTTTTTACTCAACAGTAGAAACAAGATGACTAAGCAAAAAAGAACATGAAATGCAAAAGCAAACCTACTTGTCTTTCTTTTCAAACTAAAAATCTAAAGCCACGAAAGAACAATTTTATTTTTATTTTTTCAAGAACAAAGACATGCAATGCAAATTTAGACTAAAACTCTAATTTATGTGCATATAAAGAAACTATATGTTATTTTTCTTTTTCTTTTATAATATGCAAAAGAAAAACAACCTATCAATCAATGCAAGCAAGTAATTTAAGAAGAGCAAATAGACAACTAATTTATACCCCACTAACAAACCCTAGGTTTCCCTAAGACTGGATATAACCTGTCTTGGAAGGAAGGCTTCCAAAGGTAAACAAGCCCACAATTTTGGCATGAAGAGGCCAAGCAGTAAAACTGAAACAAAAGAGGATCAAGAACTCCCAAGAATCAATCTAAATATGTAAACAGAGGCTACTAAGCACCTTGTCCAACAAGGTCAAGCCAAAGAAGGAGGTGGAGGGAAAGCAACAAAGCAAACCTAAAGGCTTGAAGAGGGCTTACAAAATGTATAAAGAGCACCAAAGAGAGGAAACACCACTTACCAGGGATCATGCACAAACAAAAGACCTATAAAGACCCATAATACAGCCTTAAAACATCCCAAACAGTCCCAAAGAAGGTGAAAAAACCCCCAAAACAAGGAATTCACGATTGTCATATAGTTAGTGTCACGAATGGTTCACGGGTCCCCCTTAAGGGAAGTTGCGAATGCAAATGGAAATCGTGACTGTACAGTGATGCACCCATAAATGGGTGGGAAAAAGCTTACAAAAGGTCAAAAGGAGCATTCAAGAGGCAGGGAAAGGGTCATAACAGACTTGAAAGTTACTCCTAAGTTGCAAGAAGGACTCAAAACTGAACATAAACTGGAAAAACCAAGACAAAAAGACCCCAAAACAGACAAGGCTTGCCCAGCGGAGTTGTCATTTCTATTGTAGAGGAAAGTGTACCTATGGCTGGGGGTTAAGAGGCTATCAACATACCAGGGTTGAAAGAGAGATTCATATAGTTATGTAAGTAAATGTAAACAAGATTCAGAGATCATATAGGTTCATACCTTAGTCAAATGAAGGTTTATCCAAGCAGCCCTCCAGTCCTCCTCTTGCTCCTTTTGCTCCAAGAGACATGCAAAAAAAATTAACCTTCCTCAAACCAAATAGACTATATGAAAGGAGATTATGTTCATTGAAACATGAAACCCTCATATGATAAAAAACATCATATAATCATAATCAATGATTCAATATACAAGACACATTGATTTGGGAAGAGGAAGAGCGTCACATCTTTATTAATCATGGAATAAGTACAAACATTACCTTCTCATCAAGATAGGCACCTCACAAAACCTTGATCTGGTTCTTCTGCTTCTCTTTTCCAAAGAACTCAGCCTCCAAGCTCTGCAATACAACAAGATGACATCTAGGTCAAAGGTAGGGGGGATGAGAGTCCCAATTCCTCCAGCATAAAAATGCAAACGTTCAAGTACCCTCTCTTGGAACTCTCTCCCTCTATTTATACATTTATGAAGAGATAGGGTCAAATAAAAAGTATTTACAACCAAAGGAGTCAGTTGCATAACCACCAAAACTACCCAAAATTTGATAAACGTTCATTTTTTGCCATGTATAGGACAAAATCGCGGGTTGAAATGAAAAAAGTCGTGAATACAAAAATGAAATCACGGGTTGCAGTAACAAGAGTCATGAATACAAGAGGAATTCACGGGTGCAACTGTATAAGAGTCACAAATATCATAGAGTAACTGCGGGTCAAACTTAAGACAAGTCACGAATACAAAAGTATAACCGTAGGTACCATGAAGGAAAAGTCACGGTTAGGTCAAAAAATCTAATTTTTAGGGTACTTTTGTGCATTTTTAGGCTTTGGATTTTTCTTAAAAGTTGTTCCTGACTCAAGTGCCTTTCCAACAGTCCATAGAATAGGTTAAACAGAGTTACAGAACTCCATATATGGCTCCTCCAATATAGGTGTTTTTTCAGTGACTTTCATGAAGTGTCGACATGCAACAATTCATGGGAAAGTGGTCATAGGAGGAGATGTGTCATTTTAGGCTAAATAATATGCCCCTAATGTGTGAGATTAGAGGGGAATATGATAGCTGAAATACATTATAAAATGAAAAATCTGAGTCATGGAGAGAACAAAGAATCCAAGATGGAAAGGCTCTAACAAAGGTACCTAAAAGAGAGATAAATGTTAGACAAAAATGATCTCTGGGGCATATAAGTCCATATACAAGTCATATCCTGATAAAGATACATTTGGATCTAACACGTGTATAGTTAACGTAACTATCATGGTCGCACAATATGCAAAAACGAGCCATATAAAATCTAAAAGAGTCATGGCCACAAGTAAACAAGGTGGATCCATGGTTAATAGTTGATCATAGCCACAAGAATAAAAGGTGGATCTATGTCTCAACAAATGTCACATGAAGTGTGACAAGGTCTTGCATAACTTGGGAAATAGAAAAAAAGGCGATGCTACTATCGGCCCAAGTTCTTCAATACAAACCGCCCAAAGGTACGAATCCTAACCATGCGAATAAAGGAGCTGAAGTTGGACATGGAGGAAATCGTTTGATTACCGTTCATTGATGAGGACCGTTAAAAAATGTGAGGGAAACCACCATTAATGGAAATGTTCCCCAAGGTACCTGGTAGATTCTAGCAAGTGTGAATACAAGGTCTTGAAGTCAAACACCTGAAGAATCCATTGAGTAGGAGACATTAAGGTATTCCCACTACCCAATAGCAGAGGAAATTTCCATTGATGACAGTGATCCCCAAGGTACTATCATAAAATCTAAATCTCATTACCAGAGCAAGATGTGTTGACGTCGATAGGAAGAGATCCGTTGGAAGGAATACCTTAAAGCATCCTTCATCATCCAATACGAGGTAAGTCAGAGTCTGATTGGATCTGGAACTGAAACAAACTTTTGGAGCAAGGACTATTGAAGACTGAATGTAATGAACTTATAATCAAGAATGACTGACACAAAAGGTCAAGGAAACTACAGAATGACCGATAAAGGTTTATCCTTGAACCGTTGAGCGCGATACAAAAGTGACTTAGGCAAATTTTGACACAAAGAGACCAACGATGCAACTCTACAATGTAAGAGACATTGACAGATTCCCCATATAATTGGAAAAGAAACCAACTGGAGGAGTGGAAACCCTAAAACAAGATCAGGTGAAAAACTGAGACCCAACTATTGATAGACTCAAAACTGGTGCTTTGTTCAATGAGACAAGACTTGTTGTCACGATGTAAAAAACGTGCGAATGAACTTCCCTTTCCCTCTTTTTTGTAAAGGTTTAATGAGACCAAGAAATAAAACGTGACACCTTCTTCATTGTTGGCAAGCTCGAAGAAGAGACAAAAGAATGCTTGATAAAGCACTGATTCGTGGATTTTTAGATCTAGAATTAGTGGATGCTCGACAGTGTTTTCATAGTTATGAGAGTCTGAAAAAATCCAAAGAAGACTCTAGGGGGGTGCTTTTTCGTAAAGTTAGTCTCCTAAGTCCGAAAAAATATAAAACAATCCAAAGGAGAACTCTCTTAGCTCAAGTGAACTAAGGTATGTATTTTTCGTAGTTAGTCGGCAAGATCTGAAAAAGGGGTAAACTATCACCAAACCGATGCTCCTTCATAAGCGAGCAGAACACTCTATTTTTAATGAGTGCGAAGGAAAGAAAAATCACTCAGAAAGTTCCATTTATTTACGAGAATGGTACGGACAACAATAAACTCGATGCTTTGTTCTACGATTTAGAGAGCATGACAAAGACATAAAGTACGTGTTGAGGCCTGGAATTCGCAGGCGGCACCAGTAAAGGATTCTCCCCAATCAGCGTTCCCAACTAGCCCGCTAACTGTTTGGTATAGGGAATCCGTCCGGTTTACGGTCCGGCTACCGTAGGTCAAAGTAACAACAAAGGTTTACCGGTTGCGGCCCGGTCCACCGGAATTTGTATTTTGACTTAATGTATGCAATGCATATGCCTACCTCAATCATGCAGGGTGATAAAGATGCCAGGAACTACACAATGTGCTGCGCAGGTTCTTACCTCTCGTCTTAGGTTCTCGAACATCTAAACCACAAGGAAGTAAAACAACTAACAATCTAAACACCTAACTATCTATCCCCGGGGAGCCAGAAAATGATTATTAGTGAGTAATGCATTATCTCCATGTATAATAAACCAAATGACAGATAGCTGATATTTACGTTTACAACACATGAACAAGAAAATATTCTAACAATCAGATGGCTAACTGTTATATGAAACACAGGCATTACTCCGAGTGAATTTTCCACTAAATAAATCAGAAACCATTCAACAAGACATAGGTCACAGAGTTAGAACGATCTCACGATTTATGGACATAAGCTGAAAAATAAAGTAGTTCATCTTTCTGCCATCCATTGCATAACATTTGGAAACTTCACAGCTCTTTCTCCAACAGGAAAACTAAAATCTTTATTGCAAAAGGAAATAGTTCTTTTTACAATAGGTCCTCCAGTGTTCCTCTGAAAAAAGCCCTCCTCTTTGTCTATCTTCCCTAGTTTTATACAAAACAAACAGAATTGGTTGGGTTGCCCAAAGTGACCTTTGGGCTCCCCAACGTTTCAATTCCTTATAACCTTTTACAAAATATTAAATTATACAAAAATTTGACCGATCCTTCTCATGAGGGGGTTCCCGCTTGGTCCTCCAAGAATTTTCTCCATGCTGCTGCTTCAGCAGCAAGACCCTCAAACGAGTTGGGTTCCAGGAACTGAATGCTCAGCTCAAATTTGTCAGCTTGGTTCCGAATGGCTTCAACTCTGGCTGTGTTCAAACGTACCTGCTCCTCCAAGAGCTGTATACTAATGGCTGTGTGGCCTATTTCATTTCTGAGGATTGGTTCATCAATAGCTCTGATGCATTGCACTTTGGCCTCTTCATCTTGTTGCCTTTTCTGCAACATTTCTGCAAATGCATCATGAGTTGGGAACTCGTGTAATCTCTGTTCAGCTTCTGCCTGACAACGGTTGTATGTGACCAGGGCTCTCCTGAAGAATTCTGTGCATGCTCCCTTCATTTTCTTGAAATTCTTCTGGAAGTCTTCTGCAGTGTTGACGGCGAATTCTATCAGGTCATGGTCCCTTTTCAAAGCTTGTTTATCCTTGACTACTAGCTCAGTTGGGACTTCCTTGTCATCCTCCACCCTGGTTATCCTTGAAGTCAGTACTTCAAGGATGTCTTGCGACCTGTCCACAAAATAAGAAGTGGTGTTTACGATTTCATCCAGTCTGCCATCAATCTGGAGGACCTGACATCTTTCCTCCTCTAGAGCAGTTTGCGGGTACAACACCTTAGCTTTCTGAGCCAAGATGTGTTCTTTAACCAGTTGCAAATCGACCTGCTGTGCCTTTGCTGCTTCCAGTTGCTTTTCCAGCCCCTTAACGCGCGAGGTATTGGATTCATATATGATACTTTGCTGCTCCTTCAGGTCATCTATCTTCACCTTCAGCTGCTCCTTTTCATCCTTTAACTCTTGGATTTCCTATTGTGCTTTTCCCAGGGCTTCTTGTGTTGTTTCTTTTGCTTGTACTTCTTGCTGAATGGCGTGGATTTCGCTCTTTGTGGCCTCCATTTCCTTAAGCACCTGCTCATATTTTCTTTTCAATCTATTTTCGTCCTCTTTTTCCCTTCTCAGGGTGTCCTTGAGCTGAGCGGAGGTTTTCTTGGTTGATTCTATCTCCTTCATCATTCGATCTATATTATCCTCTGTAGCGTGTATTGCTGCCTTCCCAGCCCTTATGACAAACCTTGGATCTTTATCTGTCCCGACCATCACGGCTTTATCTGTTATCATTGTACTGGTCATTTCTCCAGCCTCTACCTTTCTCTCAGTTCTCCTCATAATCCTTTTGGTAGCCCTGTCATAGTATACTGTGCTGAAATCAGGGACTTCTTCCCCTTTTTTCTGTGCAAAGGGTACTAACTGTAGCGCGGGGGTTGTAGGAGTGAGAGTAGTGGGAATTTGAAGGGTTTGAACCTCAGGGATTTCCTCACCCTGGCTCTGCTCTGTTTGTGATCCAGCAGCTAGTTGTTGTGTCAACTCTGTCTTCTCTGCTTCCTGTTCCCGAAGCTCTTCGTCCAGCTTTCTCTGGGCTTCCTCAGCTTCCTGCTTAGCAGCTTCCTCTGCTCCCCGGGCTGTTTCCCTTACTTGTTCAGCTGCTTCCTGGGCAGCTTTCCTCTTTTCTTCTTCTCCTTTCTGGAGCCATTCTGCAGCCTCCTCTTCTAGCCTCTGGGCCTCTTCTCTTATCCTTTGGGCTACTTCTTTAGCCTGAGCCTGCTCAGCCTTCTCTTGTTCAGATCCTTTTCCACCCTTGGTGGAGTGCTTCGGTTTGAACCTCTTACTGAGTGCTGTCATGTTCGGGGCTCTTCTAAAAATGGATTCATCATTGTCGAAATAGTGGGTGTACTCATAAAAAACCTTGTGCTTTCTGCAATGCTCAGCCATTCTATCATGAGTGTCATTTCGCCTGAAAGTCATCTCCCCAAAATGGAACTTCCCTAGTTCCTCTATAAATTCGGGAGCTTGTTTTACATTGGCGAAACTGCAGCTGCCTAACTTAAATGGTAAGGGTGGATAGACAGCCTTCTTTTTCTGAAATAAGAAATGACCAACTCCGTCAATAAAAACCTGTCTAACAGCCTCCTTATGGATTATGTAATCTGTTGCATACTTGGGCAGTAGATAAGGTGTCCTTGACCCACCAAACATTCTAAGATACATCCCGTTCTCTGTCAAGAAATAATCACCATATTCCTCTATTACCTGCATAGCTTCTTCAGACATGCAGTCACATTCCTTTCGAAAGATAAGAGTGTGCAGAGGCATAATAAAATGCTCACAGATTTCTCGATAATAACCATGGTATCGATGAGCCCCCATTAGCTTGTAGGCTGCATATACGGGCATTCTGTCCCTGTCCCAAACACATTTGAGCCCGGGGAAGGGCTGGCGGCATAGTATGTAGTCAATCAGGATCAAGCTCATATAAAGCTCAGATTTTTTCTGTTCTACTCCTCCTTTTGCTGCGGCTATACAAGAAGATAGACTACTAGATACCAGGCTGGACCAGTTGAAGATGGTCCCTTCTGTGGCCACATAGAAAATCAGGGGTACCCATTCGAATTTGAATAATTTGCCACTAGCACTCCCGAAGATCCTATTCAACATTAGAGCTATGAATCTGTAAGGGGCTCTAAGGCTGGCTGTGTCATAATCTTCAGTAGCTCTGTGCCTATAGAGCTTCCCTGGTAATAGCATTCTCTTCATGGTTTCTATCAAATCCATCCTGAGATTGTCTAACCATTCATTGGACAAGAAAACTTGAGGTTCAGGCAGGTGGTAAGATAAGGCCACATATCCAGGGCTAAAGGAAGCATAGCCCTAACCTTCAACATTACAGATAAGCATTGAGCCATGGTTGGTACGTGGTAGAACCCATCTCATCACCTCCTGGCATGGAAACAGCTCAGGCCTGGTGGCAATCTTCATAATGGCCGACTTTTCTATATTTGCGTAAATTGGTTCTTCCTCCAGGCCCATATCTGGGACTTCCCTACGGGAAATCAGCCTGTATATATCTCCCCACTTATACTCATGTTCAACCCCCGTGACACACTGGGTGTCCTCATAAATATACTCAGTTGGTAGGACGGCCTCTATTGCTATTTGTTCTTCTACCACAGGGGCCTTCTTTTTCTGTCTTCTGGACATTTTAAAATCCTCCTGCAATGTAAAACATCATGATATTGAGCAATTCAAATTTGTGAATATTATGAAGCAGTTTATTCTTTCTCCATTGTTTGTATGACTGTAATGATATTGGATATAAGCTCCTCAAGTTAAAGAATTTGAACTAGTCGTGCAATCTTTTGGGCTGTGCTATTATTTTATATCAGTGTGTAAGTAAGAAAGCACATCTCACATGCATGCACAACCAATCTAAATACTGACTATCTGAAACTATTAGCACAAAGACTCAGACTATTTCTGCAATATAATGAGCTATAGTACTAAAATGAATTTACTCATTAACCGGTCCACATCAAACATACATTATTTCTCACAATGCCCTTTTTACCAATGAAACGATATGCAATGCTAGTGCAAAATGCAAGGCGCGACTATCTTTCAAACTTATACAAAGCTTCAGCAAAGATAAACAAAAATGGCAATGCCGTTCGAGGACATGATAATTACATCAGTGCTACCATAAACCACAGGCACCCCTGGAATCATTTCACGCAGGGCGCTTTCACTGGCACCCCCGTTCGTTCTACCCTCAAAAAGTAAAAAAAAACAACAGCGGGGCGGCCCTAGGGTTTCGCACGGTGGAAGACGACGAACAATGCAGCGCAGGCGTAGGTAATGGTTCGAGAAAAAAGGGAAAATGCATAAGGGGAACGACCAGCCGGGCATCTCCATGAAAAATTCGGCGAAACCCCTTCGAAGTATCGACAAACCCCATCATGAAAAACACCAGACCGGGTGCAGGCGGCATAACGGCTGCCTGCACCTTGTCTTCCTCCACTGGTTCAAGGCGAAACAAAATGGCTGCGGGTAATACGAGGGTTCTATAAAGACAAAAACTCCCCCTTTCTAACCGCAGCAGCTATCCAACCCCAAAATAATAGAAGATAAAATGCGGGCTCTTAAAGAAAGGAAAAAACTCTCTCCTCTCTAGACGCGACGGCGGTCGAAACGGATAGGTTAAACGCGGGCTTTTAAAAGCAAAGGCACCCTCCTACTAACCGCAAAGGGCTATCTAACCGGGGACCCTAGAGAAGAAAGACGGATGTAAACCACAAGGGAGACGGCTATGACAAACTTAGCTGCGGGTGAAAAACTCGTCGTGCGAGCACAAAGGGCTTACAGGGACCTAAACACAGTCACCCCCACCAAAGCCAACACTATCTAGCTCAAAACCTGAAAAACACTAGGCAAAGCGGTTACGATCCTACCTGGAAGGGGTTTGAAGCTGCTGTGGCAACAATGGCGGAGCTTCCAATCAACAGCTGGCGGCAGGTACAGGCACAACGCTCCACCGGATTCGCAAATTCGACAGCGTTGATAGCTTGGGAGCAACAAAACAACAATAAAAAACCAAACACACGCCCCCCGTATATATAAAAACCTCACACGTGCGACAGGTCAACTCAGTCGGAGCGGACACGAAATTTATGTCGGGCGACTAAGCTCAGCCCTCTCCGCAATGGCGGACCATCCTCACTACTCCATCACCCGCAATGCAAACAAAGAAATGGGTCGAGCGAACGATAATCCATGGTTGGGCGGCGGCATATACATTGGTCGGGTGACCACGAGTTCAGCCACCCCCGCAACGGCGGATGCAACGGGGCAGTAACACCCTACAGGGATCCGACACACATAGGTTGGCAGCATACTAAGACTTCGAAATTCCCAACGATACGCAACGGCAGAGACAGAAGTTTTTATCCCCCTCCGACGCGGAAAGAAAACAACGTCCGCAACCTAAAGGAAAAGTCCACTACCCGCAACGGCGGAACGAAAATACCAACCCCCGCGTCACTCGGCGCGAAAAAGACAACCGATAATCGGAACTTCCTCGTAATGTCGGTCGCGATAAAGGCCAAGAAGACCTGAAAGAAACCCGCAACGGTGGCACGACAAAGCTGATCAAGAGCTTGAAAACACCTGCTACAGCGGCGCGCCAAAAGGAAATGAAGAGCTGGACAACGCCCGCAATGGCAGGCTCGTCAACAAGCTAACCTCCGATACATTAAAGCTTTGTAACGAAGGTTTTAAAAGGATTTGCAAAACAGCAGGAGCTCAATTTAAGATGAAAATTAAGGCATGAAATGAGGAAAACCAAGTGATTTGTAGCGACCAAAATGTCTGGGAGACGCTTTTAAATCCAAAGGCCAAAATCAATAGGTTGAAAACAAGGGAAAAAACTGACTAATTCAAAGTAAAGGAGGGTCCCAAAAGTTTTTAGAATTTTGGGCAAATGTTGCAGCTGCAACAGTACGCTCAAAATATTTTTCATGTTTAGTTCCAGAGCACAAAAAAAGAGAAAACTAAGCTCAATCAGGTTCCTTTTCCGTAAGTTTAGTTCTCCAGGTCCATAAAAGAGATAACCCTATACCTGAATATACTCTTCTAGATTCCGAATAAAATAGAGTGTTCTTTTTTCGTAAGTAATACACATGGTTTGAAAAAGCGATAACCTACCACCGATGTGGATGATTATTCAATTTACCTTAACGAGTTTGATCAAACAAGTTGACTCGGTTATCCAGTCAATTTTAAGGAGTTAGACCAGGGCCTAAATATAACTCCATATATTTCCTGTAAAGTTTTAATGAGTTTGGAAAAGTCAACTCGTGGATTCTTTACTGTTTTTAACGAGCTCGAAGGAGAGCAAAAAGAATGCTCTAAATGCAAGGAGACAAGTGTCAGAGATGGTCAAAACTAGTTCCAAGCACAAGGAACAGGACTAAGCATAATGCAAGGAATATGAGCAGGATATAGACACTCATGAAACGTCTCCTCAAGGTAAAAGGTGTCAAGTTGCAAAGGAAAAATGGTACAAAGCTAAGCGATGGTGAGAGTAGAGATGAGGGCTTATGTAACGAGCTAAAAGCCTGGAAGCCGACATTAGGCTCAATAATGTGGGCAAGGTACATGAAAATGTAGTTACAACTTGAACAAAAAGGCGAGGCTAGTAAACAGTTGTGAATTCAACTAAAAATCCTATCTCCAAGAAAGGATGACACCAGGATCATATTCAGAAGAAAAGATCCAATGTAGATCACGTAGGCAGAAACACATGTGACTTTTCTATCTTCTATATAAGGGGAATTCAAGGAAGAATCGACCAAAGAATATTCTATAGTGCCAAGGAAAGAGGTTTTATAATCAATAAGATCGACCTCAGAAGGAAAAAAATCACCAGGGGGGATAGAATCTGCAGGAACAAACTCAATATCACAAGAGTTGAGAAATCTATAAGGAAAATCAAACTCATCAAGATCATTGACTTGCTGATCAAAGGGAGAGTCTGACGACTCAACAAGGCCACTATAATAAGATCGATCAATGGAAATATCAGGCTTATCAAGCAAATTAGGGTCATACTTTGTCACAACTGAACCAAGTTCCAAAAGAAGGTCAGACTGTATCAAAGACTCTAGGAAGACTTCATAAGAAGGAAGTAAACCATCCCAAATAGGACACTATTAGAATTATTGTGCCATTATATCATCAAGCAATGAGTGCAATCAAATTCTTAATTATTATGCAGTGAAGGAGAATGAAAAATACACACTGAAAAAATCAAATCTCACAGGAAATAGACAATTATTTCTCAATTAATTACAGTATCAACTTCATTACATCCCAACAGTATACAATAATGTTACATAAAGGAGAATTCGAATCATGAGGAATAAAATCAAATCTACCAACTCAAGACTGACTACATGGCTAACTAGAAGTGTCTAAAGCACTATTGAAGTTCAACAAGATAACTCCAGATGTCTAATCCAGTCTGCTAATCAGTTACAATCAATCAAACCAGTCTAACTGCAGTGGTAGGTGAGAAGTAGGTGAGAACTGACACCTTGCCACATGCATCCATTCATAACTAGCACTAACTGAACTAGAGGAGATCTAACTAAATGTAACTGAAGCATAACTAAGCTTAACTAGCTACCAACTGCCAACAACTGAAGGAGGTCGGTGCCGGCACTCCCTGTTGGCCAAATCCTGACCAACAAAACCCGGTAGACAGGGGTTCCACTCTGTTGACCCTCAACATGCTGCGATTTCCCTGAGCATCGGCCCAGATAGGTTTTACCCTGTCTAGCAACACTCGTAGAGTGGACGAGGTCTCACCTGCGATGTTCAAGGGAGAGCTGTCAGAACCAAGTTTCCATAGTATAGAGGAGGGTTGGGGCATCAGAGATTCATAAACTTAATTTCTAGATCTAATCTACTTACTTGCTAAGAAACAAAACCATTCATCATGTCACATTATTCATTCATCATTATAGCAGATCTACCAGTGGGGAAAACATATCTAAAAGATGACAATATCCATAAGCAGAAAGCATTGCATTATCCATTCACATGCAGATCTATTCATCATTCATCATCAGAATCATAACAGTGTAAAACATGAAAAGGATAAAGGGTAACATGAGTTCAGATCAATCCACATCACATCATATTAAATCCACAGAACAAATCCCAGATCAAAAACAAACAACGATCTAGTATCACTATGTCTAGTATCACATCCGGTATTCATTCTTTATGTCTCTCTCCCTTCTCTTACATGCATAAATCTTCTATTTATAGGCTTGCGCCTTTACATTCAAGGTCCACTTCTAACTAACTTCTAACTAACTTAACAACTAAGGACCAATATTCCGAAGAAATGGTCAATAAGCACAAAAAGTGACATGAAAATATCAAAAGTGGACTGTTTTCCGCCTATCGCGCTATCTTTTCCTTGCGTGGTGCTACGTGAGTATGCACAACATCCTAGATGCTGCACAACTCACTTACCCACAACCCCTTGCTAACAAGCCCCTTGTTGGCGTAGTCCCAACCAACAAAACCCAGTCGATAGGGCTTCCACTCTGTCAACGCTCAACACGCCAGGATCTCCCTGAGCATCAGCCTAGACATGTTTTACCCTGTCCAGCAACACCCACAGAGAAGATGAGGTCTCACCCGAGATATTCAAGGGAGAGTTGTCGAAACCAAGTTTCCGCAGTATAGAGGAGGTTTGGGGCATCATAGATTCATCAGCTTAATTTCTGGATCTAATCTACTTACTTGCTCAGAAACAGAACCATTCACCATCTTGCATTATTCATTCATCATTACAGCAGATCTACTAGTGCGGAAAAAAAATCTAAAAGATGACAATATCCATAAGCATAAAGCATCGCATTATCCATTCACATGCAGATCTATTCATCATTTATCATTGAAATTGCAGCAACATAAAACAGGAAAAGATAAAGGGCAACAGGAGTGCAGATCAATCCACATCACATCATATTAAATCTGCAGAACAAATTGGAGATAAAAAGTAGACAACGATCTAGTATCACTTTGTCTAGTATCACATCCAATATTCATTCTTCGTGTCTCTCTCTCTTCTCTTACATGCATAACTCTTCTATTTATAGGATTGCACCTTTACATTCAAGGTCCACTTCTAAATAAATTCTAACAAACTTCTAACTAACTTAACCAATAAGGACCAATATTCCGAAGAAATGGTCAATAAGTACAAAAAGTGATATGAAAATATCAAAAGTGGACTATTTTACACCTATCACGCTATCTTTGTCTTGCGTGGTGCTACCTGAGTATGTGCAGTATCCTAGATGTTGCGCAACTAACTTAGCACCAACCCCTTGCCAACAGGCCCTCAACAGAGTCTTGTGGCTCGTCCTCGAGCCACGTCAGATGGGCTTGGTGGACTTAACAAAATTGGGTTTGCAAAAACTACCGAAATGTGTTTGCTGCCAAGAATCTGTCGAACTATTCAATTTGCTGCAACAACCTCCTCTACGGTCAATTTCTGCTGAACTCGACATGCCTCCGACCACAACTACTAGGCGTTTAACCTCTACGGTCTCACTGTTACTGTCTGGGTGGCTCCGTGCTGCATGAGTTCTGAGCTTTCATGCCACCTTCAAAGCCAGTATAACATCCACACCCTTGTCCTTCTTTGCATTCAGGCTTAGCCCAAGATTCCTGAAGTCAATCCCATTCCCTGTTCCTGTAGAGTTAGTCAAGTGGGGAAAGAAGTCTGGCCCCTTCCAAATTCCTTGTGAGTTTCTTGGTCTATGCCTCAAACCAACTGGGAGAAGTATAGCCAAGGATGACCTTTCCAGACACTTTCGTCTTGGGTGAGCTATCCCACATACTTGCAAATTCTTCTTCAATCTCCACTGATGAAGCATTCTCACTCAAAATCTCCCCTGTATCCAGGGTGTGCTGCATAGTAGCGTTGGTTTCCACTGCCTTACGCAGCCTCACTTCCTACCTCCACAACTTCAGACTATGTAAATCCACCTTGTGGTGTCCTCTCAACGATTGGCCATCTGCCCATACCACCATATTCCCACCTTCCCATCTGCTTATAACACAGGCATCACTTCGGATATCATCATTGTCATATTGGGTTCATCATTAGGGATAAATCTTGCATTAATGATATGATTACACCACTGATTCTATCCACATCCCGTTTGGATCTGATATCATTAGATGTTATGTCAAAAGTGTCGTCACTCACTTATCTTAATGGTTGTCATTGAGTGCTGATGTGACGGTCGGTCACCGTCTTCCGGTTCGCGGGCTCCGTCCTCTAAATGATGCTAGTTCAACCTCTCCTTTTGGTGTAGTCACTTCCTCTGGTGCATGCATTTCCTTGTGCATAGCCACTTTCTTAGGCACAATCACTCGCTTCCATGCAACTATTGTTCTATTGATGCAACTCCTCTTCCCCATGCGACTACTGCTATCTTGTCGCAGCCCCTCTCTCTTGGTGCAATCATGTCTTCTTTATATCTATCCTTCCCCTTGTTTATACGGTAGCTCAAGCAGTGTGTAGTGCTATATGGTTAATTAGATTACCTACCCTTCATCTAGTGTTGATTCTGACTATGTCACAACCTTTCTGCTATTGCTACAGATCCTTATAACGGTGCTAATGATTCCTACTCTTGTGCATCCCCTTCTGGCATGCCCTTCCTCTTTCTATCTACCCTACCTCTACCTATATTTTCTTTCTTTCTTGTTCGCTTTTTTTTTTCTCATGCGCGCTACCTCAGGCATTGCGCGGTCTTTCCCCCATTTGATAGGGCTTCAAGTGACTACCATTCACAAGCTTTGGCAGTACCGCGCCATCTAACTGCCGTAATTGAACTACACCCACAGAGGTAATATAATTGACAAGATATGGGCCAAGGCAGTGCATTTGTAGCTTACCCAAATACTTCAAGAACTTGCTGTCGTATAATAGCACCAAATCTCCTTGCTAAAATTGTTTGTTCTTTATGTGGTGATCATGCCATGCCTTCTGTCAATATTTCTCAACATGATAGTGGAAACCCACAATGAAATGGTCTTCCTCAAGCTGTATCAGTTGCGTGACGCACTCCTAGCGCAACATCATCATCTATTCGGCTCGCAGCAGGAATGCATAGAATGGGAACGATGTGTTACATAGGAATAACTGCCTCTTTCCCATATACCAATTTGGATTGTGTTTTCCCCATCAATCTCTTGCATGTGGTGCAATAGGCCCACAACACTACATGAATCTTCAGATCCCAGTAATCTCAGTTAGTGTTACATACCTTGGTAAGTGCATGCTCCAATATTTTGTTGTATGTGTCCATAGTTCCATTTTCCTGCAGATGGTATGGTGTACTTTTCTTGTGCTGAACCTTCGATTCTTCTGTCATCACTCTTACTGTGATGTTGATAAAATGACTACCCTGATCACTCATCAATATTCTTTAGCTCCCAAACCGCGTCACAATATTCTCAAATAGAAATCTATCCATCGTCGCAGCAGTACAGTCCACAACTGGTGCAGCTTCTGTCCATTGCGTCAGATAGTCCATCACTGTGATTATATGGCACATACCAGTTCTTTTCCCTGGTGGGTTGATCAAACCCACAAAGTCTACTGCCCATTTATCAAAATGTTGCAAATTTACCTGGGGTACGAGCGACATCCCATCCCATCGCGATGGTTTCCCAATGCATTGACAGACATCGCAGATCCGCACATAACCTGCTGCATCATTATGAAGAGTGGGCCACTAAAGCCCTGTGTGAAGCACCTTCTGTGTCGTATCCTATTCTCCATAGTGTCCCCCAGCTATGCCAGCATGTGCTTCTTCCAAAATATGCTCTTGTTCATGCAGGATGACACATCATCGCAAAATTTCATCAGGTCCCATCTTATACAAGTGTCCAACAATCAACTAAAAGTTAGAAGATTTAACCACCAACTACTTCTTTTGACTCATGGAAAGTTCTTCTGGCATGAATCCTATCTCCAAGAACTAGATTATTGGAGCACAATGGTCATCTGCCATTTCAACTCAAAACAACTATGCATCAGGCAATCCATCTGCAATGTTAGTAGGTCCCTCACCCGTCCTGATTCTAGACAAATGATCGGGGCCAGCATTCAAGCGACCTAGCTTCACGATGATCTCAAAATAAAATTCCTAAAAGAGGAGTACCCATTTGCATATATTCCCCCCCAACACAGGCTTATTGACCAGATACTTTAAAGCCGAATGGTCAGTAAACATGTTGAAGTGACCTCT
This sequence comes from Pseudotsuga menziesii, assembly GCA_001517045.1. Lineage (NCBI taxonomy): Eukaryota > Viridiplantae > Streptophyta > Pinopsida > Pinales > Pinaceae > Pseudotsuga > Pseudotsuga menziesii. Next base: position 56,039 of record LPNX010523679.1, on the reverse strand, counting down.
TAGAAGATAATGCCTGAATTTCTACAGTGCATAAACCATGGCTATCCCCTCGCACTCTGTGGTTGTATAATTATTCTCTGCGAATGATAACTTTCGACTCGTAAAATCAATGGGGTTATCCAAGTCGCCATCACCTGGCTATGCAAGCACTACTCCTAGTGCAACAGAAGATGCATCAACATGAATGTGGAACTCCTTGTTCCGATACGGGAATACAAGTATTGGTGTCGAAGCCATCTTGGCCTTCAACATGTCGAAGCTACTATGAAAATATAGATTCCATTCAAATACCGCATCTTTCTTCAGTAATTTCTCCATGGGGGCAGTGATTGCAGTGTAGCCTTTGATAAATTTGTGATAATATTCTGTGTGCCCCAACGTTTCCTGAAGCATCTTTACATTGGTTGGTGGGGGAAAACTCAAGATGAGAGATATCTTTAAAGGGTCGACCAGTAACCCTTGGTTGCACACAATATGACCTAACAGTATGCTGAATGGGGTGCATAAAATGCACTTTTTGGAGTTCAGTGCGATCTGATGTTGGCGAAACCTTTCCAGCATCAGTCGAAGGTTGGCCAAATGATCCTTGATTAGATTGTACACTGTCCAATCATCCATGTACACCTGTAAGAAATTTTGAATGAAATCCTTGAAAGCAACAATGAGGACTCGAGAGAATATTGCAGGGGCATTCTTCAACCCAAAAGGAATAACTGTATATTGAAAGCATGCCCATTTAAGACAAATGTTGTTTTATGTTGATGCTCCTTGGCGATTCTGATTTGGTGATAACCCGAAAACCCATTTGTAAAGGAGTACATTTCTTGACCGCTTACTCCTTCAAGTACCTCATCAGTGAATGGTGTTGGAAACAGGCCATGCATATAGGAATCATTTAGTTTACTAAGGTCGACGCAGATCCGAACTTCACCAGTTTTCTTGTCTTGGACCACCATAGGACTTATCCATTCTGACTCTTCGACAGGTTCAGTGATTCCAACATCCAACATATGATCAAGCTCAACTTTGACTCTGTCTTTGTATCGCAGACTCAGATGATATGGTCTCTGTTGCACTAGTTTGGCATTTGGCTTCAGCGAGATTTTCATTTCCCCTAGGTTTCCCAATATCCCTTTCATCTCTAAGAATTTTGTCGGAAACAGGTCTTGAAACTCATGCAGGAGATCCGTGATCTTGGATGTGGTCTCTTCATCCCTGTAGTACCCAACATTTGCGAACTTTGTATTCTCTTTCGTCCCAATATTAACTTTCTTAATCTTTAGTGGCTAAGTCATGGGATCGGTTGGCACATTCGGTGCTACGAAATCTTGAATCCCTTTAGTCTTTGGAATATTAATATTTCACAACTCATCATCATCCTCTGGCTTGCCAGACATGTTATAAAATTCCATCATCCATTGCATGTGGAAATGTGCATGTGGATCCACAGGATATGCGACAGACACAACTTTCAAGACTACATCCCAAATGATTTGAAGTGCATTGTGGACATCACGATTGGCATCTATGAAACTAAAAGTGTGGGTGAAACAAACCATCAACTCCTCCCAGGTAGTTATTTCTCTGCACAACTCTGCGGATACGTACTAGGACCTCGGCATTTCATCCAAGGTTTGGATAAAGGCATGGACCCATTCATCATTTGGTCACGCTGCCCATAGTTTTTGATACTCCGCCAAATGGCTATTAGGGTCATTCTTCCCATGATACTTCCCAGTGTGGTACACCTCTGCGGTACCAAAACGGATTGTCATCAGCCTATGACACTACGTCCATCCAGTAATTGATTTCTTATGAGCTACCCACCATTAGGTGGGAGTAGCCGTCAGTGCTTCCTCCAGTGCCAAATAGTCACTGTGGCTCTGAGACTCTCTCTTCAAATAGTGTTAAGAATGTAGATAGATCCGGTATCCCTTCATATCCTGGAAATTCAACAATTTTAGTCGTAACATGACGCAGAGATTGTGTAATCAGACCACACTAACTAAAGGATACCTCATGCATGCGGTTTTTCCAATTCTCGAGCGCATCATTGGAATCAGAGGACGCAGAGCTATCACTACACCAACCAAGTTCTCCCTCGGCAGTTGGGTGGATATAGTCTTTAGAGATATTGTAAGCATGATCCCACCCCTTGACAACTTCATCCTTCACAAGTTCAATGTATCTTCGACCCTTGTTTGAATCCATGGATGCGATGAATCGAATGTCATCATTCACTTCTTAAATGAGTCTTCAGAGATATTGTAAGCATGATCCCACCCCTTGACAACTTCATCCTTCATAGGTTCCATGTATCTTCAACCCTTGTTTGAATCCATCGATGCGATGAATCGAATGTCATCATTCGCTTCTTAAAATTAATCATGACCATATTGTCATTGGCTCATCTAATCCCCAGCAGTGCGGGATAAGATCCTTCCCCATTAATGAATTCAATCACATCAAAGTCAGCATGTGTTTCATACCTTCAACATTGGCGACCAAGTTCATTACCCGTCCAATTGGTTGTACCTTAGCTTGGTTCGCCAATTGCAACTACACAAGGGACCAACCCAATGTTGGGCTCCCCATTTTCTACCAGGTCTTCTTAGTCAGGATGTTCACATCCGATCCCAGGTCCAGGATGACTGAGTCCACCTCATAGTCACCTATCTAATATTCATATGCATCTCTTTACCTGTCATTTTCTTCTACAAAGAGTTCACTGCGGAGTCCTTTAGCTCCTTGCCCGGATGGTACAACAACCTCTCAATCTCAACAAGGGCCTTGGGATCTCATGCCAGTGCTAAGAATTTCTCAAAGAACTATTGCAAGGTACCATGCTGCCACGATGGTCCTGATTCCAAGGATAAATCAAAGGCGGATGGCATTTCATAGACATGCAACTTACCAAGATTTTGTCAGATCACGTCTTGAGTTTAAAAAAACCTCTCTTTTTTAGTCGCGATATCAAACACCACTTTATTTTTCTTGGCTAATCAAACTTGTGGCCGTAGTCCATCATCTACCGTCGTCGCACCTCCATGAGTGATAATGGCGACGTCAACATCTTGCCTTCTGGGTACTGCTGAAATGGTCATGACTGTTGGACCTTAAGTCTGGTTCATCTACAGAGTCTGCGGCCAATGGTAGATTTTGGTTTACTGGTGGGTTCATTGGCTGATTCCCAGTCTGGTTTTGGAGCGAAACTTGATTCTAGGCTTGGCTCTGCAACTGGTTCTGGGCTGGTAGCTGATTCTGAGTCTACAACTAGGCTTGATTTTGAATTTGCGGAATGTTCCTGGTTTGCCATGTTGCGATTAACTACAGGTATTTCTCGACGTTATGATCAATTGCTGCATAGTACGTACATAAGCACTGAAAGTGTGGGAAGTCTCTCTGATAATTCGTGAATACTCCATAATTATAACATTGGATGGATGCATGACCTCATCCCCCTCCTCGTCCAAAGCCTCCTCCTCTGCCTCAGAATCCTCCTTGCTGTGGCTACTGCGGCTGAGCTACCTACTGTGGTAGGGGATTTAGTTGTTGATAAAAAAATTGCACTGCTTGAATGTATTGTGGATGTGCTTGGGCCATTAGGATTTGATTATATGGCTGTTGCAGTGCGAACTGTGGTTGTGGCGCAAACTGCGGTTGTGGCTGTGGTGGAAAAAATGCATCGGAGGATGTGGTGTGTACTACGGTTGTGGTTGATAAATTATTATCTGAGGCTGTGAATGCGGTTGTTGTACTACACGGTGACCTTCGCCCTTCATAAAATATTAATCATAAGTTCTGTCCAAAAGAAGATCGTATGCCTGACAGTCTCTATCCTCATGCCCGACTGAGTGATAGAATGAACAGTATAAATTGGAAGGTTTCGACACCATCCTTTGGATATAGCTACATTCCTCATGTCAATGTTCATAGATTTGGCATAAGCGACACCATGGCACACCACCGCTACTCAACGGGTTCGGAGCTCCAGATAACAGATAGTTTCTAAAGTCGGGGCAAGTATATTTGGTGTGGTCATCTGCATGACACAGAGTACACCAAAGGTCCGCGTGTTCCTCCTTACCTTTCTTGATATCCTATAGCTAGAGTGTGAGGTTCTCTAGCTGCGCCTAAATTTGATTCATACCAACTACACTTTCCCTGATAGGTGAAGCTTTGAGCTTCATCACAATCTTCAGGGCTTCACTCTGTGTCGTTAACTTTTGCTGCATCAATGGTTGTTGGATATGAGAAACCAATGCCGTGATAAACAATTCTTTATGTTGGACATCACTCATAGAAAAAATGACTTTGGCCATCAGTGTCTTGAACCTCTGATCGAAGTCCCAAACGGTCTCATTAGGAAATTGCTTGATTTCCTTCAACTCCGTAATGTATTGTGCTTCTGACTTCGATTTTCTGAATTCCTCTATTAGTCCTATCCGGATCTCATCCAATATCTTCGTCGGAGTCCCCTGAGGAACTTTGATAAACTTCATAAACCAGTCGAGTGCACAACCCCTCAGAGTAGTTGCTAACTGTCCTTTCTTTACGTCATCGTCAGTGGACTGTCTAACAATCCACGCTACTTCACATAAAAACCAGTACTGCTCGGGATCATCGGTTCCATTTCCATGGAACAGGGGTAGCTTGATATCATCACTCGCCATCCTAGGCCGCCTTCCTACAAATGTTGATATACAACTAGAATATTTGTGGCACATCGGACAAGTCGATGTGGGACTTGGACTTTTTCTTGACTTTGGAGTAGTGCGCGAAGGTGTGGGTACGTTTTTGCTGGGTTTTGATCTTACTGTCTTTCTGGGCATAGCCCGGGCCTGGTCGTCCTTGTCATCACTGTAGGGTTGCTTCATCTCGTGTGGTTGTCCTTCACGGTCTTGTGTTTTTATCGCAGTAGGACCTTCCCCTGTCCTCTTCCTCTTCTCTAGTTGAAACCTTGCTCCTCCCCTTGTACAACCACTTCCTTCCTTGGATTCCCTCACAATCTCATTGAAACTTGCACCCATCTACCCCTTATCTTCTCATTTGTCTCCCCCCTTGGTCACGATATCCACAACCTCCGTACACCGGGGTGCTACTACTCTTGGTGCATCTTGAGTATACCCTTTTCGCAAACTAGTATTTTAATTGACAATTGAAGCGACAATAAGAACCTACCTCTAGGTCCGTTGAAGAACTCCCTCTCTGCTTCGCTGTAAGATTTGTTGGTGTCAACAACAAAGTCAATGATATATCCCTCTAGGATACTATCCAACCAGACCTCGATGGTTCATGACACTTTGTTTTCAGTTTCCTGCAGCTCTTGGATCATTTTAGGGGTCTAGGACGTAGGTTCTCCTCCTTGAAAGTTTGTCTTCTTGTATGTGAATCACTCAAGCCACTCATACAATATGATAGGAATTTCGGTGAAGAAGTATTGGTGTGGACTGTTTTGTATATATCTTGCTAACCACTTATTTGTTGTCAGCCCAAGGTTCTGATTTTCTACTTCAACAAATTCTCTTAGCTTCTGATCAAACAAATCTTGAAGTTTTGGTCGTCTTGGATGCCACATCCATTCTTGGGTAACCATTTGTCGAATGCTACATACCCTCCTCTCAATCACAATGAGGTCCCGACAACGGAACCATTTGTTGGTGCAATCCTGACCAACAAAACCCAGTGGACAGGGGTTCCACTCTCTCGATGGTGAACACGCTACGATCTCCCTGAGCATCGGCCTACACAGGTTTTACCCTATCTAGCAACACCCACAGAGCAGATGAGGTCTCACCCGAGATGTTCGAGGGAGATCTGTCGAAACCAAGTTTTCACAGTATAGAGGAGGGTTAGGGCATCAGAGATTCATTAGATTAATTTCCATATCTAATCTACTTACTTGCTCAGAAGCAGAGCCATTCATCATGTCACATTATTCATTCATCGTTACAGTAGATCTACCAGTGGGGAAAGCAAATATACTACTGGGGAAAACATATCTAAAAGATGATAGTATGCATAAGTAGAAAGCATCGCATTATCCATTCATCATTCATCATCAGAATCGCAGCAATGTAAAACAGGAAAAGATAAAGGGCAATAAGAGTTCAGATCAATCCACATCACATTATATTAAATCCATAGAACAAATCGCAGATAAAAAAATAGACAACGATCCAGTATCACGTTGTCTAGTATCACATCTGATATTCATTCTTCATGTCTGTCTCCCTTCTCTTACATGCATAACTCTTCTATTTATAGGCTTGCGCCTTTACATTCAAGGTCCACTTATAACAAACTTCTAACTAACTCAACCACTAAGGACCAATATTCTGAAGAAATGGTCAATAAGTAAAAAAAGTGACATGAAAATATCAAAAGTGGACCATTTTTCACCTATCGCGCTATCTTTTCCTTGCACGGTGCTACCTGAGTATGCGCAACATCCTAGATGTTTCACAACTCACTTACCCCCAGCCCCTTTCCAACACTCCAAGTGGCTTCTAAATCATAGGGATTGGTCTAGGAGGCACCTAAACTGATGCATGAAGGTGCATCCAGTTCCAGTTAGCCTCTATCAGTGTTCCCCACACTTCAGTGACTGGTACATGTGGCCCCATTAGGCCAATTGGACCCAATGGTACTAGTGGATCCAATAATAACTAAATGACTCCTAAGTTAAGAAAATATAATATAATAGACAGTTTGGACAAGGGAGGATTATAAATCCTAAACCCCCCCCTAAATCCTAACTTTGACAACTGTGAGACTTGGAAACAAGGCCAAAAGTCACCCATGTACAATCTAAAAGATAAAAAGTGCTTCTTAATAAAATGAGGAAATAGGGGAAAACCTCATGGGAAACCCCCCAGCAACAAAGCAGTATCCTAGTTCTTCTGTGCAGCAACATCCTGAATCTGTGCATGTGAACCTATGAATCCAATGTAAATGATTATGTTTCAAGGAATCTTCCTCTTTGGAGAAGAATAATATGCTCAACTGAATAAAAAATATAGACAACTGCTAGATGGAAAAATGGACCCATGTAGAGCAACTGAAATCAACTGATAAGAGAGAAAAAGTGATTGAGAATTCGAACCATGTGAGGAAAACCAAAGAAACTGATATATTGCAGTCTTGAAAATCAAACCATGTGAGGCAAAATCATCCCCAAGTGTTAGGATCAAGTGTCCAGGCGAATGCAGAATGTCTCCATTTTTACTAGTTCTGTGAGGACATGAGCATGTGATCAAATAGATAGGTAGAGAAGCCCTGGGACTATAGAGAGTGGATGCTTGAGCTACATAATACTATATAGCTTCATAAATAACCAATTATTCACAAAATATAATATCATCAAACTCATAAGAGGAAACTAACATCAAATCCCCAACAACAAGTTTGAAGGAGACTTGTGGTACTTGATTTGTCACACCAGAACTGATGAGACCAACTACAAGCATGATTGAAGGCTCTTGGAACTTAAAAAATGAACAAAATAATATCATATAATATCCAATTAAGATCATATAAGACCCAAATAATTTCATATCATATACGAGAGTGTGGAATGATATCAAATCCCCACCAACAATTTTGAAGGAGACTTGCAGTACTTGATATTTCACACCAAAATTGATGAGAGCAGCTACAAGCATTACTGAAAGCTATTGAAACTTAAAACCTACACCAAATAAGATCATATTAGATCCAAATAAGTTCATATCAGATTCAAGAGTGTGGAACAATGGTTCCAAGTGCCCCACCGAAATTGTAGATCCACAATCTTCTCCCTTTTCAACAAAATTCTGAATATTGGTGCATGCAATCATGTAGGAATTTGTTGGAAGCTCAATATCAAAGAGAGTGAATGGATTACTCCTAAAATCTGATATTATTTCCAAAACATACAAATATTTAGAAAATATAATATCATCAAACTCATGAGAGAAAACTGACATAAAATCCCCAATATAAATTTTGAAAGAGATTTTTGGTACTTGATTCTTCACACCAAAATTGATGAGAACAACTACAAGCATTACTGAAATCTATTGAAACTTAAAAATTGGACCAAATAATATTAGATCATATCCAAATAAGATCATATTAGATCCAAATAGGTTCATATCAGATCCAAGAGTGTGCTCCACCGAGATGGTAGATGCATAGTTTTCTCCTTCAAAATTCTGAGTATTGGTGAATGCAATCATGTAGGAATTTACTGGAAGATCTAGATCAATGAGAGTGAATGGATCAATCCTAAAATATGATATTATGTCCAAAATATCCAAATCATTACTTTTCTGCACACAAGCAACATCATTAGATATAGAGAAATCAAATTCCTCTTTATTTTCTGAAACAATCACCGATAAACTATGCACATAATTTAAAATAGAAGAATCACGGAGAATTTTTGCATAGAATGGAAAGAGAGTTTTTATTCAATAATAGATATTTGAATGTCTTCTTCTGGATCATCCATATGATAATATGATATATCATAGATCTCATAAACTTCTGGAGCATTAGGAGAAGGAGTCACTCTAAGGAGACTTTCTTCAATTCGAATTGACTACGTAGAATGTTCCGCTTCTTCTTCATCTTGAAAAAATTCATCAGAGAGAGTAGAGGCCAAGAGTTTTGAATAAGGAAATCTCGTAGTACAGGGTGTTCTCTACAAATTGCTATAATGATCCTCATTGTGCTTGCCAAATGTTCTATCCAATTCTGTCTAGAGATCCATTGGGTATTCAACAAGATCAATAAGGTAGCGCAAGATTGGAGAAAAGGCTGTACATATTCTTCCAAAAGATATATCACTGTCATTTAGCCAGTCATTATCATATTCAGAAGACTCTTTACCAAGTCCAATAGATACCTCATAGAGACCTTGTCTCTTTAGAGATGCAATCATCTTCAATTTCCATTCTGAATATCTTGTGAATGGAGTAAGAAGAGGAACTGATAATATTGAATCCATATGAAGTTGAAGCTGCAAAATATCACTGTAAAACCAAAAATACTTCACACTATGTCAGAATAAAGCACTCCCTATCAACATATACACTTTTTCAGGGTCTGTCACGCCCGCACCACCACTCTGAATAAATTCAAAGGAAGAAACGCACTCTTTGCAGAACTTTTGTGGAAATCGAGCTACTTCTGGTGTACAATTGAGAGTAGACAGACTTGAATATTGCCTGAGGATTCTCTGATACCATATTAGAATTATTGTGCCATTAGATCATCAAACAATGAGTGCAATCAGATTCTTAATTATTATGCAGTGAAGAAGAATGAAAAATACACACTGAACAAATCCATATGAAGTTGAACTTGCAAAATATCACTGCAAAACCAAAAATAGTTCACACTATGTCAGAATAAAGCACTCCCTATCAACATGTACACTTTTTCAAGGTCCATCATGCCTGCACCACCACTCTGAATAAATTCAAAGGAAGCAAGGCACTCTTTGCAGGACTTCTGTGGAAACCGAGCTGCTTCTGGTGTACAATTGAGAGTAGACAGACTTGAATCTTTCCCGAGGATTCTCTGATACCATACTAGAATTATTGTGCCATTATATCATCAAACAATGAGTGCAATCAGATTCTTAATTATTATGCAGTGAAGAAGAATGAAAAATACACACTGAACAAATCAATTCTCGTAGGAAATAGACAAGTATTACTCAACTAATTACATTATCAACTTCATTACATCCCAGCAGTATAAAATAGTGTTACATAAAGAATAATTGGAATCATTAGGAATGAATTTGTAATGTCCCTTTTGGAAATTTTCTTAGAATGACCAATTTTTCACTTTTTTCCCAATTTCGACCTTTGACTAGTTTTGATGTCTAGGTCTCCAAATTGCTCCAAATGCTCCCAAATGTTCACAGAAGGTATATGAATGATATTATGGTTTGAATATGATTTTCAGGGAATATTTATGCCCCTATAAATTCTTCTTCAAACTTGTTTAAGATTCTGGTCGAGGTAGGAGTTTTGACTAGTAATTTAGGGTTCTAATTCCCCCACAATGAATACTGAAAATGGCTTCCCAAATGCACTCAATACAACTCGAAATTATGAATGGAAGAAGGGGACATGTAAAGTAAATCAATATTAACTCATATGGATCACCATTCATATTTTAATTTCTTCTATAACTCCTTTAAATCAGATGTAAAAATACTAGTTTCAACCTTGGGGGAAATGATAGGCAAACTTCTGCAAATGCTATGAAACTCAAAAAAATAACTCCAAATGCTTATGAAATGAACATTAAAATAATATAATCCATCAATAACAGTCAATTAATCCATAAAATATAAGTATTTTACTTATCCATTTGAATCCATCAACATTATATTGGTTCACAACAAGGTAGTGGGGAAATGGCACTATTTCTTCATTGTTTAACATTTATACAAAAAATATTTTGGGTATTTCGATCTGAGAGTATTTTGAACTTTAAATACCAAAATAAAAGTGCATTCATCCATAAACCATCAATATTTTACTTATCCATTCAAAACCATCAACATTACATTGGTTCACAACAAGATAGTGGGGAAATGGCACTATTTCTTCATTGATTAACATTTTTACATGAAATATTTCAGTATTTCGACCTGGGAGTATTCTAAAATTTAAATTTAGATCATTTACATCAGAACATAAAATAATGGGGCATTAGAAGCTTCCCAAAGGAGATCAGTAGCTCACCTAAAGCGCAATCCCTCCATGAGCAAGAATACGCCATAAAAACTGGAAATAGTTGAGATAAAGTGTTGCAATAGAAGGATCCAGGACCTTACCTATAGATTACACCTACAAATAAAAATCCATTAAATATCCATGAAATACCTGAGTGGCCTCTCTGAATACCAACTTGGATGGGAATCTTTCACCCTCGAAATTGGCTAAGGCAAGAAAACCAGTCATCCACTAGCTCTCACAATTCACAAATGAACAAAATCTCTTCTCTTAGTTGATTCCTGTATTTTATAAACATCCTTATCCTTATAAGGTTACCAATCCATACAAAAACTCAAGCCAATTCTAATTTGGGTGTGGGATCAAGATTTGCCATGTGTCCTCCCTTTCCTATCCTTCCATCTTCCCCCAATTTGAGTAGGAAACCATTGAGCTTCCCAAAATCACATGAGAAACCTCTTGGATGCTCTATTTTGACCTGACATGTCAGATATGTCATATGTTATACTTCATATCTAATTTGTGTCATAGGTTTCATAGCATATTCATCATTGTTGTCATAGAGCTAGTGAATCTAGTCCAAGTGTCTCACTAGCTCCAAAATGCCTCTTCCTCTTCCATGGGAGTTATTCTTCCACTCCAACTCGACCTGAATTGATTCATGCCAAGTATATTGACATTCCAAATCATCCCAAGACCCTTGGGATTCTTATGTATTCGAAATGACAAGAGGAGGATGCCATGTGGCATAGAAAATCTAGCTTGTGTGGGTCCCACATTCTCTATGTGTCTTCATGATCAATTGCCACTTTAATTTTCCATTGTATTTATTTATTTATCTCCTTTATTGAATATTTATTCCATTCTAATGTTAAAACATCATTTATTGTCCGCCTTATTCCAAATCCCAAAGCTTCCACCCCCAACCTAGGAAACTAATAATTTTTCTCCTTGGAAATTATTTGACCCTTGACTAAATCTCATGAATATGGAAAATGTGATTAGGCCATTGTAACCCAATGAAAAATTTTGGACATGACAGAATTCGAATCTACCAACTAAAGACTGTCTGCATGGCTAACTAGAAGTGTCCAAATCACTATCAGAGTTCAAAAAGCTAACTCCAGATGTCTAATCCAGTCTCTCAATCAGTTACAATCAATCAATCCAGTCTAACTGCAGTGGTAGGTGAGAAGTAGGTGAGAACAGGCACCTTCCCACATGAAACCATGCATAACTGGTGCTAACTAAACTAGAGAATATCTAACTGAATGTAACTGAAGCATAACTAAGCTTAACTAGTTACCAATTACCAACAACTAAAGGAGGTTGGTGCTGGCACCCCCTGTGGCTCCTAAATTGTAGGGATTGTTTTAGGAGGTGCCTAAACTAATGCATGAAGGTGCAGCTAGTTCTAGTTAGCCTCTATTGATGTTCCTTGCACTCTAGTGACTGGTACATGTGGCCCCATCAGGCCAAGTGGACCCAATAGTACTAGTGGACCCAATAATAACTAAATGACTCCTAAGTTAGGAAAATATAATCTAATAGACAATTTGGACAAGGGAGGATTATAAATCCTAACAACCCCATTGAATCCTAACTTGGACAACTCTGGGACCTGGAAACAAGGCCAAAAGTCACCCATGTACAATCTAAAAGATAAAAAATGCTGCTTAATAAACTGAGGTAATAGGGGAAAACCTCATGGGAACCCCCCCCTCAATATAAGCAGTGAATTAGGAAAAAACAATTGAAAACTTGCAAAATATTTCGTTGCAATTTGTAGCACTATGCAGCAACAAGCAATATTCTGGTTCTTCTGTGCAACAACATCCTGAATCTGTGCATGTGAACCTCTAAATCCAAACTAAATGATTATTTTTGGAGGAATATTCCTATTTGGAAGAAGAAGAATATGCTCAACTGAATCAGAATTATAGACAACTGCTAGATGAAAACTGGACCCATGTAGAGCAACTGAAATAAACTTATATGAGAGAAAAAGTGATTGAGAATTCAAACCATGTGAGGTAAAATCATCCCCAAGTGTTAGGAGCAATTGTTCAGGCGAATGCAGAATGTCTCCATGTTTACTAGTTCTGTGAGGAGATGAGCATGTGATCAAATAGATAGGTAGAGAAGCCCCGGGACTATGGAGAGTGAATGCTTGAGCTCCATAATCTGATTTTTCTTCATAAATAACCAAATATTTATAAAATGTAATATCAAAAAACTCATAAGAGGAAACTAACATCAAATCCCCAGCAACTGTTAGAATAATCAACCCATAGTTTACCCATTTAGACATTAATTTAATTATTTCTGTCTTATTAGCCTAGTTCATGTGTCCCCACCTTGTGCAAGTTGTCTTTTACCTATCCATAGTGGTCAAACTTGCCTCATTTGACTCATGTAGCGCATGGAAAATCCCAAGGAATCAAATCTGGTTTATTCCTGGCCTCCTAGGCGCCCTTTTGCTTTTTCTGCTTTATTCCCTGCTTTTTCAGTGTTTTAAGGCAAATAGAAAATCTAGACTAGGTGAGGTGAACTAGTTTTTTGTCCTCTTCATCCTCCACTCTTTTATCCATGAAAAATCATGTATGAGCTGCCATTCCACCACTCTTTAGCTTGCCTAAGCCATTTTGCTAATTCGTGAGCTCCATGACAGATTTGGGATCAGCCTTTTACACCTATGGGGGATTTGCTTATTTTTAGTAAGCCTGCTTTATGATAGATTCGAATTTCTCCTCATGCATTCGAATCCCTGATGTATGTTATCTATTCAGCAACCTATGTTATTACAGGGTTGGATATTGTACATTGATTTAATACAGTTTAGTGTTCAGCTCCAATTTTCAGTCTCTTTGTGAGTGATTTTGCATGATCAATTGTTAATTGTTGTGAGTAAAATTAATCTATCACCTGGTTCAATTTCCACATGGTATCAAAGCTGTTGTAGGTTGTTTCTCTCCTTCAAAAATTGTTTTGCAGGTTCGACATCAATGATTGGGAGCCTTCTATTGACAACCGGGACAGATTTTCTAAGCTATGGATCAATCACAGAAAACTATCTTGACTCCCTTCAATTTCTTTGAATGGAAAGCAGAGATGGAGATACTGTTGAGAGTGAAAGGAATCTACAGGGTGACTATGGCAACAGAAGCAGAGCCCAATGCAGCTGTAGAGAAGATAAAATGGCACAACGGGAGGGATGAGGCTTATGGCCTCCTGTGTCTGAGTATTTCCAGATACCTCCTTTTCCATCTTGATGGATTGACATCACCGAATGAATTATGGGAGAAGCTTGCTGATATTTTTGGAAATACAGATGAGATGAGGGGACATCAAATAAAAAATGAGCTGATTTCTCTGAGTCCAACGAGCTTTGAATCCCTGCAGCTATATTTCTCCAAGTTCAAAGCACTAGTTTTGCAGCTGAAACAGTGTGGTATCGAAAAGAAAGATGATCAGCTCGTACTGGCCATCCTCTCGAAGCTGGGCCCTGATTATTCAGTGTTTGTTTCAACCTTCTATGCCACAAAACTGACAGCTCGAACCTGGAAGATGCCTAGCCTTGCAGATTTCATGGAATCTCTCACACAAGAACAAGACAAGCTGGTGATGATGGGCACCATCAAACCATCCAAAGATCAAGCTTTGATCGCTGGAGATTCGAAGGTGGATTCAAAAGGAAAAAAGAAAGATAAAAAGCCACCTGAGCAAAAGAGAGACAAGAAACAGTCTCCAGAGGATCAACAAGGTCCCAAGAAGAACTACTAGAAGAAGAAAAACAAAGGTGAAATGAACAAGTGCGCATACTGCAATAAGGGAAATAACTCTGAAAGCTCTTGTATGAAAAAGCAGATAGACATGCTGACCCAACTCCTGGAGAAGAATGGCATCTCCCTTCTAGAAAGCTCAAAGAAGAGAGAAGGAGGATCAAGTTCAGATGACAGAGAGAGAGTTCATGCTCTAGTTGCTGGCACATCAAGCTCACCCAGTTTTATCATTGATTCTGGAGCCTCAAGACACATGGTTTCGACTAAGGAGGCCTTCTCCTCACTGGACAAGTTGAAAGGACCATCTATAGTACTGGGAGATAACCCTCTCACTGAAAGTTTAGGTAAAGGAAGGATAGATCTTGATCATGGTCAGTTTAGGAATGTGTTGTATGTGCCTGGTCTTGCCTCCAACCTCCTATCAATGTACCAGATGACCCACACTGGGTCTCCTAAGAAAGTCATATTCTCCCCCAATGAAGTTGAGATCACAGAGATTTCAACTGGTAGAGTCATTGCAAAAGGAGTTGCGAATCATGCTCAAAAGGTATACATGTTCTCACACTTCCTACCTTACTCAAACCCCTCTACTCTTCTGATTCATGCTAATGAAGCAAACAAGCTTTGGCATGAAAGATTTGGCCACCTAAACTACAAATATCTTTCTGATCTTAGTGAAAAAGAGATGGTCATAGGGTTTCCCAAGAAGCAGCAGGAGATCCAAGATGGCAAACAACCATGAAGGAGGAGTTCAGCTCACTCCAGAAGAGCAACACATGGGAGCTAGTGGATCTTCCCCCAGGGAGAAAACTAGTACGTCTATAAGACCAAATTTTCTGCTGATGGTTCACCACTGAAGTACAAGGATAGATTGGTAGCCAAGGGCTACTCATAGGTTCCTAGCATAGATTACAATGAGACTTTTTCCTCAGTGGCAAAAATGGATTCCATCAGGCTAGCCTTAGCCATTGCAGCCTGAAGGCAATGGGAGGTACATCACATGGATGTAAAATGTGCCTTCCTGAATGGAGATCTCACTGAGGAGATATATATGCAGCATCCTCAAGGTTTTTTTACTAACCCTTCTCTTGTGTGCAGGATGAGAAAGTCATTGTATGGGCTAAAGCAAGCCCCCAGGGCTTGGTATGCCAAGATCGATAGCTTCTTGCTATGACTGAATTTTGTTTGGTGTAAATCAGATCCAAATGTCTATTTGAAGTTAGTTAATGGTTCATTAATGATCATTGTGTTATATGTTGATGACCTCCTCATTACAGGAAGCTCACAGGCTGAGATTGCTTCCTTAAAAGGAGCTATGAACCAAGCCTTCTCCATGACAGATTTGGGGCTCTTAAGTCAAATTTTGGGGCTTGAGATTGCTCAAAACAAAGATGGAATCAAGGTGCACCAGTACAAATATGCCTTGGACTTGCTAAAAAAATTCAGAATGAAGGATTGCAAAGCAAGCTAAACTCCTTTCCTTTCAGGAGTGAAGCTGGAAGAAGCTGATTCTTCACCTATGGTAAACAATACACTGTATAGGCAATTGATTGGATGTTTGTTGTATTTGACACATAATATACCTGATATTTGTTATGCAGTAAGTGTGGCTTATAGATTCATGGATCAGCCTCAAGAGATCCATTGGAAAGTAGCCAAAAGGATCCTTAACTTTGTTCAGGGAACAAGGACACATGGGATCTTCTATAAAGCAAAATCTGATCTTGATTTGATTGGATTTACTGACAGTGATTGGGCAAGTGATAGCACAGATAGAAAGTCCACATCAGGATATGTGTTCATGCTTGCAGAAGGGCCAATCAGCTGGTCAAGCAAGAAACAGAGTGCCATTGCACTCTCATCTACAGAAGCAGAGTACAGAGGAGTTGTTAATGCAACAACTCAATGTTTATGGTTGCGAGATTTACTTAGAGAGTGTGGCTTCGAACCAGAGTACTCAACTACCATCTACTATGATAACCAGAGTACCATTCGAATCTGCAAAGATCTAGTTCAAAAGCAGAGAACCAGACACATTGAGATCCATATGCACTACATCAGAGAGCTTGTGCATGATGGCACCATTCACCTACTCTTCTGTTCATCTTCAGAACAAGTAGCTGATATCTGCACCAAAGAAT
>LPNX010523679.1:0-38914 GCA_001517045.1 Pseudotsuga menziesii | reverse complement strand
CTTGCCTCATTTGACTCATGTAGCGCATGGGAAAGCCCAAGGAATCAAATCTGCTTTATTCCTGGCCTCCTAGGCGCCCTTCTGCTTTTTCTGCTTTATTCCCCGCTTTTTCAGTGTTTTAAGGAAAATAGAAAAGCTAGACTAGGTGAGGTGAACTAGTTTTTTGTCCTCTTCATCCTCCACTCTTTTCTCCATGCAAAAGCATGTATGAGCTGCCATTCCACCACTCTTTAGATTGCCTAAGCCATTTTGCTAATTCGTGAGCTCCATGACAGATTTGGGATCAACCTTTTACACCTATGGGGGATTTGCTTATTTTTAGTAAGCCTGCTTTATGCTAGATTCGAATTGCTCCTCATGCATTCGAATCCCTGATGTATGTTATTTATTCAACAACCTATGTTATTACAGGGTTGGCTATTGTACACTGATTTAATACAGTTTAGTGTTCAGCTCCAATTTTCAGTCTCTTTGTGAGTGATTTTGCATGATCAATTGTTAATTGTTGTGAGTAAAATTAATCTATCACCTGGTTCAATTTCCATAGCAACAAGTTTGAAGAAGACTTGTGGTACTTGATTTATCACACCAGAATTGATGAGACCAGCTACAAGCATGACTGAAGGATCTTGGAACTTAAAAATTGAACCAAATAATATCATATCAGATCCAATTAATATCATATCGGATCCAAATAAGTTCATATCAGATACAAGACTCTGGAATGATATGAAATCCCCAACAACAATTTTGAAGTAGACTTGCAGTACTTGATTTTTCACACCAAAATTGATGAGAGTAGCTACAAGCATTACTGAAAGCTATTGAAAATTAAAACTTGAACCAAATAATATCATATAAGATACAAATAATTTCACATCATATCCAAGGGTGTGGAACAATGTTTCCAAGTGGCCCACCGAAATGGTAGATCCACAATCTTCTCCTTTTTCAACAAAATTATGAATATTGGTGCATGCAATCATGTAGGAATTTTGCTGGAAGCTCAAGATCAAATATAGTGAATGGATCGCTCCTAAAATATGATATTATTTCCAAAATATCCAAATATTTACAAAATATAATATCAACAAACTCATGAGAAAAAACTAACATCAAATCCCTAGCAGAAATTTTGAAAGATATTTTTGGTACTTGATTCTTCACACCAAAATTGATGAGAAAAACTACAAGCATTACTGAAATATTTTGAAACTTAAAACTTGAACAAAATAATATCATATCATATTCAATTAAGATCATATCAGATCCAAATAGGTTCATATCATATCCAAGAGCATGCTCCACTGGGATGGTAGTTGCATAGTTTTCTGCTTCTTCAAAATTATGAGTATTAGTGCATGCAATCATGTAGGAATTTCCTTGAAGCTCTAGATCAATGAGAGTGAATGAATCAGTCCTACAATATGATATTATTTCCAAAATATCCAAATTATTACTTTTCTGCACACCGGTAACATCATTAGAGATAGAGAAATCAAATTCCTCTTTATTTTTCGAAACAATCATCGGTAAATTATGCACAAAATTTAAAATAGAAGAATCATTGGAGAATTTTTGCATAGAATGGAAGGAGAGTTTTTCTTCAATAAAAGAGATTCGAATGTCTTCTTTTGGATCAGCCATATGAGAATATGAGATATTATATATCTCATAAACTTTCGGAGCAGCAGGAGAAGGAGTCACTCCAAGGAGACTTTGTTCAATTCGAATTGATCGTGTGGAAGATTCTGCTTCTTATTCATCTTGAACAACTTCATCAGAGAGAGTATAGGAAAATAATTTTGAATAAATAACTCTTGTGGTGCAGGGTGTGATCTCCAAATTTCTATAATGATCCTCATTGTGCATGTTAAAGGTTCTATCCAATTATGTTCAGCGATCCTTTGGGTATTCCACAGAATCAATTAGGTAGTGCAAGATTGGAGAAAAGGCCGTACATATTCTTCCAAAATATCTATCACCATCATTTATCTAGTCATTCTCATATTCATAATACTCTTTACCAAGTCCAATGGATACCTCATAGAGACCTTGTCTCTTTAGATATGCAATCATCTTCAATTTCCATTCTGAATATCTTGTGAATGGAGTAAGAAGAGGAATTGATAATATCGAATCCATATGAAGTTGAACCTACAAAATATCACTGCCAAACCAAAAATACTTTGCACTATGTTAGAATAAAGCATTCCCTCTCGACATGGACACTTTTTCAGGGTCTGTCACACCTGCACTGCCACTGTGAATAAATTCATAGGAAGCAAGGCACTCTTTGCAGGACTTATGTGGAAATTGAGCTGCTTCTGGTGTACAATGGAGAGTAGACAGACTTGAATCTCGCCCGAGGAGGCTCTGATACCATATTAGAATTATTGTGCCATTAGATCATCAAACAATGAGTGGAATCATATTCTTAATTATTATGCAGTGAAGGAGAATGAAAAATACACATTGAACAAATCAAATCTCACTGGAAATAGACAAGTATTGCTCAGTTAATTACAATATCAACTTCATTACATCCCAGCAGTATACAATAGTGTTACATAAAGGAGAATTCAAATAATGAGGAATTAATTCAAATCTACCAACTCAAGGCTAACTGCATGGCTAACTAGAAGTGTCTAAATCACTATCGGAGTTCAACAAGATAACTCCAGATGTCTAATCTAGTCTCTTAATCAATTACAATCAATCAAACCATTCTAAATGCAGTGGTAAGTGAGAAGTAGGTGAGAACTGACACCTTCCCACATGCAACCATGCATAACAGGTGCTAACTGAAATAGAGGATATCTAACTGAATGTAACTAAGGAATAACTGAGCTTAACTAGTTACCAACTGCCAACAACTGAAGGAGGTTGGTGCCGACACTCCCTGTGGCTCCTAAATTGTAGGAATTGGTCTAGAAGATTCCTAAAATTACGCATGCAGGTGCAGTCAGTTCGAGTTATCATCTATTGGTGTTCCCCACACTCTAGTGACTGGTACATATGGCCCCATTAGGCCAAGTGAAACCAATGGTACTAGTGGACCCAATAATAATTAAATGACTCCTAAGTTAGTTAAATATAATCTAATAGACAGTTTGGACAAGGGAGGTGTTATACCAAAATCCTGTCACCATCATGTGATAAGACATTTGACATACCTACTTCCCCTAAATCCTAGCTTCTAGAGTGGAAACTCATATCGTTTGTCAATCTTTTCATACAAATTCCCAGCACCACACTTGACCCTTTATCCATAAGTGGTACCCTTTTTTGCACCGCGGTTAAGCGGTGCCACCTCTTATGGCCCTTGGTCCATAAGCGGTTATTACTAGAACCGCTCTGTCAGTGAAGGAGAAATACAACACCCTGGGTAAAAAGGGAAAAAGAGAAGCTTCTCGAGGCTTCTAGATGATAAGACTCGATATATCCCTTATCACTACTATTGTGGGTCTGTTGAGCTCAAGATCCCCCATCCTAGGATCTTGGAGGACACCTCACCCACCAATCTCTCAACCTACCCTATCCATTTAGCCTTATAAATACAAGCTTATGGACATGGTTGAGGGGGAGAACTCTTAAGGTATTGTTATGTTGTTGTATTGATCACTTGGTCCATACCATTGGAGAGCATAGAGAGAGCTACAGTAGGAGATTATGGGGATAAGAATGCTTGGTTTCGTGGATATGCATGTCAACACTAAGGCTTGGTTGTAAACTTCTTCATATTTCTTTAATGCAAGTTGATTTCTGTCCCACATATATTGTTGATGTATGATTTCATATGTATGATGTTGGATTCCTTAGTCACTAACATAGAATAGTAGATTATATTTTGGTTGCTTTGATCTGTTTCGTGTTGAGCTAATTGCAGGTACACAGGGTGACTATCATAAGCATTGCATTCCAGGTATCTACGACGTCTAGGGAGAGTCTTCAACCTCTGTCCTCTATTTGTTCTGGATCTGAACCATTCAGACCAGTGGAACACCTTGCTGTTTGCAGGAGGTGAAATATTCCAGCTAACAAATATGGTGACTCCGCTAGGGAATAGGTTGTATCATTTGTGCTGATCTTCCTCAGTTTGCAACTCTTGTACAAATCCAGGCTCCTTCTTCTTCAACTCTCTTCAGTCAGATCTACTTTTTGACTTACTCCGTTTGGGTTTGAAACCTCCAGATCTGTTCATATTTGAGTCATTTTGGTCTTTTATGCTCTGTTTCCATACTCAATTCAACAATATTTTCCCCGATCTAGTCTTTTTATGACTTGATTCGTTGTTCTTCTTGTGTTTTGGTTATCTACAGGGAATTGTGCATATGCTGTGTATGAGAAGTGGTGCCACTGCCTGAACAAAGGGGGAAGTACATGGTGCCACTGCCTGTAACTTGCTAGTAAGAAGCGGTGCTGTCTTGGAAATGCTCTGTCAACACTTGAGAAGCGCGGTGCCAGGTAGGCATCATTCCAAAGCCTTTTGTCCTTATTTTTCTTCACAAAAATTTGGATTTTGTTGCTTTCAGTTTTGCTTATCAGACTTGTGTTACTGAACCTAATGTTCGTGGCTTGATGATTTTATGGTTTAAGATTGATTTGAGTGGAATTTCAAGAGTTTGATTAGGTCTTTTGATTGTTCATCCGCTTCTATGCTTGTTGGTTGTGTTTATGAAAGGATTTCTTATTTTCTGAAAAGCTTAGGGTATTATTAAAATCTCTTTTCATTTCTGCTACATAGACTAAAAGAAGAACACTAGATTAGCTTCTAGGTTTCATTTCTTATTTGCACAGTAAACTTCTTTTTCCTTTCTTTAAAAAAGAAAATTTTTGACTGAGATAGGATATCATCATTGAGCATTGGACATTGGTTTTTTGATTGTCTTTACAAGCTTTCAAGACCTTTATGATCTTTCGTCTCTCATGCATTTAGGACTATGTCAATCAAAAAAAAAAATGGTAGTTTTAAGTTAGATTTGCTTATGTTTTGAGAAAATTGAAAAAATAGAGTGCATTTGCATATAGGTGTGCTTCTTGTTTTTGTTTTAGGAAAAGAGATTCTTCCCCTTCTTTTTGCTTTCGGAAAAGAGAAATCAGTTTGGTAAAGTGATTGCTTGTCTTTGATTTGATGTTCATGACTGTTGCGTGGAAGTATTTTTGGTTTTTGAAATAAAAGGAAAACACTCTCTTTCCCTCTCGTAAGTAGGCATACTGAACGGTAAAGTGAACAATTTGCACCAACATACTGCATGGTTTTACTTTTCTGTCAAAAAATCATTCATTCACCTAACCGTACAAGTTCAAATTAACGGTAGTTGTAGGTTAAAATTTACATAGTAACTTGAGTGATTGGTTAGAGACGTGTTTAGGCGTCGTTAAGTGTAGGAGCTGTCGTTATTTGTCAGCATTACATCTGGGGACTCGTGCGGTTCTTCCATGCATCGTCAGTATATCGAACGGCCTTTCACGTACTCTTGAGGTATATAGAAAGGTACTTCACATACTCTATTGTATATCGGAAGGCCCCTTGTGTACGGTTATGCATTAGACAACATTAGTACTGATTCGAGCTCCCACGTACCTTGAGTATATCGGGAGACCCCACTAGGGTACCTTATTTATCTGAGAAATTCCCTTTGGCCGTCTTGTTTGGAGCCATACACCGAAAACAACATTCGGGGAGATTACTACACACGTACCCTCAAGGTATATCGCGAGTGGCACCTTCTTGACAATCTTAGTGAGAGACCTAACTTTTTAACTCCTCCTATCATTTTAAGTGTGCTTGTTTTGACCTATAGCTTGTGTAGGGAAATTATTTTTTGGTGTGTTTTCTAGATTTTCAGACCCTAGGTTAGTTAGGAACTGTACAAGTTGGCTGAATTAAGACAGTCCAAAAGAGTATGGGGCTTGCCACCTGATTTTATTCATGGTTTAGTTGAAAATATTATGGAAGCTATCGACCAAGGAGCTACTACCACCTCCCAAGTGGGAGATAATGTGGTTGTGGAAAGTGGAGTACCATATTCTTCAAACTCACCTCCCTTGGTCCAACAGCCTTCTCGGGGAGATTCCTCATTCCATTCTCCCATGGAAGGATGTGTTGATGATACTGCTCGCCTGGATTTCGGTCCCAATGCTCCATTTTGAGATACCCCTGTAGGTCAGGCCATTGCCTCATTTGGCACCCGTGTAAAATCTTCTGAAGATGAATAAGAATGTAGGTAATACCATGCTGTCATTCTCCATGCATAGGAGATTGACATGCAGATCGATGACCTATTAGGCTTGACACCAACACGTTCCACATCTCTTCCTGTGGGATATCGTTCACTGGACGATTCTATGAGACCCATTGAACTGATTATAGATCGTCCAATAACAACCCACAACCCAGGTCAAATTACCACCCCTATCACCTCTCATGTTATGTCTGTTCCTAATCCTCCCAGGTCCTCCGCACCTGGGGCCCAACCTTCAATTCCCATTTTTTCAGTACCTTCTAGTGCTAGGGGGAAACCCCTGTCACGACCTACGTTATCTGACACCAGAATTGTACTTAGTCAAGGGCAGGCCTTTAACATAGAATCATCTACAGTTTATGTCCCTCCCACCCATACTAATGTGGTTAATCCCCCATCCAGTTCAGGTCAACCCTCTGGGGCACAACCTGTAACCGTTCAATCGTCTGGAGGTTATGGTTATCAAATACCCATAGGTAATATTAATCATCCACCCAATCCTATAGGAATTCCATAACCTAGTAATGATTTTACGCCATGGGGGTAACCCAACTGGTCTTACATGCCAGCTATGGGGGGGATACCTATACATATTGCGGGAGGTGTTGGAGGACCGCCCTATGGAGGTCCTCCCCCTAGGGGGCCTAACAGTCCCATAGGATATAGAAACTTTCCTCCTTATGGTCCTGGTGGCCCTGGTGGTCCTTGGGGACCTGGTGGCTTTCTGCCTTCTAGCCTTGGAGGGTCTGGTGGCCCTCCTCCTAGTGGTTCCGGTGGCTCTAGAGGTTTACCACCTCCTGGGGGATCCAGAGGGTCTGGTGGTCTGCGTCCTGGTGGTCCTGGTGGTTCTGGTGGTCCCAGTGGTCCTGGTGGTCCCGGTGGTCCTGGTGGTCCCGGTGGCCCTGGTGGCCCTCCTCCTAGAGGCCCTAGTGGTCCCAGTGGTCCTAATCCCAGAAATCAACCCCCTGTAGGAGGATCTTCCGATAGTTCTTCATCACAGCAACCTGTTTATCAGTCTACTTATGGTCCTATTGGTAATTATATGCCATATCAATATTACCAGTATGTTCAGCCCAATTGACAGTTACCTTTCCTAGCAACTTTGGACTTACCTTATTTGTCCAAGTTGATCAATGACTCCATTCTACATAATCCCTCATGGCCTCCCATTCTGGTAAAGTTACCATCGGACATTCTGAAATTCGACAGGAAGCAAGGAGACGATCCAAAGAACCATGTGATGACATTCCATTTGTGGTGTTCTTCAAAGTCCCTCATGGATGACTCCATTCGGTTATGAGTCTTTCAGCAAAATTTGACTGGTATGGTTGCGAAGTGGTACATTGAACTCCGACAATATTCATTTTTGGATTTTGGCTCGTTGGCAACCATGTTTCTTACACACTTTCAGCTCCCTATTCGTTATGAAACGGGCACTGATCTTTTAACTTCTCTGCGGCAGAATACCTCCACCCACATTTCCGATCATATTCATGAGTGGAGAAGGCGGAGAAGGCTTATTAAGGCCCCTATTTCGGGTCAGTTACTAGCTGATTGGTTCACTAAATCCTTGTTGCCTCCTACTGCTCGAGATGTGGCTATGGGTGGTGCCATTATCGAAGAGCAGGTGATTAGTCGGGATCAGTACCTAGACTTGGTCTATTCCCAGTTTGGAACTCTCTATGACCTAATTCCTCAAGATCCTCGCCCCAACACTGATCCTGCCAAGCCACCAGCAGAAGTACCTGTTGATGGGATTGTTGGTTCAATCTAGTCTCCATCTGCAGTGAAACCTGCCAAGCAAAACCAAACTGCCACCCCTATTCAAAGTAATCAAACCTTGGGTAATAAAAAGAAAGGTACAAATAGAAATAAAAAACTTGGAAACCAATAGGAGACTCCATGACCAACCAATAGTGATAACAACAAAGGGAAAAGGAAGGAAAAATATCCCTGTCTGCTATGTGGTGGTGACCATTTTTCAAAGGAGTGTCCTCATCAGGACGAAATCTACCAGTTTTTGAAGTCCAATCCCACACATGCAGTACTTACGGATCGTTTTCCCTCTCAACAACAACTGATAGACCATATGTTTAATCAGGGCAACTCTAGTTCGTCAGAGGAAATTCATATGATGTCCTCAGATACCATGCATCTGCAAACTCAAAGTCAGAATTATGATAAACCCATAGATAAGAAAGAAGATCAATCTTCTTCAGGAAAAGTTCCCTCTACTATTTCTTCGGAATCCTCGTCTACTGTCCCCTTAGCTATCGAGAAGCCTACTCTTGACATGATTTTGCACCCACTTAAGAGTAATCTTTGGAAGGCTGTCTTTAATCCCAATGCCTGAGCTGCTCAATTTTATAATGTAGTTGAAGATCTCTCTCAAGCACCTTGTGCAATCTCTACCCTAGAAGTGTTCCAAAGTTGCCCCACACAGCGCAAGAACTTGTTGACTGCATTAGGAGCTTTAGACCCATATAACACTAACTTCATTCATTTAAATGTTGAGAACTACAAACCTAGATTATTACATAAACTTGCTTTTTAGATCATTACGAAAGTAGTGGGAAAGAAAGTCCTCTGAACGGTACTAGATGAAGGAGCTTCAACCTCGGTGTTATCTCTGACTTGTTGGAAAGCTCTTGGCTCTCCCGAGCTTGTCACATCACCTATGACCCTTAAAGCATTTGACGAACGGGGTTTCCAACCCATGGTCTCATATCAGCCCTAGCGGTTGAGCTGGGGGGAAAAACTGTTTCCATCCAAGTAGAAGTGGTAGATTCCCCTTTAGATTACAACCTCCTTCTAGGAAGGAATTGGTTCTATGCCATGACTACTGTTGCCTCAATAGTGTTTCGAACAGTCCAATTCTCGCATCTAGGGAGAATTGTTACTATTGATCAGCTTGATTTTTGTATGCCGGATGTTACTTCCTCCATGGCTAATAACATCCCCATGTTAGTTTAGTCCCTTCCTCCTTACCAGTCGATTGGGGTAGGCATGTTGAAGGATTAATCCCTTATGGGGATCTTTCCATCCACTCCTCCTAGCACGGATACCGTGATAGTCCATATGATCGCCTCATTTGATTATGAGCCTAAGGGAAAAAATGTTGTTGATTCCACCTCGTTGAGTCCACACGAAGCTATGTATGACACGATTCAAACCTTTTCTGATGATCACACTGATGACCTTCATCTAGTGGCTTCGAACCCTTACCATTTACCGTACTGGTTAGAACCTTCTCTTCTGGTTCTAGATTATCTCTCTGAGACTTTTCCTTTCGATGAGTCCATTATAGAGATCATGAATACGGATGAGCCCATTTGGGAGTATCACCATCATAGATCCATGTTCCTCCCCAACACCAGTTCGGTTAGCCATGATTTTACATCCTTGTTTCCTATTGATATTGTCAACGTTCCGCAAAGTCCTATATTGTTGCAAGATACAGATTCTGAAGGAAACCTTTGCAACATTACTCAGATGAACCCGATTGACATGTCAGCCAAGCCTGATGTTATTGAGCATGTTTGTAGCTAGGGTTTTATCCCTAGCTTGTGCGAATGAGCACCTACTAAGGAGAATGGATTCCTTAGTAGCAGTTCAATAATATGTGAAATAAAAGATGCTAAACAATAATAAAAATTAATCTAAACATGTTCATGAAGCAAAACAGTAAAAAGTAAAGAATGATTTTTTATTGATCTGACCTCCAATGTGGAGGTTGGTGAAGCCCGTTGCGTTGATCCGAGAGGTTGCTCCGAGCTCCAGCTGTTCCTTCTCTTTCTCCAATGGTGGAAATGGGCCAAAAGGGGCTCTCGCGGTGAAAGCAGCTCAATGGTGAGCTAGGATTTCAAGAGCAATTTTGGCAGAGGCAGGATACTTGTGATTGTGAATATTGAATGAGGGGTCTCCATCACTTATTTATAGTGGTGGAGTGCCGGTTTAGGGTTAGGGTTTCAGCTGTTTAGGGTTTTTTCCTCCTTTTTCTCATTATTTTATATTTTTTCTTCCTTTTTGGATATTTTTGCTTTTTTGGAGGAATTTTGGATATTTTTGGAGAAAAAGAGGGTTTTATGGCCTTTTGGAGGCATTTTAAGCCTTTTGGAGGCTTTTTAGATGGTTTTATGGGTTTTTGATGGAAATATGGTAGGAAAATGGACAAATGAGCCATGTAATGGGGTAGATGAGGTAGTGAACCCTTTTTGGGTGTTAACAGATTGCCCCATGATGTGCGAGGGCAGGAGCTCATCGTATGGCCGATGGACATCATAAGTCATATTTGTTTTTCCTGGGGTGTGGAGAAGAGAAGGAGCCAACTGAAGCCCGGAACATCGATCTCGAACCAACTGCAAGGACTGAAAAGTACATAACCTCAATAATGGATGAGGAATCATCTGATCATCTGGACGAGGCAGGAATACCCATGCTCGTATCAAGATACATAAAAATAACTGTGAGGCCCGAAAAGAGGGACCTGTAGGATACATAGAAAACCACTGTGTATATCATAAGTGTCCAGAGGGGACACAAATCTGGGACATACTGCTGGGATGACCATGTCTGAACTGAACAACTGATGCACTGGAATGATAGCAGTGCTACTGAATGTGGTTCCAAAGGAACTAATGAGCTGCTGGATCAAAGCGACAATTGTCATAAGTGCAATGGTACACTGATCTGGAACTGAACTGGGTACTCAAGGAAGTATGGAACTAGATGGCTTCCGAATATAATCTCCAATGCAGCCCGGACATCCATGGGAACATATCATTGGGAGTTCCAAAGTGACTCACCAATGTGCTAGAGTCGGGGGAAATCCGGGGTCTTTGACACATAATGGAAAGGATATACATCCTGCACGATTCTCAACGATGCGATTAAGGTGCTGAAGTCGAGCATGTGAGAAACAACTATTCGGAGAGGCAATGATGACTCCTCCCAAAATGGTCTGTAGGCACTCACCACAGATGGTGATGGGTCCAAGGCGCAGGGGCCTCTGGGTCTATCCTCTGGAATAGAGGGGCTGTCGTCGACAGAGGGAGACCTACAACTATCAAGGCAATGATGTTTCCTTGACGGGAGCGCGAGGTTAAAAACCGAACTGGAATAGTACTGAGGGCAGGAGTGATAAACTGGGGGGAATAACTGGGCAAGTAGAGTGGGTGGAATCAAACTTCCTTTGTTCAGAGTATGATGGCGGAGATGATTAGGCAGCATATGAGACTGACTGGTGGTAAAGGGATCATAGTGGTATAGGATCTGAGGGTGAAAGAGCTGAGGGAGACTCAAGCTGTGGTAAAGTGGTAGGAGATTGCAGAATACTCTGAACAAAGGTGACCTGATTGGGGGTGCTACCGAGAGGATTGATCATAGCGCCAAGAGGCGCGGGGGGACTTCTTCGTGGGTTAGGGAACTAGAAGAAGTGTGGATATAAAATGGTACTGTCATGTGGATTTTACGAGCCCAGGACAGTTCATGCTCATGGTTGCTTTCAATTTTAAGGAGTCTGAAAGCAAATAAGAAGATTCTGAAGTAATGGAATGATACTATCGTGTGGATTTTACGAGCCCAAGACAGTACATGCTCGTGGTTTCTTTCAATTTTAAGGAGTCTGAAAGCAAATAAGAAGACTCTGAAATGATGGAATGGTACTGTCGTGTGGATTTTACGAGCCCACGACAGTACATGCTCGTGGTTGCTTTCAATTTTAAGGAGTCTGAAAGCAAATAAGAAGACTCTGAAATGATGGAATGGTACTGTCGTGTGGATTTTACGAGCCCACGACAGTACATGCTCGTGGTTGCTTTCAATTTTAAGGAGTCTGAAAACAAATAAGAAGACGCTGAATAACTGGCCAGGCAAGGGGGAAGTGTTCAATCAAGGAATATTTATGATGACCAGGACTGAGGGTGGGGGGGGGACACTGGTGGGCCTCCTTGCGGGGTGAATGAATGGTGGAAAAATAATGAAACATTTGCAGTCTGACAGGAGTGGATGGCTCATGTAAAAAGTGTAAAATAATCTGATGACGGCCGATGTGGCGCGCAAATTGATGCGGCAAGGTGTAGGGACGCAATGTTGAGATTGTACCAAGTGAGAGCGAGAAATGATCTCAAGCATCATCACGAGCTCGGAAAAATGAATCCAGCGATATAAAAAGTGTTAAAAACGGAGAGCGGCCGAAGTGGCGCGCAAACCGAGGTGATTGTTGGTATCGAAAAAATGGGCAAAAATGGTGTAGCAAAAAATAATGCAACGAGGTGACCATTGTGATGGTTTCGTCATGCTGATTCCAATGGTGGAAATGGTTTGGAAAACGGACTCCGTATGGGTTCAGAATGGCCAAACAAGAGAAAAGTCAACAGACTATAAATAGTAAGTGGGCCCAACATGACATGTGTCATTTGACTAGTGGACTTTGACTCGTGATCACAGTGGACCAGAGCTGAGGTGTCGTTTTTGGACGATCTGATCAGTTGATTGCACAGTCGGGAGATACAAGTATTCCGTTAAACTCATACCTGCATTTTTCTTTGGTTTGGGGGGTGGGTAGTGGGTCCCAGGGGATGATTTGTACGGTCCACGTGGGTGGACCGCGGGTTTAGGGGGGCGAAACCGCGGTCTTAGACAACGGGTTTAGACCGGGACAGCCGTGGTTGCGGACCGCGGGTTCAGGCCTGACAGCCACGGCCGCAGACTGCGGCTGTAGGTCTGACAGCTGCGGCCAGAGACCACGGCTGTAGGCCAAACAACCACGGTCGGGGGTCGAGCTGTTCCGGTTTTTTGGGATGAAAGGGAAGGTCTATTAGTTTGAGATGAGTCTGATGAAACTTTGTTGTGTGATTGACATGATGCTGCAGGTGCTATGGAGGGAGCGGGAGATACCGGACGATATTATGACCATCGTCTGAGAGGACCGTCGGGTGCGGTCGATGCTAGGGTTGTTCGGACTATTGAAGTTCGCGCATATACCTATGATTCGGTCAGCAGTATTACTGCTGAACCACCTGGTTAGTTTTTGGGAGCCAGAGATCTAGGCGTTCCAAGTACAGGGTGAGAGGGTGGACCTCACCCTGACTGATGTGTACTTCTTGACGGGGCTGCCCTGTCTGGGTCGGGTATCGGATACTCAGCCGCGGGTGTCTGTAGACATCGATATGGATGATATGCTGGAGCGGTTCTGTAGGCCAGATTCTCAGGTGCATAGGAATGCATTTCTGGTGAGAGACTTGCAGGAGCCAGCGGTGTGGGCCATGGCAGCATGTGTGGTGTGGGGTCTGGGATCCCAGGCACCTGAGAAGGTGTCCGGGGGCCAGATGCAGCTTGTGGAGCGTGTGCTGGGTGGTGTGTATTATGCTTGGGGCTAGATGTTCCTGACCTGCGTGCAGCGGCAGCTGACCGCGGTGAAGGAATCTGGCAAGGGGTTCTACTATGGTTCCTTTCTATGCACGTTTTTCATGGAGAGGGTACCCACACTGCGGCCACGAGTGCCGATCAGAGCGGGAGGTGTGCAGGAGCCGCGGATGGTGCAGTGGGGGGAGATGATGCGCCACCGCGGTGGCGGCGATGTTGGGAGATACTTCAAACAGGAGCTGTACATGCAGTGGCTGCAGCTACCGTTGACCCTGGACGACTATCCATATAGAGATATGGACTATACGGGAGATCCAGAGGCACCATGGCCGCCTGGACAGGCATGGGGGCCAGATGGTACGTATATTTTAATTGCATTGTCAATTTTGTATGTATGATAGTCATTTGGTATATTGTTACTGACAAATGGTTGATCTGCAGATGTGGGCCCGAGGCCGCCGCCAGGTCATGTGGCACGCAGAGGGATTGTGGCCGTTCCAGCTTTTCCTGGGCGGGGGGAGGTGCATCGTTGAGATGCAGAGGGGACACTGGAGTCCGTACAGGCACTACTCGACCATATGCTGGTGGGAGTGACTGACGAGGGATGGCGGGACCTGGATCCGGATGTGGTCCAGGAGTGTATGAGGGCACCCCAGGATTTTAGATCGATCGCGATCCGGGTGGCCTTATTGGCGGACAGGGCATGAGCACAGGAGCCCAGACGAGATGAGGACTCGCCGGAGGAGGAGCGGGGGGAGGAGTCAAAGGCAGTGGACACTGACGGTGATGTAGGGTACGACTCTCATTAGGGAGAGTAGGGGACTCCCCCCGATTTTTTGTAGCTACGGCCTGTACCTTATGAGGCTTTTAGGGATGTATATACATTTTTTGTAGAGCTGAGTACAGGGGTACTCAGGACATATATAGATTTGTAACATGTATTTTTTGATATGTATATATTTATGCACATGGATGCACCTTTGTGTGATGTTTTTTCATTTGTACGCACGTGGATGCGCTTGATGATGTGTTGTATGTTTGTATTGCACGTGGATGCAAGTAGTTTAGGGTGTTGGGCACGTGGATGCCTCCTATGTGTTTGATGTGATGTGACATGATTTAGTTATGATTAGGCACGTGGATGCCCCTATGGATGCAAATGTTTATGCAATGCAGTCTTTTTGGTTTTTATATAGTTGGATGAGATGCTATGATGTGTGGTGGAGATGTTACATGGTGTGATTGATATGCCAATCTAGGATGTTATTTGCCATTTGATCTGCAACACTATTTTGAGCTCTTGGGACATGTGTGAATGTGATGGATTCAAATTGTCGGCTGAGTTGTTTTGTACACAGGAATTTTCTAAATAGGCAAGGATCGCGCACCTAGTAGCAGTTGTTGATCTGGGAGACAAGTAGCTGGGAGTCCAAGAACACATGAAGGTGACGTATGCCCATCTGGAGGGCAGCAGTCAGGAGACCGCTCACAGCATCATACTCCACCTGGTTATTGGTAGCAGCGCCTATACATGTTCCGTCAAGGTGAATCAGTTCGTTAGAAGGGGAATACAAGACCCACGTTGCAGAAGCCAGGTTGGGAGACCAGTGGCTTGCGCCATCAGCGAAGCTAATGTAACGAGGTGGAAAATGGTCCATCTGTGGGCATGCAAAAAATGATGAACGTGAGATTATGGTAAAAAGGGTAAAAAACAAAAAGGGAGCAAACTGTACAATGCGGACCAATGAGGTCGCGGTTTCAGTTATGGGTAAAAATGTTTAAGATACAACCCGTTACGGGGGTTGCGGAAAGGGTGGCCTTAAGAGTCAGCTAAAATGTATGCCCCCTTGCCGAGGCAAGTCTGCACAATGTAAGGGTCTTGCCACATGGACTCAAACTTTCCTTTACCGGTTTTGTCGTGGGCTTGGTCATAGGCGAGGACGAGGTCCCCTTCGTGGAAAGTTCGAGGGTGAACATGTTTGTCATAACTGGCTTTGGAGCGGTTTTTGGCAGCTTCGATGTTCTGGAGAGTGGCATGACGATCTTCATCGGCTTGTTCGAGATATAGCAGACGTTGCTCAAGGGGGGAGGTATCGGGGAGAAGCTCAATGGCGATGTGTANTCTTCAAAGTGTGATCCATGGTCTGAGACCAACTGTTTAGGGACCCCGAAGCGAGTGATAACATGGTTGAAAAAGAAACGGGCAGCGGTGTCAGCGGTATAGTTGAAGGTGGGCATGGCTTCCGCCCATTTGGTGAAGTAATCAACGGCGACAATGATGTACTTATGGCCGTTAGCAGATGGGGGTCTACACTCCATGAAGTCGATGGCCCACTTATAAAAGGGGCCAACGGTGACGACTGGGTGTAACGGAGCAGGTGGTGTCCAGGCCTTTTGGGCAAAAAGTTGGCAGTTATGGCAATGCTTGATCGCAGTGATGCAGTCGGTGAAAAGTGTGGGCCAGAAGTATCCGGCGTGGATGACCTTTTGGGCAGTGGCCATCCCTGAGAAATGGCCACCGCAAGCACCGCTATGAAAATCATTAAGGACCTGTTTAGCTTCCTCGTGTGGAAGGCAATGACGAAGAATTGTGTCGACTCCTCACCGGTAAAGGACATCCCCTAGGAGGAGGTAGCGAGAGGCCTGGTGACGGATACGACGACGTCCATTACGAGTGATGGTGGGTCGGAAATTTTGCGTGCGTAGGTATAACAAGATATCATCGTACCTCGGGTCATCGGACGAGATAGTGAACAAGTGATTATCTGATAACTCCTCGGAGATAGGTGGGGCCGGGATGAAGGAAGGGAGATCAGTGATGAGCTGGGAAAGTGCAAGGGCTTTAGTGCTCTTAGGTGTTCGGAATGTGAGGTCATATTCCTGGAGGATAATGACCCATTTAGCCACACGGCCTTGCAGGAGCCGCCGGTTTAAGAGATATACCATGGGGTTAGAATCGGCGACGACTGTGGTATGACTAAGTAAAATCTAGTGTCGCAACTTTTGGACGGAAAAGACCACTGCTAGGGCTAGTCTCTCCTCATATGGGTAACGTAGGGGTGGGCCGGACAAGGTCTAGCTGACGTAGTAAATGACATGCTCTTGGCGTGAGGCATCTTCTTGAACCAAGACTCCGGACATAGCATGCTCGGATGCCGAGACGTAAAGGATGAAGTCCTGAGAGAAATACGGAGGGGAGATCAAGGGGGATTGTGTGAGAGCTCTCTTGAGGGCTTCGAATGTAGCTCTGGCTTGCTCGTCCCAGACAAAGGGTATGTGGGTACAGAGCAGGCACGAGAAACCGTGAACGGTTGTGGCGTAATCAGGAACGAAGCGTCGAAGAAAATTGGATCGCCCTTGCAGACTTTGGAGTTGCCGGAGCGTTCGAGGAAAGGGAAGGTCTAATATGGCTTGGAATTTCAGGGGATCAACAGTAATTCCTTTCTAGGAAATAATGAAACCTAACAATCGGCCTGCCGGAATGCAAAAGATGCACTTGTGTGGGTTCAAGCAGTTCTGATATTTCCGATAACGTAGAAAAACTTGCCGAAGGTCATCAAGGTGGTCTGATCGTTTTCGGGAACGAGCTGTAAGGTCATCAAGGTAGACGAGCAAGATATGGACCAAATCATGAAAGCAATAGGTCATGGCCCGCTGGAATGTGGCACCAGCATTTTTTAGGCCGAAAGGCATGACGCGATAGGCAAAGGTGCCCCATGGGGTAGTGAAAGCGGTTTTGTACTGGTCTTCCTTGCGGATTTGGATCTGATTGTATCCGGAAAAACCGTCCATGAATGAGAGGACTTCATGCCCCGCACACACATCAATGAGCTGGTCAATAAATGGCGTAGGGAAATTGTCTTTGGGACATGCGCGGTTTAAGTCTCGAAAGTCAGTGCATACCCTAATGGTGCGTTGTTTCTTGTTGACAGGAACAGGGTTTGAAACCCAAGTGGTATAGGCAATAGGATAA
Organism: Pseudotsuga menziesii; assembly: GCA_001517045.1. NCBI lineage: Eukaryota > Viridiplantae > Streptophyta > Pinopsida > Pinales > Pinaceae > Pseudotsuga > Pseudotsuga menziesii. The sequence goes on along the minus strand of LPNX010523679.1, from coordinate 21,328 downwards.
ATGAATCATGCCGTGCGAAGCTTTTCAATATCTGCTTTGACAGCTGGGAGTTTTGAGGGATGAATGGGACGCTGTTTCTGACGAACGGGGGGTACATCAGGCCATGTGTCAATGTGGTGCTCTATAATGGCAGGATCAAGACCAGGCATTTCGGTATAGGACCAGGCAAAGACATCACGGAATTCTTTGAAGAGTGTTTTGTATTCCTCAATCTCCTGCGCAGTGCAAGATGCTCCTAAAGCGATGAGTTCTGGGGTGCCTCCGGGGGCAGCGATATCAATTTGGATGACAGGTGAGATGTTGGCCATGTTTCCCTCTTCAAAGGCATCAGGAGTAGGAATAGGGTCCTTGAACCAGTCGACCTTGGGGGGAAGGAAGTCTTTGGATTCAACTGCAAATTGGGTAGCAGTGTTAGAGGAAGATTCATCTGGGAGGAAGTAGGAACGATGGTGCATGTCATCCCAAGGATAATCCGGGGTAGTGAGAGCCTCGAGAATCTCCTCATCCGTACGAAATGTTTGTGTCATCGAATCGGTTGAGGAAGGAGTAGTGGTGGAAGAGATCATATAAATGGTATTAACCTCTTCGAAAGAGGAAGAGTCCGGGGGATGGATTTCCACAATGGTGGGTGGTGCCGTCTCAAGATCCAGATTGTTCATTTCAAAGAGAGCTGCCCTGTACTCGGGGAGATTGGGACAGTGATGTGAGTAATGCCCGTAGACACCGCATAAGGCACAGGAGTGGTTAGTGCTCAGGGATTTGTCGCGAGGCATAGGGGTTGAATCTAGATGGAAAACCGGGATAGTGGGGTCGTCGTCAAGCAGTTGCTGTATTCCTGTAACGCCGGTAACTGAGGACATAGGTGAGTCGCATGGCCCAACTCATCGCACAACGCGCATTTGGGAGGAGCACGAAACACAGGGGGATTTTTGATTGTCTTAGGAGGTGGGACAACAGTGTAGGGTGGGGGGCCTCTGCCCCCGGTGGGTTTGGTAAGAAGAGGGGGGGGGTTTGCGGAGGAGGACGGGGTAGCGACACGGGGAGGGGGTTGACTAGTAGTGACAATGGGTTGCACCGGTTGCAGGACGACATCTGGTGTCGGTGGACGACCAGGAGGTGAAAGATACCAAACGGGTAATCCTAAGGTTAACCCAGGAAGGCTGAGGGTGGCCATGACCGGGGCGCTAACTACTCCTGAGGGAGGGAAGAGGAACAGAATGGTATGGATGGGTGTAGCACCAATGTGACTAGGTACCAAAGGGGGTTGAGGCAACAAGGGCAGTTGATTAGGAGGAGTTCACGTGTTATGGGACAGGGTACATAGGTCGGACACTTCAGTGGCAGGTGACGGGGGTGGAAGAGATGGGAAGGTCGAGGTCATTGGTGCGTCTGAGTAAACTCCGGGCCCCATAGAAGAAACGAATGAGGTGGTGGCACCCGAAACAAGATTTTCAACCATGGGGAGAACATTTTCAGGTGCCGCGGGGGCATTGGGATCATGGTAAGTGAGTTGGTCAACCTTGACCACGCGTCCCTCATGGGGGAACATCATGGTACGAAAAACGGTAGAAGCAACTGTCCGCATGGCATACATGTAGCTGCGGCCAAGTAAAAGGTTGTAATCAAGCTGTGCATTGATAACCTCGATGTTTATGAGGACAATTTTTCCAGCCAGTGAGACGGGGACGTTAGTTAATAGGCCTTGGGGTTGAGCTGAACGACCGTCGTAGGCTCGCAACGCAGTAGAGGACTGCTGTAGAGGGGGGGATCCCATTTTCTGCCAGATGGAGGTGGGCATGACACATGTAGAGGCACCTTCATCAATAATGCATCGATGGATGACAAAATTCCGAATGGAAACAGAAACTTGGAATGCCAAAGTGGAAGGCAGGCGGGGTTCAGATTGGTCCAAATCAAATGCCATTAACTGCGAATCATTTGGATCAATAGCCCCAATGGCTGAGAGTAAATTCTTGCGCTGCGAGGGGCATTTTTTTAAGACTTCTAATGCAGACATGGCTGCAGGGGATTGGGCTAAGTCATCGACAATGTTGTAGTTTGACGCAGCCCGCGCATTGGGGTTATTGTTGATACGGTGAAGTGGGAAACGGGGCGCTCTGGGAGCGCCATATAGTGGAGGTGGAGGTATACGTAATGCCTGATCAGTGGGATGAGCGTTAGTAGGTGTATCGGCGGGAGGGGCTTCAAGGGTGGAGCCATATTGGTTCTGCCGAGTCTAGAGGTTGACCTCATCGGAGGACATCATCAACAAGTGGTGGGTCCCTGAATCGAACATGGGTTGATCAGGAGCAGCGTAAGTGATTTGTTGGGTTGGTGCGTTAGTTTGAGGGGGAGACAATGGTTCAGTGTTCACTATGCCTTGGGTTGGTAAGGGGTTTTGCAGCACCAAAGGTGGCTGCTGAGGTTGTGGGGGGTTGGGTGGTGCTTGAGGAGCCGCCTGCCCTTGGCGGTGTACATCCGCAGCCAAAAGTTCGCGAACTCACTCCATATGTGGACAAAAATGTGTGTAGTGGCCATAGACCCTGCAAACAGAACAAGGATAGTTTGTGCGCAAATTGGGGTTTTTAGCCTGCTTGGGCGGGCGATTAGGGTTTTGGTTATCAGGGGCTGCATTATTACTAGTGGGGGGATTAGGGTGTTGACCAGCTTGCTCGGTCGGTTGGTTGTTCCCACGATTTCGGCCTCTGCCGCGGTTTTGTTGGCCCTGGTTACGTTGGTTGTTCTGGTTTTGCTGCGGGTTTTGTTGAGCGTAAACTTGCCCTTGGATAGCAGGTGGATTCTGAGGTTGCGCGTGGGTGGGAGCAGGCTGCGGTGGATGATATGTAGGTGGAGGCTGCATAGGTGCAACAACCTGAGGGGCTTGCTGATAGTGCTATGGAGCGGGTTGTGGGTGTGCCGCAGGGGTTGGTGCAGCCTGCTAGTGATAGTAGGACTGAGGTGCGACAGGGGGGGTGTGAGCAGGAGTCGAATGACCGAAACACTCTGGTGGACATGAAGGTCCATGGGTATGGTGGTGATGTGTCATGGGAGCATACGGGTTGTTTGCTCCAGACTGTGAGGTAGCCCGCGAAGGGTCAGGGCCAGGGGTAGGACAGGCTATGGAAAATGGTTGAGGCTACGAAGAGACACGGCTAATGATGCCGTCGACAGAGTGGGATGCCCCCGGCGCATCGTGCTGGGAGGAATTGTCATGAGGGGCGTCAGGTATAATGGTATAGAGATAACCTGACTGGGCGTAAATGAGATCGAACTGTTGGGCTTTAAGGATAGCCTCTTCTTCAGGCTGGGGTCTTTCGGATGCCACATCCTTAGCAATGATAGGAAGGAGGGATTTGAGGAACCAATCTAGGAAGATCTGGTCATCTAACTTGATTTTGCATAGGCTACGGCGTCGACGCCATTCATGAATGTGGTCCGTGATGTGGGTAACCGTGTTTTGTCTACATGATAGTAGGATCTCAACGCCTGCGTCATAGCGGACAGGTAACTGGAAGAACTGTAGGAAGGTCGAGGAAAGGGAATTAAAGGTGGCATGGGTTCCATGGGGTTGTTTGATATACCACTTGGCAGCAGAGCTAGTGAAAGTGCGCTGTAATAAATGGAGGCGAATAGAGTCGTCTACTATGGAGTTGGAGGAACACCATAGATGGAAGGACATGATATGGTTCTGTGGGTCCTCACCTGCCTTTCCCTCGAACTTAGGGATGTCAGAGGGGAGCTTGGTGGGCATGTGAGGCCACACAGGGTCGTGTCGGATGGGGTCATTGGTTAATCTGGCTAGGTCAGGCAGGTTGAGGCTAGCCATGAATGGCAAACTAGACGAAGGATGTGACACGGTAGGGGGTTGGACCAAGTTGGGGCCGATGCCCCCAAGTGGAGGGGTCATGTGAGGGAGGTTGCCCCCAAGTGGGGGAACTAAGGTGGTATAGGATGGTCCTGCACCACCATGGGTAGTATGGGTCACTAATGGAGTGGGGATAGGTATTCCCACTGCGGGAATCGGTGCTATGAGGGGAACAGTGGAGGGGGCCCCTGTGGAGGGCATACCCAAAGTAGGTGTGGTAACTAGTGTTGTGGTGGATGTGCCACCAACGGTCCCTACCAAGATGGGAGTGGGAGTCACGCCAGCCATGGGGCTAGTGGGGGCAGTGTAAAGGGGGTTCTCGGAGTCTGGCTCAGAATCGAAGGTAAAATAAGGGGCGTCAGTATCTGGTGACGGAGTTCTATGCCGCTGACGAGTGGAGTCAAGTGACAAGGCTCGAGATCTATGATGAGTGGTATCAAGTGATGATGACCTGTGTCGATGACGGGAGGTGTCGAGTGAACCGTGCTGTGGAGGCTCGCCTCTGAGGCGCCTAGAATGTCTCGAAGACTCAATGGTGACAAATGGAGTCAAATCTCTGTGGGTTGAGGTAACTACAAATCAGCTCAAAAACTCTAATGCGACCGAGTGTGCAGAAGGAGAGCTCAAAAAATAGGGCACTCAGGCCAACAACCAACTCAAAAAACCCACTGTAACTGCGTGCTACAATAGGCGGAGTGTCAACAGAAATGGTCAGAATACCAAAAAACAACAGGTTGCCTACAAAAATAAAAATCGGTGGACTCACTAGACCAAAAGGAGGTAAGGGAGCATGCAAAACACCTAACTAAAAGTATTATGACTCAACTAGACATATCCTCTGCAAGGTGATGAAATCCAAGTTAGACAATACGAATAAGAAAGACAAGTGGCTAATGTATCCCCCTACCGGGAGGGACACCGGGTAGTCAAATCCTAGAAGAATGGCAACTAAGATACCCCATTCATGACACGTCCAGAAAGGTAAATCTGCCGCTTGGTCCTTTTACCGCAATACCCCTATATAGGGATATCCCGAGAACTACGAAAGGTAGCCCTTCAGTTACTGAATGGAGTTCGGTATTCCACTCAGACCTCCGGAACCAATCTCACTACTTCAACCCTCCTAAGGGAGAGGCCCTCTGATAAACTGGTTGTGACCGTGTCAAAAAATACTAGGGGATTTTGGTTCCCTACTGGACAACAACTATGTCTCAAGTGTAAGTAACCGAGGGGTGTTTTTGGAAGCCTATCCCCCCGATCCTACCTAACTACAAAAATTCTTTTGTGTTCCCCAAGTGGGGTTAGAATGTTGGTTGAGTTAAGTAGTTTTTAAGTCTCACTTGAATTAGGTGACAGATTGTGTGCTTGTGAGGTTATGAACCCAGAAGAGAAGTGCTAGGGCAACTTCCTAAATATCAATAATACTGAAAGAAAAATTTTATCATGCAAAATTATCTGAATAAACAATGCTGAAATTTGTAAAAAAAAAAATTTGTAAAGGTGGACAAAAGTGCAGGTAGAACAGATGGCTGTGCAGGTGCAGAAAATATGGCAGCAAAGGGGCTGGGTTCAAAAGCAGGAACAAGTGCAAAAGTCAGATCGGATCGGCGGTCGGACCGTGGGTTTGAAGGAAATAGGCGCGAACAGATCGCGGGTTTTTGGAGAACAGACGCAGGCGGACCATGGGTTTAGAGGAAACAGGCGTGCTCAGCTTGCTGGTGTCTGAAGAACAGACGTGGGCGGACCGCGGGTTTGGAAAAAACAGGCGCACTCAGGTCGCGGGTTAAAGTTGGAAAGGCGCGGTCGAAGCGCAGCAAACAGGGAAACAGACGCGGTCGAGTCGCAGCTAAGAGCTGGAAAGGCGCGGTCGGGTCGCAGCTAAGGGCTGTAAAGACGCGGTCGGAACGCAACTGTGAAACAAAAAACGGTGGTTTATGGCGGCTGAAAATGACAGCCGAAAGGACAAAACGGGAAATAAAATAAATTAAAAAACCAGTGGAGTCGCCAAAACTGTAGCTAGGGTTTTATCCCTAACTGGTGCGAATGAGCACCTACTAAGGAGAATGGATTCCTTAGTAGCAGTTCAATAATATGTGAAATAAAAGATGCTAAACAGTAATAAAAATTAATCTAAACATGTTCATGAAGCAAAACAGTAAAAAGTAAAGAATGATTTTTTATTGATCTGACCTCCAATGTGGAGGTTGGTGAAGCCCGTTGCGCTGATCCGATAGGTTGCTCCGAGCTCCAGCTATTCCTTCTCTTTCTCCAATGGTGGAAATGGGCCAAAAGGGGCTCTCGCGGTGAAAGCAGCTCAATGGTGAGCTAGGATTTCAAGAGCAATTTTGGCAGAGGCAGGATACTTGTGATTGTGGATATTGAATGAGGGGTCTCCATCACTTATTTATAATGGTGGAGTGCCGGTTTAGGGTTAGGGTTTCAGCTATTTAGGGTTTTTTCCTCATTTTCTCATTATTTTATATTTTTTCTTCCTTTTTGGAGATTTTTTCTTTTTTGGAGAAATTTTGGATATTTTTGGAGAAAAAGAGGGTTTTATGGCCTTTTGGAGGCATTTTAAGCCTTTTGGAGGATTTTTAGATGGTTTTATGGGTTTTTGATGGAAATATGGTAGGAAAATGGACAAATGAGCCATGTAATGGGGTAGATGAGGTAGTGAACCCTTTTTGGGTGTTAACAATGTTCATGTTGGGCAGAACTGCTCCACAGATGAATCTGAAGCCTATAAGGCACTTTTCAAAGAATTCTGTGATATTTTTGCCTGGTCCTACGAATAGATGCTAGGGATTGACCCTTCCATTGTGGTCCACAAGATTAAAACTTATCCCTCGACTAAACCTGTCAGGCAAAAAATTAGGCAAGTCCATCCTCGGAAGGCTGCAGCTATTAAAGCTAAAATTGAGAAGCTTCTGAAAGCTGGGTTTATTTATTCTGTACCCCTAACAGAATGGGTATCGAATGTTGTCCTTGTCAATAAAAAGCAGGGCACCATTAGAGTTTGTATAGACTTTAGGGATCTGAATAAAGCTTGTCCCAAGGACAAATTTCCTACCCTGCACATCGATCAGATTATCGACAACTGTGCTGGAAGTGTCATCTTCTCATTCATGGATGGCTTCTCCGGCTATAACTAGATTGAGATATTACCCTCTGATCAGCATAAGACGACATTCATTTTCCCATGGGGAACCTTTGCATATAAGAAGTTATCGTTTGGCTTGAAAAATGCTGGAGGTACGTTCCAGCGTGCAATGTCCTATGCATTTCATGATGTCAAACACATTGTTGAACCGTACCTTGATGACCTCCCTACTCATTCACAGCGACAGGAGGACCACCTTGGTCATCTTAGAGACATATTACTGAGATGCTGTCATTATAATATATAGCTCAATCCGCATAAATGTGTTTTTTGCATTGAGACGAGACGTCTGCTAGGTTTGTTGGTATCCAAAGATGGCATCTAGATAGACCCTTTAAAAATTTATGCCATTCTTGATCTACCATCCCCAACTAATCTCCTTGAACTCCAAATTTTGTAGGGGAAGGAAAACTTTCTCCACTGTTTTGTGTGCAATTTCACAGAGAAAACGCATGGTTATATGCGTCTCCTTAAGAAGAACACCCCATTGTTTTGGGATGAATAGGTCCAATGCGCCTTTGATAAACTTAAGCATGATCTGACTCATTCACCCATGATACACCCCTCCTGATTATTCAAAGGAATTTCTCTTGTATATTGTTGCCTCTGCTACTACCATCGCTATGGTTTTAGCCTAGGACAATCTCCACGGTCAGGAGCATGTGATTTATTACACCAGTAAGAATCTCCTGGATTCTAAAACTCATTATTCACGTGTGGAAAAGTTAGCATTGGCCACTGTCATTGTTGTACAAAATTTTCATCATTACATTCTGCTTCGCACTACCACCGTATTGGAAAAATATAACCTGATGTACTACATACTGACTCGTCATGTACTCAGCGGCAAGTACTCCCGTTGGATCATCATCCTTTAAGAGTTTGATATAGAGTTTGTCAAGGCCACATCAAAGAAATCCTTGGTTTTTGCAGAGCTTATGTGTGATCTTCCCTATGCTACAACGGAATCTGAGCCCAGTGATTCATTTTCGGATGAATTCCTGTTCCTGATTAGCACTACTAATCCTTGGTATGAATATTTGCTTATATATCTCTAGACACAACATTTTAAGCTGCATTTATCCCGTGATGATCGTCGTCGTATCCGTCACTACACGAAATACTATCTCATCCTGAATGATACTTTGTATAGACGTGGGATTAACTCTATTCTCTAGCGATGCCTCACTCATGAGGAGGTTGAACTTGTGTTGAATGATTGCCACTCTGGAGCATGTGGTGGTCATTTATATGGGATGGCTATAGCCCAGAAAATCCTTCGCGTTGGATATTTCTGGCCTTCTATCTTCAAAGATTGTCATGAGGTTGTTAAGAAATGCCCACCTTGTTAGCACTTCCATCCTAAGAAGTGCACCCATCCTGCTCCGCTACACCCCGTCATTGTTGTTGGCCCACTCGCCAAATGGGGGATTGACTTCATGCATTGTAAGTCTCCCTCAACCGGGGGGCATGGTTACATCATCGTAGCCGTTGATTATTTCACTAAATGGGCTGAGGCCATGCATACGTATGCGGAAGATGGTAAGACTGCCATCCTCTTCTTGTTCAATCATATCATAGCTAGATTTGGAGTTCCACAGTCCATCATTACTAATCACGGATCCCATTTCCGTAGTCAGATGATGGAGGAAATGAGTGCCAAGCTAGGGTTTCGCCATGAAATACGCCTTATTATCCACAAGCTAATGGTTAGGTAGAGGCCATTAACAAAGTTTTGAAAACTATGCTTCGTCGGATGGTTGGAGATCATAAATCCAACTGACACCACGTTCTTTTCTCATCTCTTTGGGCTTATTGGACTTCTGTGAAAATAGCTACTGGTTTCACACCATTTCAGCTTGTCTATGGACTTGAAGCCGTCTTACCCATCCAATGTCAGATTCCATCTTTACAACTTGCCATCGAACTTCTCCCAGACACTTCCACAGAGGAAGAGAGATTTTTATACTTGAATAACCTTGATGAGACTTGCAGAGATGCTGCCTTGGCTAATGAGGCACATAAGAAACAAGTCAAGGTGCAGTATGATAAATTCCTCAAGCCTCGTGTATTTAACGAGGGTGACCTAGTTTTGACTTATGACCAGAGATATGACAAACTAGGGAAGGGTAAGTTCAAGTCCATGTGGTATGGACCTTTCATTATTTCTAAGGTGTTAGGGAAAGGAGCTTACGAGCTCATTGATTATCATGGAATCCCTTTGGGGAAACCTCGCAATGGGTTGTACCTAAAAAGGTACTATGCCTAAGTTTTCTTGGGTAGCATCTTGTATATATGTATATTGATTGACTTTCAGTGTGCTTTTAATGTTTTCAAGATGGTTTTGAGCTTCATGTCCACATCTATTTATACCATGTTTTGGTCATCCAGATGGCTTTCTATGGCTTCGCTGATGGTACTTGCCGCCACACCTTGAATCTCGCCTTGGCTGCTTGGGTCCTCTATTCCCTAGCTGAAGATTTGGTCAGTTTAGGAGTGGTTTGTATAGGTCCCGCTACTAATAACATCGCCGAGTATGAAGTAGTCATCGGTCTTCTGACTGAAGCTGCCTCCCAGGATGTTTGTAATCTAGTAGTATTGATGGAATCGCAGCTCGTGGTTCGCCATTTGAACCATGTCTACACCATTAGGAACCCGATACTCCTTCACCTCTTCTGGAGAGTGCGTTTGTTAGAAATATCATTCGAAACTATTACTTATAGACATATCCCTAGGGAACACAATGTAGTCGCTAACTCATTGGCTAATTACATCCTAGACTGGCATATTGCCCATTCATGACGGTAAATCAAACATGGTCCATTGTAAATAAACATTGAGAGACACGTAAAACTCATAGAAAATGCATTTTCCATTTGAAACATATAAACACCGTGTAAAAGTATGTATGTATATATATATATATTTATTTATTTATGAAAAAGTTTACAAAAATAGGTCCCGAGACCTCCTCTGAAGCACGTAGGCTTTCAGGCAAAATCATCATACAAAATCCTGAAGCTATCAACTTTCAGTACATATCTCATACACTAGTGGTGCTCATGATAGCACATCACTGCTTAAGCTACCCTACGTAGCAACCTACTGAATCGAACCGATACTCCCGCTGTGGATCTTTGATATCTCATCGGGAGGTCATCTATGTCAGCATTTGGGATGTCCAAATTCAACCTCTCCAGGTTCTCCTCTAGCTCCCCAGTGATATCATCACCCTGCGGTACGCAGTGAGCTCCTGATCGCCTATCCAACAGAGATGCTCCTTTAGGTCTCATCACTTAACATAAAAAATATAAAACTTTAAAAAACATAAAAAAATTTCATCCATTTTTGGGTTTCTTTCTTCTCATCGATGTCACCCCACTGTCCGCCAGGAAAGAGTGGTAGGTCAGAATCTCCTGAGAAGTCCATACCTATGTAAGAATAGTCCTCGACCATGAGGATCGGATCCCATAGCCATCTGAAGAACGGATCACTGAACTTCACCCTTCCCCTACCTACTCCTGTGCGAGCCATGACCTGGGCCCACCTCAGCATACGGTGGTCCTGTGCTCTCAGACTCCGGACGGTCACCTGTGGCCTCATCTATGGAACTCGCTCAAAGAAGAAGTAGGCTAATATGGAACCAAAGCCGAACTACTTCATCTCTCCTTGCCGACACTTAGTCAGCTGATCCTTGAAGATTGGAAGCATTGCTTCCACCCAGTTGAACACCGTGGGTGCCATAGCCTCTATGGAATACAACATGTGTTCCCTGGAAGCCTAGTGCACACCCTGACTCCCAGCCACCCTCTGCATGGTAAATAGGACGGTCCGTAGAGCCCTATCCATCACTGCCTTTATGGTGATCTTCTTCCCCGATGTACCTGTCCCTGGTGCATAGTGTCAATCTATAAGCTCTCTGGTAGTAATGTCCCCGCCATGGGAACCTGTCAATGAGATGGGGGAACCCCGTCTTGATAGAACAGTTAGGAAGTAGATATCCTCTACCTCCACTGTAAGTATGTGAGCCCCCACCTTGAAGTAGTGCTGCTCTGGATTCCACATTTTCAGTATGTGTTCCAGTAACCATTCATGCGACACCATGCTTGGGGTTTGGAAGAAATTCAAGAGCCCATAGTCCTGTAATGCGGAAATACAACATCCTCATTGTCATGAGTTCTTTCTTTCCATATCACCATATTTTGAGCAACCTAGACCTGCCAAAAACAATAATGGTATGCATTAGAATCATCCTTAAATCATTAGAAATCAAAAGAATGAAGTTATATTGCCCACACTATTAGTTTAAATTATCCACAGTCAGCACCGCCTGTGCACCGTTGGAGACAGGCGGTGGGATTGCCTGTCCACTGTGTTGTTGGCGCGGTTCTTGGGTGGTATCGTGTATACCACAAAGGGTGTCCGCAGTGCCCGCATTTTGAGTTTTAGGGCTTGCCATATGGGCCCAAAACCCCACCAAATCTCAAAATAAATGCTATGAAATGGAAGATAAGGGTCTTAGCTATTACCTGTAACTGATGATGTTAAAAACGAACGGTGAAAACTCCCGGTATCAGTTGTGGAAGATCTGGCTAAGAAAATGCTCCAAGTGCTCTCCGCCAGAGGTAAATAGTGAAATGATTTGATTTTTTACTATTTACTTGACTTATATAGGCATTTTTGGGTCTGACTTGCTATAGTTTTGATATAAAATCATGTTTTAGTCAAAATTTATCTGTCATAATCCCTAATGCTAGTTTTGAGTGCATTTAACACTTGTTTCTGAGACTATTGCAGGATAGGAGAACTCTAGCAAAAAAGCTTTGAAAGTTTGTTTATGGATTTTTCACACTTTCACAAAACAAAAAAGGTCATTGAGCGTTTATTACGACACTTTGTCATGCTCATTAAAATATAGTATCAAAGGTCCAAGTCCATTTCAAGTTTCTTTCCAGGTTCATAAAAATCAACATTGTGTAAAGAAGCATTATGGAGTCCTCTTTTCACCTCTTTTTTAGGCTCCTTAAATACGAAAAGGTCGTCGAGTCCATTTCCAATTCTTTCCAGGCTCGTAAAATATAACATTGTGCAAAGAAACCTCATGGAGTCCTCTTTAAACTCTTTTTTGTTAGAATAATCAACCCATAGTTAGCTACCTTAGACATTAATTAATCCATTTTTGTCTTATTTGCTTAGTTTCCATATTTCACCTTATGCAAGTTATCCTCCACATATCCAAAGTGGTAAAACTTGCTAAAATTGAGTCATGGAGCACTTGGGAAACCACTTGGAATCAATTCTGTTTTATTCCTAGCCTTCCTAGCGCATGTCTGCTTTTTCTGCTTTATTGCCTTCTTTTGCTGAGTTTTAAGGCAATTGGGAAAGTTTGACTAGGTGAATTTAACTTGTTTTTTATCCTCATCATCCTCCAATCTTTTCTCCTAAGAAAAGCATGTATGAGTTGTCCTTCCATCGTCTATTAGCTTGCCTAATTGATTTTTCTAATTTGTGAGCTCCTAGACAGATTTGGAAACTGCTTTATGCACCTATGGGGGATTTGCTTAGATTTAGTAAGCCTGCTTTTCACCAAATTCGAATGGCATCCCAATGCATTTAAATCTCTCATGTAATTATTTATTGTGGCAGCCTATGACTTCACAGGGTTGGCTATTGTACACTTATTCAATACAAATTAGTGTTCTACTCCATATTTAGTCTCCTTTGTGTGTAATTGGCAATTTTTGTGAGTGTAATTGTTCTAACACCTGGGTTCAATTTCCACATTTTAAGGCTCCTTAAATACGAAAATATTGTCGAGCGATCTTGTCTTCTTCACGCTCATTAAAGTATTTGAAGATTCATCCGTCCGACGGTAGGTTATCTCTTTTTCGGTTCGGATAGGACTATTTACGAAAAAGGAATACTCTAGCCAATCATGACTAGAAGAGTTCTCTAAGGTATGATTTTACACTTTTTTCGCGTGTTAGAGACTAAATCATACGGAAAAGGACCCCTTTGGAGTCTTCTTCCGTATTCATTCAGACTCTCTAAACATGAACAATACCTAGTTTTCTCTCAGTGGACTCATTAAACTTAAACATTGAGAGACCCATTTTGGGAACGAACCCCTCCTCTCTCAAGTTCATAAAACATATGAGTTTGGACTTGTCTTCCGACAAGCTATATTGAGTGTTTTTTACCCTCTTTGAACTCGTAAAACTGAAAAGAGGCACTTATCAATCATGATGGGGGAAATGGGAAGGGAATCATTTTGCAAATAATGGTAGTTGTTTGTCTTTACCTTTGAACATGGCACTTGTCTGCACAATCATGTCAGTCAATTGGGCATTCAGCTGATCTTCGTGACGATCCACTTTCATGAGTCATTTCAATCCTTTGAGTCTTTCAAAAGAATGCATTGTCCACTATCGCATTGTGTGTCTGTCCTATTCTAGTCATGCTGCCAAGTCTTTTGTCGTGCAGCCCGATGTTCAAAGGGGATTTGAAGAAGTTTTACCTCTACAGTCTACACAGTATTTGTGTCAGTATCTTTGAGTTAGTCATATGGTTACTACATTCACATAATTCCAGAACTATGTTCCGAGTTTTGTGTCATTGATGTGGGACTCATCATGGCCCTCCTTCGACGAGACTATTCCTGTCGACATCAGCTCATCATCCAGGAAATGGTCTTAGAAACAATATTGAGTACCTTGAGATTTGTATTCCTTAATGACAGATTCTCTCGCTCTTGACATCGGTTCACATCATTGACCTTTGATCGATAGAATCGACTGGGTGTTTGACATCAGGACATCTATTCACACTCAGTAGATTGTACTATAGTACCTTGGGAGTCATTGACATTAATGGTGATCTCCCTCGCACTTGTTAACAGTTAACATCATTGACCAGTAATCAAGTGGTTTCTACCATGTTCGACTTTAGATCATTGTAATCACATGGATAGAATCGTACTTTGTGGAAGACGAGACAAAGACCCTGGGTATATGTTTAAAGCACTCATTGCTTTCCCTAGGTTGCGATGGAGTTTTGTATATCTATCATGGATCCACATTTGTATGGTCGTGGCTATGCTCAAATTTGCGTCTGGATGACATAGATCTACATTGTATGTCTAGTAGCTATGTCCAAGTTTGAGTCATCTATCACATGTATCTACACTGTATTCTAGTAGCCATGCTTGTTTATTCCTCTCATGGATCTGCCTTGTATTGGTCTGCAGCCATGAGTTTGGTTACTTGTGTCTATGAGTCAACATATTGATGTACTATAGATGCCTACTTGATGACATGCTCCGATCGATCCGACATTTTCACCTTGTGGCAACGACTTGTTCTCTCAAATCTCTCGTTTATTGTATCCTTCTAAGACTCATGCTTTGGGGGGCATCCTGTTATACCAAAATCCTGTCACCATCATGTGATAAGACATTTGACATACCTACTTGCCCTGAATCCCAGCACCGTGCTTGACCCTTTATCCATAAGCGGTACCCTTGTTCGCACTGCCCATCCCCTGTTGCCCATAAGTAGTGCCACCGCTTATGGCCCTTGGTCCATAAGCGGTTATTAACAGAACCGCTCTGTCAGTGAAGGAGAAACGCAGTACCCTGGGTAAAAAGGGAAAAATAGAAGCTTCTCGAGGCTTCTAGATGATATTAGTAGATTATATTTTGGTTGCTTTGATCTGTTTCGTGTTGAGCTGATTCCAGGTACATAGGGTGACTATCAAAGTATTGCATTCCAGGTATCTACAGTGTCTAGGGAGAGTCTTCAACCTCTGTCCTCTATTTGTTTTGGATCTGAACCATTCAGACTAGTGGAACACCTTGCTGTTCGCAGGAGGTGAAATATTCCAGCTAACAAAAGGATGATAAATCCTAACAGACACATGTCTAGACATTCCAATGGATCAACAGAGTGGAGAGAAGGCTCCACAGTCTATATAGGAGGGATCACCCGGTCAACTACTGAGATCGAGTCCCAAGAAGGTAAGCATGAACACAGAGGCCTCTTCTTCGTAGCAACTAAAAGCGAGGGATATGAGGCCACATAGCTCACCCTTGGTGAGGTGGTGTCTATCGAGACACTGGTAATCAATAAAGGAAATATTTGGTCTCTAGTTGGGTCAGGATAGGGATCGAGAAAATCCAACTGATCAATAGTAACAATGTCTCCGTTATGATTAAAGTACATCACACGGAATAATGTTGACACCATAGCCTGCATGGCATAAACATAATGTAATGTCCCCGGTTTTGACCCCGTTTGCATGATGTATATATTGTAATTAATCGTGGTGAGGAGCTCAAGGAAAAATCCCCACCATCGTTTTTGGTTGTGTGTGTGTTTCGGCAATGGGGATAGTTGCCGATGGTTTATCGTGCCATTTGGCACATTATAATGTGGCATCATGTAAATATGCACATCAATTAAAACTAAAACCACAACTAGCTACAACAGTGCAACGTTGAATGAAAAGGGCATGGTTCCAAAGGATAAGGGGTGGGGGATGTCAAAGCTTGGTTTATGGGGGAAAAACCCATGTGTTGCCACCTTGTTTGTTTTGCCACCTTTCTTGTCTCATCCAACCTTTTTCAACCTCTTTATATTGTCTTGTATTGGGTAGCTGGGGCAGTTATTGTTTTGGGAGTGGGGTGGCAGGACTGTCAGCCCTTTTCCCACATGCCCACTCCACCCACGACCTTCCATTCACTCCATTCCCTCCACAGCTAGGAATTTTCTCGCGGTGGTCTGATCGTCTTCCTCACATAGAGGTTGACTCTGTTCCTTCATGCACTCTCCACCACGCGGGATCTCGGTGGTTTTGTTCGTTCTTCACGTTTTTCTGTTCATCCGCGTGTAGGGACTGTGTCTGTTGTCCATCTCCATGCACCGTTTGAGAGCTGTGATTTGTGATTACTGTTACATCTTGGGACCTCGTTGTCCAGAACAAGCTGTTATGTTTCCCCACGCTGCTGGTAATGTATGCTAATACATTCTTTGTGATTGTGTTTTTCCCATGTGGTGATCTGTGCTCACTGGTTACATTTCGGGGTTTTCGAATGTCCACATCTGTTGGCTTCTTCCTCTGTTTTGGGATTGTGCATAGCTGCCATCATTCTCATTGTGTGTTATGCTATTGATGCACCCTGGTTTGGGTTGCTGCTGAGTTGTTTTGGCCACGATAGGGCCAACAACAACTCTGTGTGGCCTTGTGGGCTGGAGCGGTGTCCATCTTTTGTTTGGGATTGTACCCGATTGTTTTTCCTTCTTCACAGGGCTGTGAAGGGATTGTGTTGCTGCGGTAGGCAGTGGTTGGTCTTCGGACTGTGCTAGCTTGGCCGATTGTTGAAGGCCTTTCAAACCCAGCTGTGTTTGGTTTGTTGATTGTATTCCCTTGGTTATGTGTAAGCCTGCATTGACCCTTATCCTTGGAGGAATCATGCCCAGCTCGGGGGTGGCAGTGTGCTGAGAGATTGATGAGCACGCTGGCCTGTGGTTGGGTGGAACGTTGCAGTGACATAGCTGGTTGCGGGATTATTCATCGAAAGATAAGTGCTGCTGACTGTTTCTTCTCTGCAATTTAATCTATTGTATAATGAATTATGATGAACATGTTTTATGCTAGAAATGTATGTGTGTTTCTTTCGCTGAATGTTGATTCATTCTGCATTTGTGTATGCTTGTAAGTTTTAATTCCAGCATTGATTTCTATTGATTATGTTCATGGGGCTGTTTGCCTGTATGCTTGGGGTTCGTCGCGTCCTCTTCGCCGGTCTGAGGGATGGGGACGTGACAGTATGGTATCAGAGCAATGGGTTGCAACAATGGGCCTCTATGGGCCAAGAAGGAGCAACTAACAGAGGATGGAATTGCCTTCTGCCCAGCAGGGATCAGTAATGGATGACAGCAAAACTTCCAAAAATATTGCCTAAGTGTTGACAGTCAGGTCATCGGAGTATTTAGTGGTTTGAACTTCCGATGTGGCAGAAGGATTTGACGTTTGATAGTCCGTCGTTGTGGCTGCAGAAGGGATTCAGTCGCCGATTCTACGGAAGAACTAAGCATTGGATAGTTCGCCGTTGCGGCTGTCGAAAATACTAAGTCGTCCGATGGGCAAGTTCTCCGACACCATGAAGAAAGTGCTTGAGCATCCACCGTTGCGGAAGCCAAAGTCATTTGGCTTCCGATGTAAATAGTCGTCGATCGGAAGAGGAAATGGTTTGTGCATCCGCCATTGTGGAAGCCAAAGTCATTTGGCTTCCAATGTAAACAGCCACCGATCGGAAGAGGAAATGGTTTGCGCATCCCCCATTGTGGAAGCCAAAGTCATTTGGCTTCCGATGTAAATAGCCGCCGATCGGAAGAGGAAATGGTTTGCGCGTCCGCCGTTGCGGAAGAAGAAGCAACTAAGCATCTGACGGGAAAGTGGTTCGACCGCCGACATGTGTCATATTCGGCAGAAAGAAGAAAGACAAAATTTGAAAAATTTGTCTAAGTGATGAAATCGTCAGAAGAGAAAGTGGTTCGAGAGTCGCCGATCGGAAGGAGAAAGTGCTCCATGAGCCGCCGTTGCGGAAGTGAAAAAATTTCGGCTTCCGACCAGAAAGGCTGCCGACGCCGATCGGAAAGGGAAAGCAATCCAGGAGCCGCCGTTGCGGAAGGATTAGTGGTTTGAGAGCCGATTCTGCAGAATGGTTGGTTTTTTCGGGAGCCGATTCTGTGGAGGAAAATTCTGAGTTTTTCCGTAGGATTTCCCAGCAGATTTCAACTATTTTTCAGTGGGGTTTTGAGCTATTTTTCAGTGAATTTTCATGGGCTGGAAAATGAGAAAGTGGTAGCGATTTTATGCGCCAGATTGCGCGAAAATAATAGTTTTACAAAAAAAAAAAAAAAGAGGGCGCTGCCCTCGACTCGCCCTGCAGTGGAGAAAGCCACAAGGGGGAAAGCCCCCTTGACCCCCGTCATCCCTTGAGACAGTCGCTCTTGTGAAAAGAAAATCCTATGTTTTGGGCAAATTAGTAAAACCCAAAACTCATGAGAGATGAATGGTGCAACGGAAGTGAGGTGGCTGAAGTTGGAAACCAAAAATGCAGCTGTGTGTAAAATGCATGGATTTGGACAAAAAAAAAACCAACGATGACATGGACCTGGATGAATATGTTGCTGATGCTGATAGATGTGACTAGCAACCCTATGAAGAAAGGGATAAGGAAACAAGTCCATAACAAAAGTTGGTGAGCAAATCCTGCAATCTCCTGCAAAGGACCAACTAAATTGGTCATGTCAAGGGTGTAAGTAAGACCCATGCAAGTAAGAATTTGCTTATGACAAATTCCATGGATTGGTACAGGTAAGAGACCTCATACCGTGTGGATATTTGAATATAGAAAGGTGTTATGCCTGTATATGTTGATTAAGCTTAGTAGCCCAAGGAAAGAAGTACTGATGATATTGATTATAATAATGCATCCTATATGAGGTAGTCGTGGTTAGGCCAGGGTATGGTTGAATGCATAATCAATGAAAGGTAGCGTTGAATGGACATGCATTAAGAAGATTTTATGAATCTTGTAGTTATGCATTGGATGTATGCATATGAAGGGTGTGAATGACTGATTGCATAAGTGTAGGTGCAATGTTGTGATGTATTGCATGAATGCAATGAGATGAATGCATGTGATATGTAGACTAACTAATGAATGAAATGGTGAATTGATGACAATTCAGGAACAATTTAAAAGGTTGTTATGAATGCAGGATAGTCATGATCAATTGGCTACCAGAAATGCTCTATGGAAGAGCAAGGTGGTATGAATGATACGCTTGTGAAGTAAGGAGTATCTAAACATTTCATTTAATTGCATGAATGATATGACTATACCTTGCAATGTTAGTATGATGATGATTGCATGAAGAAAATGAGTTTTGGTAATGTTGATGTGACTAACCGCTGAAAGTATTTGAATTTTATAAATTCTGAAAATGCTTCAGTGATGGTTGTAGCAATGAAAATGTTATATGCATCCAAACTTACCAAGTGTTTGGTTGATTGAAGCTCATGTTTCAGGTAGATTATTTCAGGCATGGCAGTGAGAGGTAAGACCCTGACCAATTCCAGAATCTACTATATGAAAGAGCTTATTAAATTTGAATTGTGAATTTCAAATTTAAGGAATTGCTGACAACTACTAGTCACTACTGGCTTGCATAAGCTTGTGTTTGGATGTTGAAGCTTATGTTTCAGGTAGATTATTTCGAGCATGGCATTGAGAGGTAAGACCCTGATCAATGCCAGAATCGACCATTTATGAGAAGAGTCTCATGGTTGTAAAAATAGTTGGTATGCATAATAGGTTGTTGAAATTCGAATTGTGAATTTTGGATTTGAGAAATTACTGACAACCACTAGCCACTGTTGGCTTGCATAAGATTGTGTTTGGTTGATTGAAACTCATGTTTTAGGTAGATTATTCGAGCATGGTAGTGAGAGGTAAGACCCTGACCAATGCCAGAATCTACCATTTATGAGAAGAAGTCTCATGGCTGTGAACATAGTTGATATGCATAATGGGTGTTAAATTTGAATTGTGGATTTCAGATTTAAGAAAGTACTAACGTCTACTACTCATTGTTGGCTTGTATAAGATGTGTCAGGAGGGACGCATGGTAAGTGGGTATTCATGTTATGATAGTAAGCATAAAATTATAATGGGCATAGTAGTGTTGCTTACAAGAAACCCACAATTAAACAAGTCAATTTCTGTAGTAGACAGAATTGCAAATTCTTATTGAATTTGATTACCAAAGTCATTGCTTGGTTATGGAACGATCAATTGGATTGTATTATCAGGTGATGATGGACTGTTTGGAAATTTGATGAATGTGTCAGGGGTACACACTGCAGTAAGATCATGTGTTATGGCCTGCAGAAGCCAAACTTCATGGGAAGGTTTTCCCTTATCTTGGAAATTGGTTTCGGGTGAAATGCCATTGGACATTTTGAAAATGTCTCATCTGCACTGCATGTTTGGTGATAACATGAGTGAGATGGTATGGGTTATTTCGGTAAGACATGTGTGAATGTGATATGTGAAAAGGAGTTGGGATGGCAAACTGAGGGACTGTTAACTCAGGGAAGGAGCTTCCATTCCTCCTGTTGCCACCTAATTCACACTTTAAGACACAGGAAAGTCACAACCTGCTATGTGTGTCCTTGGGGGAAAGTGAGAGCTGGGGACCACTGTCACCACAGTCCACAACTCCTCCATTTAGGCAAGATCCCAACAGATCCAAGGGGGGAAGTCCCTACGGAAAAACTAAGTTCCAGATTTATTAATTAATTACAAATTAATTAAAGGGATCTTTTATTAAGATTGAGGCTAAGGTTTTGAGAAATGACAGTTAAACCAATGCAATATGCAAGATTTAAATGACAATTAGTCATTTTATTTATGACCAGTGCCTAAAGAATGGAATCAGAGAATGCAACTTTAAATGGATGCAAATCTAAGTTAATTATCCACAGATTAAGTTGTCTAACAATGAGATGAATGAACAAACAAATGATACAATAATGAATCAAGATATCTCAGCAATGTACAGTTGATCTAAATTCATCAGTATAAACAAATCAAGTAAAATAGTACAGTTTAAACAAAAGTTAAGCATTCACCACATGTACAATTGCATAACTGAAAAGTAAATGAAACTGAAAGTAAAGTGTTGGAGTGCAATGTTGGAGTGGAAGTGTGTTGAAATGAAAATGTTACAGAACCGGTTTTGCAATGTCTCTTGGTTTATTTTAGGTAGATTTTATTAATGTTTTTCTTCTTGAAATTAAGTTTTCGAACCGGTGGTGTGACTACTCCAATCCAGTATTTCTCAAGTCAAAGAGGGAATGCTGTTGCGCTCAACAAAGTGGGAGCAAAGCCCACCCGTAGCTCACAGGTCAAACCTCAATGGCCTGGTGCTCAACAAGGAGGACGTAAAACGCCTAGAGACCCCCACGGTCTACTACCCCAAGTCGCCTCCGAGATCACTATTTTTAATCAACAGGAAAATTACTAGATGGATGCCTATTAAACTAAGACTTCTCTATCCCCTGTCGTATCTCGTGAGTACCCCGAAGGGTGATAACCAAGTAGAGAAGCAGGAAATAGTGAAGTTGTTGTTGGTTATGTTTGTGTCAGAAACTGTTTCTAAGGCTAAGGAAACATGCTAACACAATCTCAAGAATAAATTCAATTCAAACTAGGGTTTAGGGTTTTTGTTTTA
>LPNX010523645.1:156437-191108 GCA_001517045.1 Pseudotsuga menziesii | reverse complement strand
CCCCGCTCCCTAAAATACCCCAAAATTTGGGGGTGCCTCTACACGTCCCCAATGTGCGTTTCCCCGCTCCCATGCCCCCCCGTCCCGGATACTTGGTGGAACACTGGTAAAAAGGAACCTAGACATCTAGTAGCAGCTTTGACTAGTATGAAGAAATCTAAAACAGAAACCATGGATGAGTTCAATAATAGGTTCAGTGAGTTGTCAAATTCCATCCCTGCCACTTATGCCCCTCCTGCAGCTTCTACTTTGGATTATTACATTGAAGCATTAAGTGGCAAGATCCAGTACCAGATTAGAGACAAGGAGCTGACTACTTTACTTCTAGCTCAGGGTTTGGCCGTTAAAATTGATAAGAATATGTAGTCTTCAGGAGAGTCAAACATCCAGGGTTACTCTAAATCATCTGTTCCTCTCAAAACCGTTGAAACTAAAGGGAAAGAACCGTCAAAGGAAGCATATGAAAAGAAGCTCATGGACCTGACAGAGAAAATGCAAGAAATGGAAAGGAAACACTTAGCACAGATTAAGGAGGTTCAGAATAGGGTCATAACTGTTGAAAGAACTCAACCTTCGCCACCTCCTAGAACTTTCCCTAAAAGGCAAACATGGCAGAGAAAGAATCCCAACCATGAGCAGAGGCCTCCTCATCAGCTAGAGGCTACTAATGTGGTTGAGCCTTACAAACCATTTTGTAGGGCATGCAGAGATTTCCATGAGGAATCTGGCTGCCATTATGCATGTTATGTCTAGGAGCATGGTAATCCCGAGGGTTGCGGTCCTAGCACGTCTGCAAGCGAGCCTGATTTCATTCATAATGTAGGAGACATCTATATTGACCACAAGGATAGTTGGAATCAAGCCAACCAGTTTCATCAACGAGTTGATTACTTAACTAAGTATTACGGGGAAATGCCTTCAAATAGCAACAATGTTCAAAATTTTAAAGGAATAACAATTCAAAGAAGACCAAGGGAAGGACCATCTACCCAAACTGCTCCAAAGGTAACAATTTCTGACATTCCTCCATAAATAAATGATAAGTCGGATTCTATTGCTCTAACTTTTGATTTAGGTAGTTGGTTAGCAAACTCTAAAGTCCTGGTTCCTGTGCTTGAATTATGTAAAATTTCTGGTCAAAAGGAGAAATTGTTGAAAATGCTAGAGCCTCAAATTAATAATGATCCCCTTCCTACCTCAAAGATAGTTGCACTTGAAAAACCTACAGTTCCCAAGAAAGTAACTTTTGCCAACACTGTAGAACAGCGTCCTCCTAGTCAGGAAAATGTTTGTGGAGATCCCCCTGTAATCTTGCATACTAGGGAACCAAGAAAAGAAGATCACCTGTCCTTCTACATGTCATTGATGATAGGTGATTTTCTCTT
Organism: Pseudotsuga menziesii; assembly: GCA_001517045.1. Lineage (NCBI taxonomy): Eukaryota > Viridiplantae > Streptophyta > Pinopsida > Pinales > Pinaceae > Pseudotsuga > Pseudotsuga menziesii. Next base: position 189,723 of record LPNX010523645.1, on the reverse strand, counting down.
GCACAACTGTATGCTAGATTCAGGTTCAGGATCAAATATTATGACTAAGAAAGTCATGCAGCAACTTGGCCTTAGAACCACTCGCCCCTACCAATATGTATGTGCCATGGACTCTAGACCTGTCAAAGTTGAAGGTATGATCGTAAGGCAGAATGTAAAAGTATCCGGACATCCATGTTACCATGGATATCCTCGTCATAGATGTGCCGGATAAATGGGGCATGCTCTTATCTAGAAAATTCAGTGCAACTTTAGGGGGATCCATCCAAATGGACTGGACATACGCCACTGTACCTGCATCAGAAGATTCATTGGTTAAGTTACATACTGAGAAAGAACGAAGATATCATGTAGAAAGCCCAAGGAAACCATCAAATGAATATGTCAACTACTCAAGTGAACTAGGGATGCACCAGATCAACTCCACTTTCTTAGAGCCTATCCAAGAAGAAATTAAAAATGAAAAACTTAATGAATTGTGAAGGATGAACTTTGATGGAGCTTATTCTAAAGCAGGAAAAGAGGCTGGGATAGTCATTATTTCACCAGAAGGTAAAGTTTTTAACTTTGCTTTCAGATTAGAATTTGAGGCAACTAATAATGTGGCAGAGTACGAGGCACTTCTACTAGGCACCGAGATTGCCAAGGACATGGGGATCAAATTGCTTAGTATTAAGGGGGATTCTGACTTAATTGTCCAACAGGTTAAGGGTCAGTTTGCATGTAAGTGTCAAAGATTAAAAAAGTATAGAAATGCAGTCTGGGATACAATGGAATTTTTTGATGCCCTTAATATAGAAGCAATCCCTATAGATCAGAATAGTGCCGTCGACCAACTAGCGTTTGCAGCTTCAGCACTTCAGCCGTCAAATGAGATGTTAGAGGGGAATTGTCTTTTAGAAATTAACTTCAGACCTTTTGTTCCTGATAATGTAGAACATTGGCAGATTTTCAAAGATGATGAACAAATCTTGAGATTTATTCATAATGTTAATGAGTTCTCTAACTTTAGAGTAAATGAGCAGGAGGAAAATAAAGAGTATCCTAGAGAAGGTGATCAATTCAATAACTCTGTCCCACGTGGTTTAGTTACTTTAGAGAACATCTTTGATAGGCAGGACAGAAAAAAGAGTAATGTTGAACAAATGAAACCTGGCAAGTACATTGAGATCAACATTGGAACGGAAACAGAACCAAAAATTATAAAAATTGGAAAAGGAACCTCTGAAAAGGAAAGGAACAACCTTATAAATTTGGTTAAAAAATATAGGGATGTTTTTGCCTTCACTTATGACGAACTTAAAGCATATAGGTAAGATGTTTTTCAGCACACTATTCCCTTAAAACCTGAATGTCAAAAAGGCAAGCCCTTCCGTCAAAAACTTAGGCAAATAAATCCTAAGTTAGCACCAATTATAAAGGAGTTAGAAAAAATGTTAGCAACAGGAATTATTGCTCCTACGAGACATTCAACTTGGTGTTCTAACTTGGTTGTAGTTAGAAAAAAGAACGGGAGTTTAAGGATATGTATAGATTTCATAAATCTAAACATAGCATGTGAGAAGGACAATTACCCCCTCCCCAACATGGAGACCCTCCTCCAACGGGTCACTGGATCAAGCATGATGTCGATGCTAGATGGTTTTTCTGGCTATAATCAGGTAGTCATTCAAGAGGAAGATAGGCATAAAACCACTTTCACAACTCCTTGGGCACTTTTGAATATCTGAGAATGCCTTTTGGCCTTTTAAATGCAGGAGCTACTTTCCAAAGGGCCATGGATTATGCTTTCAAGGAGTTGATTGGTAAAATCATTGAGATCTATCAAGTTGATCTTACTGTATTTTTGAAAGAAAGATCCAGCCATGTTGGTCATCTCAGGCATATTTTTGAGCGATGTAGGAAGTATGGCATCTCTTTGAACCTGGCTAAGTCAGTTTTTGGCATAGAAGAGGGAAAACTCTTAGGACACATCATCAATAAGGACGGTGTCAAGATTGATCCTGAAAGAGTAGAGGCTATAAGAAAGATTCTCCTTCCTAAGAATGTGAAAACCCTTCAATCCTTCAATGGTCATATAAATTTTATCAGAAGATTTATTCCTAACTTGGCCGAATTAATAAAACCTATGCATGCCTTACTTAAGAAAAATGCCAAGTTTGTGTGCACTAGTGAAGGAAAGGAAGCCTTTGGTTCTATAAAGAATGCCATTACCAAGTCTCCAGCCTTAGTCAACCCAGATTACACGAAATATTTTATGATCTTTTCCTTTGCTTCAGAAGACACTATTGCCGGTGTGTTGCTCCAAAAGAACTTCGAAGGGTTTGAGCAACCTATAGCATTCATGAGTAGAGCCTTGCAGAATTCCGAACTAAAGTATACCATCATGGAAAAGCAGGCTTATGCCTTGGTTAAATCTTTAAAACATTTCAGGACATATATTGGGTGTTCTAAAGTTATTGGATATGTTCCCCATACTGCAGTGAAAGATATCCTGTCTCAATGGGATTGTTTAGGAATAAGGGGTACATGGGTGTCCAAAATCCAGGAATATGACCTTGAAATAAAGACTACCAAATTAATCAAAGGACAAGGCCATGCTAGAATGCTTACTCAGAAAAATGAAGAAGCCATTGAAATGATTGCCGAAAATAATGCTCCTCAGCCAGCCATGACTCCTGCCCTTCAAGAACTTGACAATCATTGGTATTCCGATATCATTTTCTTCCTTCTCCATCTCACTTGCCCGAATCACCTCAAAGGTCACAAGTGTAGGGCTTTAAGACTCAGGACTGCTAGGTATTGCCTTACCCAAGAGGGTCTGGGTTGGAGGAACCTAAATGGTATCATACTTAGGTGCATCAACGAACAGGATTCCAAGAAAATCTTGGCAAAGTTTCACTCAGGATTTTGTGGAGGCCATTATGCAGCGAATACAACTGCCCACAAGATTTTGAGAGCTGGATATTATTGGCCCACCATTTTTGCAGATGCTCACAAGCATGTCAAGTGTTGCCAAGAATGTCAACTATTCAATGGGAAGCAGAAGTTGGCTACGCTTCCCCTTACCCCGGTTGTGGTCCTTGCCCCTTTTCAGCAATGGGGGCTTGATTTTATTGGCAAATTTGAGGACAACTCTAGCAATGGTTTTTGTTGGATTTTCACAGCAACCGATTATTTCACTAAGTGGGTAGAGGCCATACCTACTAAGAGTGCCACTGAGAAGGTTGTTATAGATTTCATCGAGGAAAGAATCATCACCAGATTCGGAACACCCCTTAAAATAACAACCGATAATGCCAAAGCTTTCAGTTCGAGAGCAGTAAATGACTTATGTTTTAAATATGGCATTATCCTATCCCATTCATCGGATTATTATCCACAGGGCAATGGACTTGCTCAGTCCACTAATAAAAATTTGATGACTATCCTTACGAAGACTGTGGGGGATAATAAAAGAGAATGGGATAGCAAAATTAAGTATGCAGTGTGGGAGGATAAGATTACTAAGAAGAAATCAACTGGAAAGTCACCTTTTGAGTTAGTGTATGGACTCACAGCCACCCTTTCGGTTAGCATGCAGATTCCGATCTTCAGAATGTTAAGTGAATATGGCACTGAACAATCAAAAATGGAGCAAAGGATCAATCAGATCATAGAGTTGGATGAATCTAGAAGAGTTGCCCTTGATCAGTCACTCAGACATCAAGAAAGCATGAAGGGCACTTTTGATAAGTCAGCTAGGCCGAGATCTTTCCAAATAGGGGAAACTGTTCTTTTATGGGATAAGAGAAGGGAGAAGCCTGGGAAGCATGGAAAATTTGATAGCCTTTAGAAAGGTCCGTTTATCATCCGTGACACTGCTAGCACAAATTCCTTTTTACTTAACACCATGAATGGAGAAACATTAAACTTGCCCATGAATGGCCAACACTTGACGCCCTTTTATCGAAACAACCTCCAAAATGATCAAGGGGTCGTCCCAGGGCTTTTCTAAACCCATCCTTGCTGTATTTTTATGTACTTTATTTTTGTAGCATATTTTATGTATCATATCCATGTAGAATGTTGTATCTTAAACTTTTGTATATTAGCATTTGTATCATATTTCATTTATGTGCTAAAAATAAAAGAGTTTATTTCATGTACTTTGATTTGAAAAAAGCAAAAATATTTTCCTAGTATTTCATCATGGCTTGTTTTTTATACTATATACATGGGACTAAGACACTTCTGTTTACAAGCAGGTACCAGAGATTCCTAGATTCTCAGGCACTCTCTTTGATCAATAGATCAACGAGTACCCGTCCCATAGTTGGAGCCAGATGTTACCAACTTTTTTGTACCATATTTGGGTTACCTGAGGAGCCGCCAGTTGACAAACATGATAAATGTTTGATTCCATTGTATCAGTTGATCTACCTTTGTGTCTAGCCAGTTTTGGCTAGTCAATTTTTTGTTTGAATAATTATGACCATGGCCCCGCGAGGTTTGTAATAAAATGTGCTAGTAAGATGTTTTGAGTGGTTCGGTCTCCTAAGATGTAGAATTTCAACTAAAGTATTCCAGGAAGTTTTTTGCCCTTGACAATTACGTTTGCCTATAGCCGAGTATAATTGACGAGGTTTTCTCCCGCTTCCTCCAAAGCTGGAATGCCCAATTTTGAATTTTGGGCCTTTGGGGGGTTATTAGAGCCCAACTGAGTATATATAAACCTACTAGGCATTATTAGAATAGAGCATGGTCATGTCCTAAGTCACTAGGACCCTCAAAAAAATTTTACTAGACGCGTCAAATTTTAATTTTTTAATTTTTTAATTTTTAAATTTTCCCTAAGTTTTTTAATTAAATTTTTCCATAATTTAAATGGAAAAATTCAATTTGTAATAAGTTAGTCATCCGAAACCCGAATTCAATGATTGAAGGCTCTAACCTTAAGCCAAAAATCATTCTTGATCAGCAAGCCAGTCAAATCCAAGTTTCAAAAGTTCATTCGGCCTCATAATTAATAATTTTTCAAAAAAGTCATTTACGGAGAAATTATTAATTAAAATATTAAAAATGAATATTTTGGAGAAAATCAAAAACTCTCCAAAATTAACCAAATTGAATAAAATAAAAGGCTAAATGACATGGCATTGGGCATTTATGATGATTGGAGTTAACAGAACTCGACTTCAATCAGCATTCAGTGAGCATTAAAGATACATTCAGATAGCAATCTTGTCATCTCCAGCTAAACTCATAAATTGGATGATTTGGAAGGATGGGATTGGTGTGATGATAATTACAGAGCAGTGCAATAATTGAAATGAAGGATTGGTGCAAGCCCTAAGGGTTTTTGCACCTAGCAACACCAGTTAACTCCTTCAACCCTCACGCCTCCATCCTCAAGCTCACGCCCTCATCTTCTCAAGGATGCGCCTTCACACGTGTGGGTGCTTTCAGCCGTTGGATTTGGATGTTTAGGTGTGGAGTGGGGGCGCCTTGCCTAGGTGGAGGCCTCCCCTCACTCTTAGCTCTTCATCTTTAGGTTTGGACTCTCAACTATGTGCCAAGTCGGTTAGGTCAGGAATTTTTGGTTTTAAGGTTTTGGTCTTCATTCATTGTATAAATAGAGGCTCTTTCAGCTCTATCAGGGTGGATTTTTTGTGTAGAGAAACTCTGGTGAAACTTTGTAAATGCTTGTTGCTTTTATGCAACCATTGGAATAAAATTAAGGCTTTGGAGGCTCATATGGTGTGACATTGTGGATGAATGCACTTGATGGATGAGGTGATTTTGTTCTAATTCTTCTCTTTCTTGTCTATTTGAGATTATGAATCTATGCTTTAGAAGGCTTCTGTAAACACATAAGAACAAGTATTTGTGGTTTGCAAGTTAGTTGTTTATTGCTTTACTTTTAAAAATTGAAAAGAAACATTGTTTATTCAGTCATATTTCATGCTACTTTATATTTCAATTTGTGAACAATACATGATCTAATCCATTGTTTGGCAAGTCTATGAGTTGTTATTTTGCAGATCAGTCCATCCAACCAAGCAGAAGTTCGAGCTCAACTGCATCCTCTTCTCTTGGAGTCAAGTACAAACTTCCGGTAATTGCATGCTTTACGAGATCCAAGTGTCCTTAAAAAGATCCACAAGTTTGACTATTTTCTCTTTGCTTTTATTCATCTTTCAAAGTAAAAATTTCTGATTTTTTGGGGTTAGGCAAGGTTTGGGCTAAAGTGATCTATCATTCACTAAACCGTATGCCCTTGTTAGTTGTCCTCTCTTGTAGTTTGCAGCCTTCTTTCACTTCTTTTTTGCAGCCTCTTTCTTATCCTCTTTCGCTGCCCTCTTTTCCTCTTTTTCCTTGTAGTTTGCAGCCCTCTTTTGGCATGAGTTTGCAGCCCTATTCACCCTTTTTGCAGCCCCTTTTTTGGCCTTAGTTTTCAGCCTTCTTTCTCTTCTTTTGCAGCGTTCTTTTCTTTGTTTGCAGCCCTCTTTTCACCTTAGTTTGCAGCCTTCTTTTGACCTTAGTTTGCCCTCTTTTTGCCCCTTTGTCTTCTCTTTTTCATAGCTTCTTCTTCTTTCCGCTTTCCTCCGGTATCAGTATAGAAGTTTGGTTGATTTTTTTGATTTAGTTTATAGATCTAGTTTTATTTTTGGACTAACATTCTAACAAGTTAGTGTTCAAAGCTCTCATTTTTAGGCAGGTCAAAAAGAGCCCAAAGGCCATAAGCAAGCAAGGAGCAAACAAAGAGCAAAAAATACCAAAAAACCACCTCCCTCTTCTTTCTTCCCTTTCTCACCTTTGCTCATTCAAAAAGAGGCTAAACACATCAAAAAACTGTAAAAAGTTAATAAAGAGCGAGTGGGATTACGGCTCCCACACCCCTCTTCGCCCATTTGGGGGAAGCTTGTATCATCCCTTTGTCATGCTTGTATTTTTTTTGTTTAATAAACTGTTAAAGGTAGAATAGGATAGAATAGTTTCATAATTGTTAGAAGTTTGTTTTTTCATTAAAGTTGGATAGTTCATTTCTGATTAGTTTATCATTCATAAAATATAAAAGACAAAAAGGTTTTTTTGTTTATTTACTTAGCTAATGCAAAGTTTGTTTACTTTTTTATATAATTTTACTTACCCCCATGCTTTCCCGATTAGGGCCTAAAAAACCTGAAAGAGACTCTTGGGTAGTTTAGCTTTGTTTTTCTTAAAGTTTCATCAATTAATTAATTAAGTCTCTTGAACTTGTCATAACCCAAGTCAAGAGCACTCTCTATCGGAGAGCATAGTTAGACTTGCATATCCTTGCATTAGGCATTTAGATTAGCTAAGTCTCTTGAACCTTTGTCATAAGACAAGGTCAAGAGCGCTCTCTGTCAAAGAGTCTTGATTAATCGACTTAATAAAATTTGTAATTCACTCCCCCATAATTAATTAACTTCGTTGTCTCCTTACCGGAGTATGCTGGGACTGACTTCAAAATCGGAGTACCCAGAAACGAAATTGGATTTTTAATCTTGCAAGAGAAACATAATAAAAATTAAACCCATAACCAACGCACCGGCGTTGTAGAGAATTTCCTAAGTTCTTCTTAGTAGAGGCGCCGGAACTCCCCGCTGTCTAAGCTTCTCAGCTAGCTGGTCAATCTTCGCGATACCAGCCTGGGATACTGGGCAGGCCGTCATGTCTTCTATAGATTAAACTTGGAACATTCTCCCAGCTCTTGACAAACCTTCGTTGACATCATAAGCAAGATCACTTAAAATATTTAAAATATACCAAGAGCACTTGCACAACATTACATCCACTAGCTTTATTTCAAGACATAGATTTATTTCTTAAAGCATTGCAGAGCTCTGACTCCATAAAGCCACTAGTCTTTTAATCTTTGCGTAATTATTATATCTGGATCACTTGTCTTTGGAATATTTTAATTTCTATCTGTGAATGCATCTTTATAAAGTCTTGAATTATTGTTCATCTTTTAATTCTCTTGATAGCAATGTGGATTGCTTTATCTTATGCGTCAAGTTCATAATAAACAAACACATTTAATCACTATAACTCCTAAACAACACCCATTCGCATCTGCAACCTTTTAAAACACTTTAACAACTTAAGAGCCCTAGAAACTCTTTGGTAGGGACTACCCCCCTTGGCTTCGTTAGGAATTAGCCTAAACGGAGGAGCTAGGAGTAGGTGACAGTACCTGGCTCTGTGCTTGCCCCCAAGGTCACACCTCTCCCATTTTCTCAAGTGAGGAGACAGCTTTCGGAAGATTTATGCTGGTGGTGTGCAATCGGTGGACAACAAAATGGAAGGCATCTAGAAAGTTACCGTATGTATACAGGATACGAATGAATGTTGTATTAGCTGAAATAGTTGCATAATTATATAGCACATATCTTTATGCATAAGAATTTGTCATTATGAATATGTTATGAAATGTTTCTAATCATACAACTCTATTTGACTTGTAGGAAGGATTGTATGCAATCACCTAAAAGAGAAGAAATGATGAAGTTATGGATGTACGATGAAGTTGCGGATGTAGGATATAGTTGCAAATGTACAAAAGGAGAATGATAAAGAACAAGTTGCAGAAGGAAGCTGTAAAGCTCAAGTATGTTCCTACATAGGAACATGTGGCAGATGTGTTAACTAAGCCTCTGTCTCGTGTAAAGCTTGAACAATTTCGAGACAAGCTTGGTGTAGTCCGAAAAGACCTCCCTAGAAAGAGGGAGTGACTACAGAAGATCTCTGAGTTCGACATGGTATGACAAAATGGACAACTTCCTGATGGGCTAAGGCTTTACCAACAGTAAAGCGGGTTCCAACCTTTACTTTAAGGTTGAATGCAGAAGACTGGTATATGTCGATGACATGACAGGAGAGGACAAACTCATTATAGATGCAAAGAGGAAGTAATGGAAAGAGAACCTCAGGATGATGTTTCAGTTTGGGATCAGGTGTGATCTCATGGCATGGTGTGGTTCGAAAGAACCTTCCTCAAAAGGGGGAGAAGTGATGATGATGTTGAAGACCTTCCTCGAAAGGGGGAGTAGTGATGGTGATGTTGCAGTGGGATTGTATCATCTCTGGACATTAGTCCTAAAGTAATCCGCAGACCTTTGTCTCCGTGTTCTGGTGGATTGTATCATCCCTGGACATTAGTCCTAAAGTGATCCACAGACCTTTGTCTCTATGTTGTGGTGGATTGTATCATCCCTGGACATTAGTCCTAAAGTGATCCGCAGACCTTTGTCTTTGTTTTGTGGTGGATTGTATCATCCCTGGACATTAGTCCTAAAGTGATCCGTGGACCTTTGTCTCCGTGATGTGGTGGGATTGTATCATCCCTAGACATTAGTCTGAAAGTGATCCACAGACTTTTGTCTCGTGATGTGAATAGGATTGCATCATCCTTGGACTTATGTCCTAAAGTGAGAGGGATTGATCATCCCGTAATTGGATCATGTGTGTTGCAAGTCCAGTATTTTCATACTGATGTTGATGTGGCAAGTTCAGTATTTTCATACTGATGTTAATGTGGCAGATTCAGTATTTTCATACTGACGATATGGCAGGTTCTGTATTTCTATACTGATGATGATGAGGTAGTTTCAGTATTTCTATACCGATGATGATGAGGTAGTTTTCATACTTCTATACTGATATTGATGATGGTGTTGCTTCGGCATTTGTATGTTGATGTTGATGATGTGGTTGTGGTCCCAACACCTTGTGTTGATGATGCTGATGTGGTTGTGGTCCCAGCACCCTGTGCTGATATTGTTGACATGGTTGAAGTCACAACACTTTGTGTTGATGATGATGATGTTGTTTAAACATTTTTATGTTGATGATGATGATGATGTTCCAGCATCTCTATGCTGATAATGCAAATGATGATATAGCATTTATTGATAATGTTGCTTTAGCACTAACATGTTAACGATGTTGTTGTTATTTCAGTATTTACATACTGATGATGCAGATGATGATGTTTCAGTATTTACATATTGATGTTGCAGATGATGTTTCGGAATTCACATACTGAAGTTGAAGAAGAAGATTTAGTATTCACATACTGATGTTGCAGAAGATGATTCAGTGTTTACATACTGAGGTTGCAGAAGATGATCCAGTACTCATAGATGATTCGGTATTTACATACTGAGGTTGCAGCAGATGATCAAGTATTCTCATACTAAGATTGATTATGAAGATGCATGATGTTGTTCCAAAACTTCCTATGGCATATAGAGATTCACCATTCAGTTGTACAGGTGTGATTATGGTTGTTGTTGATGTAGAATACCTTCCTAGTTAAGGGGGAGTGTTAAAGTATTGTAACTTCGGAAGATATTCTATTGTAATTTTGTTCGAAGATGTCCTTGATGTAATTGGTCATGTAAAAGTCATGAGATAAACCCTCCGTTGTAAGTCGGGGCAATAGTACCCACAAAAATTATATATAAAATGTATTTTGAGTCTCCCTAGGTAGGTCGGCCCTAATTAGGGAACCTGGTCGGCCTAGTTAGTTATTTGAGTCACTCCCCTAATGAATATAAATAGGTGAGGCGCCTCTCTCATTCTCACACACCTTACACTCGAGCATTGCGCAAGAGAGAGAAAGAGAGAGAGTCTACTTTGGAAGATGAGCAACTATTCTTGTTGTTGGGGTTGTTACACTGTACTTGGTCGAATTCTATACTGAGGAAGTTTTGCGGGATTTTCTCCCTTGTGGTTTGCCCGAGGAAAATCTTTGTGTTCTCTTGTGTTGTTGTACTTGTCTTTCTTTCAGTGATCCTTTGCTTATGGTTATGATGTTATGATGCTAAATGTTTTAGATATTGTATAACCATTAAAAATCTAACAATAACCAGAGGTATAATGTCCAATGTATTGATATTTCATCCTTCATATTATTTTTTTCAAAACCAAGAATTGTTGCCATGATTCAAATCATTCAAATATCATGATGTAGGATGGGTATCATTCAGATTGGATGTAAAAAAATCCTCAATAAGTGGCTGACAAGTTCATCTGTGGCTTCATGAAAATAGCTTATCCGGATTTAGGTTTGCTTGGATGACATGATCCACTACTACATCACGGTAGTGGAAAAGGAATCTAATAATCAAGAAGGGGAATAAGGGGGACTTCCTTTAAATGGGAGCTACCAAACTATCATCCCCTGTTGCTGGATATATAGAAATCAATATGATTACAAAGAGATTGAAAAGCCACAAGTTGAAGTCGTCCGATTGGTAATGAATACAAAATGTGAATCAAATAACATCTATAATTTGGACAACTGTATGTTAAAACAAAAGAAATGATATATACTAAATTTTAACAAAAACAAAAAGTGATAGTTAGCATCGTCTTTAATGCACTTTCAGATCCAATTCATGTACTAAGGGAAATAAAACAACCATGTCGCTAAAAGGATGGAAAATGAAAATGAACATGAAACTGAAAAGTGTCAATTTGCACCAAACTTGGGCAATTCAAGCATAGCACTCTTGGTAAAGATCTATCAAACGATAAAAAAAGGGCAATTAGAGTAATTACCTGTAAATAATTTAAAGGAAGTCGGAACAGCTCGATGTTGGGTAACCCAAAATATGTCAGATTTTTTTGGAAGGTACAAGCCTGGATCTATAATGATTGGTTTAGCCCTTTGATACCTGAGAGAAGCAATTGGAATCAAAATGCTGATAAATAACAGATCATATGAAACGAAAAAAAAAAAAGATTATTTTCTTAAAGCTGCGTATAAAATGTGGCATAAATACACGCATGCTTTAAGCCCTTACTCTTTCCAGCCAATGTCACTCGTATGTTCGATGAAATTGAGGCCCCTTGGTATGGAAGAGAAAACATGGAGCAAATCTGCATGCCGTACCCACAGTCAGCTCTTCTCAAGCAAAGATACTTCAGTAAACCGCATCGTGTGTCAGGTCAACTTTCTCAACCCACAAGCTGCACTAGCAATGAAAAGAATGAGACCTAAACAATGGTCATTAAGACCATTGAGTGATTAAGATGGGAAGTACTTCCACTTTGGTACAAATACTGTGATATTTTTTAGAATATTAAATGGTAAGTTATAACCAAGGGATATGCAGCATTCAAGCTGAGGTAAATTGCTGGTTATTTTAAACTTCTTCAAGAAATTTTGGTAGGGAAAGAGAGTTTGAGGCAAGCAGCACATAACCTGGAACCTGCAGTACTTTACTGCAAAAAACATGTATAACAGCTAAAAGTTCACAGACTAACTCTTACATGGAACGATCGGTACAAAATCCGGCAGGAGTGCAGCTATTATAAACTATGGGCATTAGAACTGTTATCACTAGGATGAAAATATGGACTTGGATTTAGTGACAATATACAACCATCAGCTACAGCGTTCATCCACAAGGGCACTAATTTCATTCTTGCCAAGAACATTGAGAACACAAGAGAACAAAAGTGATATGACCAATTTACCAATTTGAAGAACAATTGGATTTCCAATTAGCAGGGTGTTGACACCTCAAAATTCGCCAGCCCTGATGGGCCAGGGATCCTCTTAACTTTTTATTTCACTTATTTGATTGCTTATCTATGTATCATAACCCTATTCTTGGTGAATTTTTTTTAGTTGCTATATCTGTAGTATTGCCATTGGTGTTCAATGTTACTTTCACCTTTTGCTTGATAATTTATCTAGTCACTTGCCCATGGGAGCCTTGGCCTAATTCCTAACAGCTAGCTTGGAGCCTCTATGAGTTCGTAATGCAATCGGCTATCAATGTGTAGGTTTCAGTTGAAGGAGTGGATTGAAATTAAAGAGATTACAACCTCTTTGTATAACTCGCTCGAACTGTCATATTAATACATTTAATGCAATGTGCCGAATAATGCCAAGGCTAGGATCGCCAACAAAGCCTAATGATGCAAAAGAGAAGTTTTCAACACTTTTTTGACTGAGCAAGGCCTCAATTATTATATATATCATGTCTAAGTACGTTCAGTAACCTTTTGCCAAAATATCAGGCTTTTCCACAGTTTCCCATTTTTTTAACACAATAATTAGAAGTCTCATTATTTTGTTGGTGAATTAATTATTAGGCCAATAGCAAATTAATCAATTTATAAGAATTCAAACATTTTAGATGCATTCCCAGCGTCCACTCATGACCACAACATACCAATTATCACCGTATCTCAGATCGACCCCAAAAGCCATAACTATACTTTTAAAGTAAATTGCCACGCTGTTTTTAATTGTTTCTGTTTTAATGATTGGGCAGCCATGCAGTGAGTGGACCTTGAGGGAGTTACTTGGGAAGGAAATTAAGGTGCATTGTTCATTTTATTTTCTCTAGACTTAATCACAGCATGAAATGAATACCATTGCACTTTGATGTGGAATCTAAGAATTCTACCCGACCAAAGAAGAATGCACAGAGTTCATAGTAAGATTATTCCAAGAATAAAAGAACCATGAAACTCTAGATAGGGTTACGTCACCGAACCCATGAGAACTCAATATCACACAACACAACAAACGATGTATTATTATTAGACAGTACAACATTACATTGAGTCCTTGCTCTTATAAAGAGCTTTAGAGACCAAAACCTTAAATGACTAAAAACCTAATACAAAAACCCTAATTTTAACCTAAAATCACTAAGATGACTTTATTACATCTATAGCCTTATATCTTAACACCCCTCCATAAGGTGTACACTGCTGAAATAAAATCGATATATACTAAAAAGCACATAAACTAAAAACAAAACAAAGGTAGACACTCTTTGGAAGCTTCTTCTCTAAAAACAATTCCTGAACCAGGTTGAGCTCCTTCAAGCTGCCTCATAACCCTCTGAAAGGTGTAGCTCCTGATTTGAATTCCCGAGTTCCCGAATTCCACTTCTTCAAACTCCCGAATCACGGATCTTTCGAACTCAATTATTGAACAGCAATCCACATGCATGTTGCATAACCTCACTAGTAGACTGCAATCCACATGCATGTATCAACCAATGAGGGGGATTATTCCCTAGATCCACAACTCTTGAACTATCTAGGCAACCGTCCATTTTGAGTTGTTAACTGCTCCCTTCCTGTCTTCAAAGCACTGGCTTCCTAAAATGCATAAAACGTCCTTTCTTCAACAATTTCTTCACAACTATCAGCATCAGACGGTTCTTCAATCATAGTTGCACTCGCTATATGTTGTTTGTCTTTGACCTTTCCCTTCAGAACATTATTGTCTCGTTCTCTACAATTCCAAGTTGTATGACCCACTTTCTTGCAATAGTAACATTCTATTTCTTCTTTGTCTTTTCTTGATCTATAACGATTGTTTCTTGAATAGAGTGCAAGTTCTGGTGAAGTATCTCCTTATATTTCACTTGAAGTAGTTCTATTTTCCTTTGCTAGCAATTTTGCAATAATTTCATCTAGGCTTTGTGAAGGTAGTTGACTCGGTGTAAAGATAGCACTACTGTACTTAGGCGGCAAACTATTAAGGAGAATAGCCTCTAGTTGAGTTCTATACTGAGGAAGTTTTGCGGGGTTTTCTCCCTTGTGGTTTCCCCGAAGAAAATTTTTGTGTTCTTATGTTTCTGTGCTTGTTGTTCTTTCAGTGATCCTACTAGTGATAATTTGTTTTAAGATATCATCTAAGCAAATTAAGAAAACTTAACATGGTAACAGAGCCACCATGAAAGGAAACACTACACATCTAGGGTTTGTTACTCCGAACAAATCCCTCGACAAATCAACCAAAAAAGAGGGCTTACTTAACATGCTCCTGAAGAGCGCATCTTTCTGTGAAGACAACTGAATTCCAAGAAGTTTCAGTTTTGGACCAGACATTGCTATCGAGATAAACTAGGGCTTCAGTTTTCCTGAGACTCCATCAATAATCTCATAAAAAAGCAAGATACAATCTAACTCGCCCTAGGGAGGCGCATATTTTCCATCACTCAGCCCTACCAGTGATCCCAACTGAAAAATTAGGGTTTATGCATCAAACCCTAGGTCAGCCAAAAGTTGTTTTCATCAAGTAAGTACTACTCCTTATTCCATTTGAAGTTCTCATTCTATTGAAGATGACAAAGAATACCATGCTAGATGAAAAGCTTGAAGGTGCTGAAAACTTCAGAGCATGGAAGTATCAGATCATGCTCATCCTACAAGAAAATGATCTAGAAAGATTTATAAAGGAGGAAGTGGAAGAACCAGAAGAAGTTGAAGCCAAGTCCAAATATAATAAGGATATGATCATAGCTAAAAGAATCATAGTTGACTCCATCAAAGATTACTTGATCCCTCAAGTATCTTCAAGGGAGACTCCAAAAGAAATGTTTGATGCTCTATCTGGTCTATTTGAAGGAAGAAACATCAATAGAAAGATGACCCTGAGGAATCACCTTAAAAGTGTAAGAGCTCAAAAGTCAGTGACCATGCAATCTTACTTTGCAAGAGTAGCTCAAATCAAGGATCAGTTAGAAGCTATTGGTGACATGGTTGAAGAAGCAAAAGTTGTAATGACCACCTTGAATGGTCTCCCAAGAGATTGGGAAGCCTTTATCCGAGGAATCTATTCAAGAAGGAAACTAACCAAGTTCCGATAGTTATGGGAACAATGTGCTCAAGAAGAAGAAAGAATAGCAGCCAGAGAAGAAAAGCTAAATGACAATGAGGATAAAGCCTTGATAGTTCATACCAAAGGAAAGAACAAAAGGAAGAGTCATGACCATCCACATAGAAAGACTCAAGGGTTTAAGAAGTCCAAGAAAGACTTCTCAAATTATGAATGCTTCACTTGTCACAAGTTGGGACACATTGCTATCAATTGTCCCATGAAAGTAGAAAGAGTCAAAAAGATGAAAAGATTTCAGGCCCATGCTGTTGATGATAGTGATCAAGAAGTTGAAGAGAAAGCTAAGAAGGATGAAGTCTCCAGTGAAGAGTATGTCTTGATCTCTGCTCTAACAGGTTCAATCTCACTAGGAAATGGCACCTAGCTAGCAGATAGTGGTGCCTCCAAGCACATGACAGGTTACAAGGACTCACTCTCATGTCTTGTACAAAGGGAATCTCCACACAAAGTAATGCTTGGAGATGATTCCCAATACCCCATCAAAGGAATGGAAGAAGCATCATATAAGTTGGACTCTAGAAATTCCATGAAGATGAAGGATGTCCTGTATGTCCCAGGACTAAAGAAGAACCTTCTTTCTATCTCATCCTTGGATAAGAAAGACTTCAAAGTTGCTTTTGTGGATGGAAAAGTTCTCATGTGGACAAAAGGAAAAACCATAGATGATGCAATAGAAATTGGAGTTGAAGAAGGAGGACTCTACAGATTAAAGGGACATGTAGATTCAGCAGTAATGACCAATACCATAAGCCCATGCGAGCTATAGCACAGAAGGCTTGCTCATATACACTACAAAGCATTACCAATTGTGAGCAAGGTTGTGACTGGTCTACCAAAAATTCAGATAGATCATGAAGGAGTGTGCAAAGGATGTGCACAAGGAAAGAATACTAAGAACCCTTATCCAAACAATGACAGTAAAGCAAAAGGGATCTTAGATATTATCCACTCAGACATATGCGGGCCAATGCAAACCACTTCATTAAGCGGGTATGTTTACTATGATTCCTTTATTAATGATTATTCCCGCAAGACTTGGATATAATTCTTGAAAAAGAAGGATGAAGTGTTTGAAAGGTTTAAGGAATTTAAGTCCCTGGTAGAAAACTTCTCTGAAAAGAAGATCAAGATATTGAGGTCAGATAATGGAGGAGAGTTCACATCAAGTGAATTCAATGAATACTGTAAAGAAGCTGGGATTAAGAGGGAGCTCACCCTTCCCTACAATCCACAACAAAATGGTGTGGCAGAAAGAAAGAATAAATCTATCATGGAAGCTATGAAAGCTATGATACATGATCAAGATCTACCAATGTACCTATGGGCAGAAGCAGCCAGAACAGCAGTATATGTACAGAATAGAATCTCTCACAGTGCCCTTGGGAACAAGACTCCAAAAGAGATGTTTTTCAGAGAAAAGCCTGAAGTAAGTCACCTAAATATATTTGGTTGTCCGATATACATACATTTTCCCAAGGAGAAAATATCAAAGTTAGATCCCTCAAGAAAGAAGGGATTGTTTGTAGGATATAGTGAGCAATCAAAGGCTTGCCGAATCTATATCCCAAGATACTGTCAAATTGAACTTAGCAGAGATGTCACATTTGACGAAGATACAGCTTTCAGAAAGTCAAAGAAAGATAAGGAAGATGAAGAGGAGCATGAAACTCCCAAAGTTGCAGAAAGTCATAAACCTGTTAGGAACGAAGAAGAAGATCATATGCCTGAGGATCATGATATGACAGAACCTCAGTTGCCTGAAGAATCGCCTAGTGAAATGATTTCACGAAAGAGAAAACCTTCCTAGGCTCATGAAGTAATCGAAGAAGCAAAAAGACATGGTGCCCCAGAAGGAACCATTAGAGAAAGAAAGAAGCCAAAGTCATTCCCTAATTATCTGGCTTTGATGTGTGATCTAGTTGATAAGGAACCGACATGTTTTGAAGAAGCAATAAAACAGAAGGAGTGGGTTGATGCAACGGTCGAGGAGTACCAATCCATTATAAAGAATGATGTATGGGAAATAGTACCAAGACCAAAAGACAAGTCAGTGGTATCCTTGAAATGGATCTTCAAAACTAAGCACTCAGCAGATGGTAGTATAGAGAAGTACAAGGCAAGATTTGTAGCTCGAGGATTCTCTCAGAAAGAAGGAATTGACTATGAGAAGACCTTTGCACCAATGGCTAGGTACACCTCAATCAGAACCATCCTTGCCGTGGCATCCAAAATGAAGTGGAAGTTACATCAGATGGATGGAAAGACAGCCTTTCTAAATGGCTTGATAGTAGAAGAAGTATATATCGAACAACTGCAAGGGTTCGAGACTAATGACCAAAAAACTCATATATGTAGACTCAAGAAGGCATTGTATGGGTTAAAGCAAGCACCCTGAGCATGGTATGGAAGAATCGATGGATTTCTAATGAGCTTAGGCTTTACCAAAAGCAAAGCAGATTCCAACCTCTCCTATAAAGTTGAGGATGATGGGCTTATGATATTACTACTATATGTAGATGATCTATTCTTGACAGGTGAAGAGAAGCCCATCAACGAATGTAAGAAGAAGCTTGCTACGCAGTTTGAGATGAAAGACCTTGGAATGATGCACTACTTTCTAGGTCTTAGAGTATGGCAGTATCTAGACGAGATTATTATCACATATATAGTACTTGGGCTACTGTTGGCAAGGGGTTTGGGACAAGTGAGTTGCGCAGCATCGCGGCAGCTACGCAAGCTCACGCAGTACCACGCAAGGACAGATTGGCGTGCTAAGCGGGAAGATAACCGTTTTTTAATATTTTATGTATATTTTGACCAAGTTTTGTTGCAATAGGTCAGTAGCGGTTAGAAGTTAGTTATTAGTGGACCCTTGATGTAATGGCGTAAGCCTATTTATAGATCCATTTTTGGAAATATATAAAAGGAGAACGATATAGAGAAAGAGCGTCATATGTGAGCAGTTGTGAACAATTGTATTGCATGCGTGATTGTAAGGGATACGATCTGGTGCGATTTGTCTTATGGAGATTTTCCTGTCTTGACTGCGATTTTATCTGGGCTTCCTTCTGATGTATGCAGTCTCCGGTTTTGGAGAAGGATTATGTAATGCGGTGCGTTTGTGCAAGATTAATATATGATGCGATGATGCATATGGCTCAATTCTTGTCTATTGTTATAGATCTGTTGTGATGTTGTGGCTCTTTTGTGTTAAAATGACTTGTTATAGATGTGATTCAGTGTCTTTCTGCTATATCAATGCGATCTGTTAGTTTTAAGTTGCTATAATTTATGCTTGATGCACTACAATGAATAATGCTGCGATATTTTGATACTGTATGAGGACTGAATAAGTTATGATCTCCCTCCGTCGAATCCCCATATCCTCCTTCCCCATTGTCGGAAACTCGGTTCTGACATATCTCCCTTAGACACCTCGGGTAAGACCTCGCCTGCTCCGTAGACGTTGTCGGGCAGGTTAAAACTTGTCTGGGCCGGTGCTCAGGGAGAGCGCGCTGCAGGGTGTCGACAGAGCGGGAACCCCTGTCGACGAAGCTTTGTTGGTGGGCTTCGCCAACAAATGGTTCCGTTGTCGAGACCGAGTCGCAATTAGGAGGGGGATATGTTCTGGCATTCGACTCGATCAGAGATCGAGGGATGGTTTGATCTGAAGTTACGGGAGTTTGCTGAAGCCGAAAACCAGAATCCTAAGTTGTCGACAGGCCACTGGTTGGATAGATATATCCACGACGGTCCTCATGAATGGTTCTTTTGTGAATTCCCTGTGCTCTTGCAGGAATGGTTGACAAAGTTTGCTAAGCGGAAGACAAACTTTCAAGGAGGAGAGCTGACATCCTGGACCCCAGAATTAATCCAGGCGCTACAAGAAACCAGCAACAAGGCATCACGGGCAATCGAGGTATGGTTGGATAGTATCTTAGAAGGATACATCACTGAGTTTGCGGTTGATACTAATAAATCTTTCAGCGAGGTGAAAAGGGAGTTTTTCAGCGGACCTCATGGAAGGTTCCTATTGTCGCAACAACTGTCGATTAAGCAACTAATCTGTGAAAAGGATATCCTAAAGATGGACCAAGAGTAGTGGAACTCTGGTGTGCGGGGGATGTAGGCACTGCAACAGAAAGGGGGGGAATGCATAAGGGAATAAGGGGTAGATGGGCATGAGTTCTGGTGAGAATGTAAAGGTCGTCGAAGAAACAAGCGGTTGTACGAGGGGAGGAGCAAGGTTTCGAGAAAAGAGGCAGAGGACGGGAGAAGGTCCTGCTGAAGTCGAAGTGCGATACTGTGAAGAACAACCACACGAGACGAAGCAACCTGTTTGTGACGACAAGGTCATACATGCCCAGGCTACACCCGGAAGAACGACAGGATCAAACCCCAGCAATGACGTGTCTACTCCTCCGCGCACTACTCCATCATAAGGAAGGAACGTGCATTCTATGTCGACTTGCCCGACGTGTCAGCAACAGTCTAGTAATAGACCACCAGCAGGAGGAAGAAAGTCCAGAATGGCGGGAGACGAAATGAAGTTGCCAATATTCAATGGAACTGGTACCGACGATCCAGAGCAGTATTGGTTCCTATGCGAAGCGATCTGGCCCGCTCAACAAACTATTGATAATGATGTCAAGAAAAGTCAGCTAGCCACTACTCTGAGGGGCCGCGCATTAGAATGGTTTATGAGATTCACACGGGTGCCTCAGGGAGGTACTGCAAAGACACTGGACGATATCAGAACAAGGCTATTCGAGGAATTTAAGAAGCCGAAATCCGAAGCTCAATACATTACTGAATTGAAAGAGATCAAACAATTCCCTAATGAAACAATTTGGGATTTTGATCAGCAATTTAAGGCATTGATGGCTCGGGTCAGTTTTCAGATGAACGATGTTCAGCATAAAGAATGGTTTATTGCAGTGCTTGTCCCGCATATTCGGCAACCACTAATGCAACAAAAGATTGCGACGCAGAGCAAAGCTCTGGAAACTGCGATGAAATTGGAGGCATCGCCAGTAGGGTAAACCGTCGTTGGAATGAATCAAATTTAGGCACAGTTGGCCAATCTAACGCTGCAATTGCAAGACATCAAAAAGACTAAGGAAGATCGTGATGATCTTTGGTGCACCCGTTGCCATGCTAACGGACATACCAAGGATACTTGTCCGACATTTCAGAACTATTTGCTGTCAGGAGCCCCGAGCCCGTTGAGTGGTGTCGACGCACCATGGTGTCGCATCTGCCAGGTCTATGGGCATCAACACGAAAGCTGTGACTATATGCAGAAGATGGTTACCAAGGCAAAAAGTTTGTACTGTACGTTTTGTCGTTCAGTTGGACATGACGACAAAAACTACCGCACTTATGATTTGCTTCAGGAAAGAACATATGAATCGTACTTTGTGAAAGGAGAGGACCCCCAGACAGCACAAGTAGTACAACCGACAGCACAGGTACCGTATACGCCACCCCCTCCATTGCAGTTTGTCCCTACACAACCACAGCAACAGTTTATGGCACAACCACAGTTCGTACCACAGCCGCAATTGGTGGTACAACCACAGTATAACTAGGCACCGCGGCCGCAGTATAATCAGTCGCAATATGTTCAAGCCACGCAATATGTTCAGCAGCAACCTAACCCACCGCATCAACCAATGGCCCAACCGCAGTTTCAGCAAGGAGTCCGAGGAGGATTCCGCGGAGGATTCAGAGGTCGAGGAGGAGGATTCGGCCGCGGGGGAGGACGAGGTCATGAATCAGTCCAGTGCTATACCTGTGGGGTATTTGGGCATTACCAGAGACAATGCCCTCATGCACAATGCACATATTGTGCAGCCGGCGATCATAATGTTGAAAGTTGCCCTCAGTTGATCGCAAAATGGCAGGCAAGACAAACTCCCCAATTACAGAATGCGCAGAATTCGCCTGCATTCCAAGTGCAGAACCAGCCAATAATGCAAAACCAGGTCCCACCGCAGCCTTAGACTCAGAACCTGCCTCAGGCGCAGAACCAACCGATGAATCAACCATTGAATCAGAACCCGCCTTTGAACCAGGGATCGACAGTTGCCACTATTCAGGTCGAGCCGCAAATGAAGGATGTCAATGTTGGGATTGTTACTCACGTTGGTGCGACAACTGGAGATCATGGACCATGGCTTCAAGTTCGGCTCGCTGGTAAGAAGAAGGTTGCATTTGATATTGCGACAAAGAAAGATACTTTCTTCGACGCAAAGAACGAGATCGAGAGAAATCCAGGTAAGTTACCAATTGTTGATATGCCATTTGCTTTCGATCCATCTGCAGAGGCAAGACCATCACGGTAGTATTGTACCCTGCGCAAGTTCTTTGAGAGCTATCTATCGCTGGCGAGAGACTCGGACGCCCTTGTCGAGCTCGAAGCGTTATTACACCCCCCGAACAAGACTGTGAAGGATTCCGCTATGAATTCCTTGCAAAAAAGGAAGACCGACAAAGAGATGTGGATGAATGTCCAGATTGGGGATTACGAGGTTGACTCGGTCATTTTGGACCTTGGATCAAATGTAAACATCCTGACAAAGCAAACCTGGCAATTGATGGGGAAGCCAACGTTGGGATGGTCACCGGTACAGCTGCGTTTAGCAAACCAGGCTAAGGCTCAGCCCATTGGTCGTCGACATTGAAGGTATGAAAACACGTGTTGACTTTGACGTAATAGAAGTTGTAGGAGATGGTGGTTCCTATCCTGCGCTGCTAGGCATTGGATGGGCTAATGATAGCATGGCGGTTATCAACTTCAAACAACGTGTTATGACATTTGAAAACCAGGATGTCAGGGTCATTGCTCCTATGGACCCTCGGGAAAAACGGCGATATATCGAACCTGTAAAGGAGGAAGTCGAGAGAAGTTGGGATCATGCTTATAACATCTCCGAGGACTATATCCAACCTACTGTCGATGGCGAACTTGGATGGCGCAGCGCAAGTTCCGCGTCCTCCGACTCTGACGATGCTCTAGAAAATTTGCAGAATCGGTTGCATGAGGTGTCATTCAGAAAATGCGGGTTGATTACACAGTCTCTCCGACATGTTGCAACTGAGATTGTCGAGTTACCCATTTACGACGGATTGTCGGGACTATCTGAGTTCTTCCAAGAATTTGAAGAAAAGGTGTTCAAACCGCAAAGGATACTACCTCTTGATGTAGCATTAAAGGCTACTCCGGCTCGATGGTGGGCAACACACAAGCAGACGATCCATGACTGGGAGCAGTGTCGCAGGTTGATGATGGTCCGCTTTGGTGATAAAGAGGTCTATCATGCTAGGAGGTATGATGGACGAAATGATCCTGCCCATCATTTGATTGAATGTCAAACATTATGGACATCGCGACCCAGGGATGAGTGGGTTCACGCTTTTGTTCACACTCTAGAAGAGATGCCACGGTCCTGGTATGTGGCAGCAGAATTGTGCAGAACCATTACCACTTGGGAAGAGTTGTCAGTTTGTTTTGTGCAAACGTTCAGCTTCCAGGATGCCAATCACGAAATATGTAATTCTTTGCACATTATCCGCGACGTAGTACTAAAAGTCATCCCTATTGCATACCCTGTTGATCCTCATGCGCAATGCTCTATCCAATCCATGATGACGTGCTACAACTTATCTAGGGAACCTGAAGATGATAACAAGCTGCAGAATGTTAATATCCCAGAGTCCAAAGGAAGCCGTGGTGTCGCAGCCCCTGACATACCGACAGACTCGATGAACCAGCCGCTAAGGATCCGAAAAGTTAACATTGGGCCGACAGAAAATCCAAAATTTGCTAATGTCGGAGACTATTGGGGAGAAGAGACGATGGCCAAAGTCACAGATCTACTGCATGAATTCCAGGACCTTCTTCCAATGTGATTCTCATAAATGAAAGGGATACTCGACGATTTAGGGGAAATGAAGATTCCACTCAAGCCAGATTCAAGACCGGTACGCCAGAGGCCGTATAGATTGAACCCGCGGTATAAGGATCGCGTGAAAGCCGAGATCGATAGGATGCTCGACACTAGGATCATGCTCGACACTAGGATCATTGAACCTGTAGAAGAATCAGATTGGATAAGCTCGATGGTGGTCCAAGATAAGAAGACTGGTGAAATCTGTATTTGTGTCGATCTGAGAAAGTTGAATGATGCATGTGTGCACGATCGGTTCCTAACCCCTTTTACAGATGAAGTCCTGGAAGGCGTAGGCGGCCAGGAGGTATATCCATTCACGGACGGCTTTTCGGGATACCACCAGATCCGGATTGCGAAGGAGGATCGCCATAAGACCACATTTGTCACCGAGTGGGGCTGTTTCCAATATACCGTCATGCCATTTGGGCTAAAGAATGCACCTACTATATTCTCCCGCGTAGTCGTTGCCTCTGCACCAATATTAGTTTTCCCTGATTGGAATAAAGAATTCCACGTGCATGTTGATGCTTCTTCTACTGCACTAGGGGTTGTTCTTGCGCAACCAGGTGAACGCGACTTGGATCATCCAATCGCATATGCTAGTAGAAAGTTATCAGTTGCCGAACAAAATTATACCACGACTGAAAGGGAAGGCCTGGCAATGGTTTATGCTCTGCAAAAATTCAGGAACTATCTGTTGGGTGGACATTTCAAGATGTTCACTAATCATTCTGCTTTGCAATACCTAGTCAATAAGCCTGTGTTGGGGTGGAGAATCTGTAGGTGGTTGCTTTTGTTCCAAGAATTTGATTTTAAAATAGTGGTGAAGCCAGGACGGTTGAATGCTGGCCCTGATCATCTGTCACGCATTGAGAATGGTGAAGAACCAACCAATATTGACGATGGCTTGCCAGATGTACAATTGTTCCGAGTTGAAGTCGCAGATGATCTCTATGCACCAATTGTTCAGTTTCTGTCTACTGGTGTCGCCCCAGCAGACATGTTGATTAGCCAAAAGAAGCAGTTGGTCGTAAAAGCCTCTGATTTTCAACTCATTAATAGCCAGCTATATAAACTTGGACCGGATGAAATATTGCGACGGTGCGTCTTACCGCATGAGCAGGGTCCCATTCTAGAAGAAGCACATACAGGAATCGCGGGATGTCACTATGGAGGCCGTGCTACTGCACGAAAAGTGTTGCGTGCTGGGCTATGGTGGCCCACGTTGCATAATGATGCCGCAGACTATGTGAGGAGCTGTGATGTCTGCCAACGGGTTGGTAAACCATCGTGGAGGGATGAAATGTCGCTGGTGTCGCAGGTAACTCTGCAACCATTTGATAAATGGGCTGTCGACTTTGTGGGTCCTATCAATCCGCCAGGTAAGCGCACTAGCGCCTGCTATATTATTACTGCAACTGACTACCTGACTCGGTGGGCGGAGGCTGCACCAGTCATTGATTGCACAGCTGCGACGGCAACCCGGTTTATTTTTGAGAACATTGTGACGCGATTTGGGTGTCCTAGAATCCTGATGAGTGACCAATGCAATCACTTTGTCAACCAGAAGGTAAAAGCGCTAACTGAAGAGCTCCAGATACAGCATAAGAAGAGTACACCCTACCATCCGCAGGCAAATGGTATCGTCGAGGCCTTCAACAAAATTTTGGAGACAGCACTAACCAAGGTATGTAACGTTAACCGCGATGATTGGGATTTAAAAATTCATGCAGTTCTCTGGGCCTATCGCACTACTTGCAAAAGGCTAACAGGTTAGACACCATTTAAGTTGGTTTATGGGCAAGAGGCAGTCATGCCTATGGAGGATATCGTTCCCAGTTTGGCGTTGCCGCAGCAACAGGTATGGATGATGCAACGGCATTAGAAGAACGTGCTGCGCAGTTGATTCAGCTTGAAGAAGATCGTTTCATCACAGGCTTCCACTAGCAGGTTGCTAAGGATCGACAGAAGGCATGGCATGATCGCCATATTAAGCATAAACAGTTTACAACTGGAGATTTGGTGCTGTTATATGACAATAAGTTTATCAAGCATCCGGGTAAGTTGCAAACGCACTGGTTAGGTCCCTATCTTGTTCAGTTCATTACATCTGGTGGTGCAGTTCGGTTACAACAGTTAGATGGCGCCATGTTGTCGAAACTCATCAACGGGAGTCGCTTGAAGCCCTATAGAACGGGGTCGGTGATGCACACCACTTGATGGTTGAAAAAAAAAATATTGATTTTAGTTTAGCAGCGCAAGGCGAGCCTTGAGTGAGAGGTTGCGCAAGGTTACAATTGTTAGCGACAGTCGGTTGACCCTTTGCAACAGTTGCCAGGCTGTGGGGTGGTCAAATCAGGCAATAAATGCAGGTAGCTAAACCAGTTGGTTGGCGGCGCTTGTTGAAGCGACCCGCATTAATGAATGATCCAACCGTTAGAAGCATAAGATCGCCAGCGGATTTGGCGTCATTACTACCCAATTTGGCAATAATGATAAAGTTAGATTTGGTAATGATGGATTTGGAATTGGAAGTGGCTATAAAACATCGCGCGGGATGCATTGGATGGCATTGTTCAGTTGCGAAGAGCAAAGATAGAAGGTGAATTCGATGCAAGTATTGAGCAGAGTGTTGAGCGAAGTGTAGTTCGAGCTGTTGAGCGAATTTTCAGGCTTTGAGTAAGGGATGCTGAGCGGCCTTGACGCTATCGAAATCTCGAGTGAATACGAGTCTCCTGTTCAACCTACGACTGTGGAAGTCGAAGTCATGAGTATGCCAGTGGGTTCGTCGTCCATCCCGAAGCGAAAGCTTTTGATTTGACTTAAAACTGCTTATAAAAATGAAAGACTTATACTACTAAACCTAGTTTTTAAAGAGAAAGAACTTGAATCTTTTTCTTAAATGAAACTAAACCTATGCATGCAACTCCTATATGTTCAGATCTAGAAAGATATCAGCTTTGAAACAATAGATCTAAAATATAAAAGCCAAGTAACCAAGGAAGTGTTGATAAAAAAGGAGAAAGAGTGAAGAGATGGCTTGGTGCCCGAATGATCAACCGTGGAGCTTTCCAGTGGAATGTCGAGGGACTATGCCTTTGAGAAAGTTTGGAGAAAGTGAGGAAGCAAACTAGATCAGCACCCTCTCCAAGCTAGGAACCTGCAACTAATCCAAAGGCTTGCCAAGATGCTTGTGAGATCTGGTTAATACATAAACAGAGATATTAGAATAGCATGCATATAATCTTATAAAGCATGTTAAATCTAGATCTCTAGACATGCATAAAAGAAAAAGAGATAGCCAATAAACTTATTAACAAATTCCTTCCCTATCAAGATCATAATAAACTTATTATCAATCTTTTAGCACTGGATCCACACTATCAAAATAAGCAAGTTATGAACACAGATACAGGTTACCTCAGTGAAACATGGCAATGCTCATCCACACATAATAACATGACACCATCTTGCCTCCAAAGCTTCTCTTTATTTCAACACAAAGGATGATCAATACAATATTACACAATAGCAAGCCTTTCTTCCCAGCTCTAACTAACTTGGAAAAGAGAAAGGTTGCTTTATTTATAGCCAGACTGGCCAAGAGGGGCACATGCCTGACTGAAGGAGAGACTGCAACTAATGGAGAGTCAAGCCGAGCCTGATCTGATGGTGAACTGAGTCTGATCTGACGATGAATTGAGTCTGATCTAATGATGAACTGAGTCTAACTGGACTAGAACTGCAAATCGAAGTGACACCTCACTCAGTGAACTGAACCAACCAACAAACAACTCCCAGCTTGATCCACACGTGTGGAGGAGAGAGAAAGGAGGGCGCAACCCCAGATCTGCATGAGCTAGTTCAGCTCCTCTTCAGCCCTGATCATGCCTTCAGTCAAGGAATGGGAACCCCCGGACAATCTGAAGCCTATGAGACTGACTTCAGTCAAATCAGAGCAAAATCCACTAATTTAGGAATTTGGATTTGCTCCATTATTTAATTAATTTTTAATTAAATTAATTAATATTTGATTTTTTTTGGATTTTCTCACCTGAGTGATGGAAAAATCACTCAAAACTTAGGAAAAGTGGGTTTATGGGTTTACAGGGTGCTCTGAGTTAGAAAATGAGCCCCCCATGACTGAATCTGACTTTTAACCCCACTTTTATTACAAGACCATTTTTTCCAATTAGACTATTAAAAAATAGCCTAAGTTTTGTGGAAAAATTAGAATTTAATATTAAAAAAACAAAACCTAGGGGGACTTAGCACATGTTCATATGACTCGACCATAATGCCTAGCATGTTTATACATTGACACACAGACTCTAATAACCTCAATAGGCCTAAATGCCAAGCCGACCACCCCAACTTTGGAGGTAGTGAGTAAAAAACTCAGAAATTATCAGTCGTTTATTCAACAACCAATAATAACCAAGGGAAAAAATACTCTGGGTTGATCGAATTGACAAATAAAGTCCAAGAGACCGAGTCTTTTACAAACACTACCATGCTAGAACATTTTATTACAACTCCCCCAAGGGGGTATGAACATGTGGTAGATAAAAAAACACTTCCCAGAAGCAAGTCTGAAGGTCTTTTGAAGTCCGAACAAATCATCTTTGTCCGGTTCACCAAGCTCACTTGATAACACTGACTAACTACAACTTAGGTGGTAACAGAGTGAAGCAGATCCGAATCTCTACTTCATCATGGTTGGAGATGATCCGCTTGTTCTTCTGCTATATGTTGATAACTTGTTTATCACAGGGAGAGAATACCCATTGCAACTTGCAAGAAGGGTCTTGCAGCAGAGTACGAGATGACTGATATTGGGCTGATGCATTATTTTTGGGGATTGGAGGTTTGGCAGGAGCCTAGACATATTTTGTTGGGGCAGGGAAAGTATGCGATTGATATTTTGAGGAGATTCAGGATGGAGGATTGCATGCCTATGTCGACACCTATGATCACCAACTAGAAGAAGCTTCATGCTTCTGAGGGAGAGTTGGTGGATCCTACTTTATACCGTCAGCTTATCGGATCATTGATGTATCTGGTTAACACTCGGCCAGATTTGTGTTTTGCAATGAACACTCTTAGCCAGTTCATGGTTGAGCCTAGGAGTGTGCATTGGATCGCTGCAAAACATGTGTTGCACTATCTTTCAGGGACAGTGGATTTTGGTTTGGACTACAGGAGGTCAGAGGGGATCAGATTGGTTGGTTATACAGACTCAGATTGGGCAGGCAGTGTGGCAGACCAGAAGAGCACTTCCGGATGTTGTTTCAATTTGGGCTCGGCAGTAGTGTCATGGTTCAGTCGGAAGTAGAAGTCCGTTGCATTGAGTACTGCAGAGGCTGAGTACATTGCAGCGAGTTTGGCCAACTACAAGGCCTTATGGCTTCGCAAGTTGCTGGTGAATCTATTTGGTCAAGAGCTTAGGCCTACGGTGATTTACTGTGACAATCAGAGGTGCATCCAGCTCTCTGAGAATCCGGTTTTCCATGACAGGTCAAAGCACATTGAGATCAGGTATCATTTCATCCGAGACTATGTTCAGAGAGGGGCAGTGATGCTTCAATACATTTCCACATATGAGCAGGTAGCAAACATTCTGACGAAGTCTTTGGGGAAGGGCAAGTTTGTCTTCTTCAGAGACAAGTTGGGAGTGGTGCAGAACACCTTCCTCGGTAAGAGGGAGTGTTAGTTTTGTACCTAGGGAAGTGTTCCCCTAGGTGACTTTAGCCTTTAGTCACCTAGTGAAGGGAAATAAAGTGAACCTTGTATTAAATGACTTAAATGACATTTAATATGACTTTATTGTCTAAAAGTCATTTTTTGGAAAATTTAAGTGGGTGAGGGAAATTAACTTTTTAGAAATAAAAAGTGTGCATTTAATTTTCAACATTGATCTAATTCATTCCCAGCCATTGGATTGAGATCTCTTCACCTACCTAGGGTTGAGACCAAAAAGCAAAGGAAAAATCACATTCATTCTTGAGAGAAGATTGAACGAGAGAGAGCAAGGAGAGCTAGGGCACGAATATCGAGGCAGCCTGCTTGAGAAAAACACAGTGGGCACGATTTTCAAGGAGCCATTAATGTTGGCACGAATATTGAGGAGAATGTACGACATCATTAAATGAACAGCACGGCAACCGAGAAGTACAGCCTGCATTCATTGCTGGCACAGAAACAGAGAGTACGGCCTGCATTTAATGCTGGCACAAATTTCGAGGATAAATCGTATAGTTCTGTACAATATGGTTTGGGCACAGATTTCGAGGTGATTTATCAGGCACATATTTCAAGGGACAGTAGGGACAGTCTGACACAGTTCTCGAGGCAACGCACAATTTTTGTGGCACAAATTTCGAGGTCGTACGGCTGCATTTATTGCAGTCCGTACAGTACAGATTTATGTGACTGTATGCACAGAAATCGAGGTAGCGTTTATTGCTATTCGGCACGAAATTTGAGGGCAGATTTTTGCTGAGTTTTCTGGCACATTTTTCGAGAAGAATTTGCACGAAAAACGAGAAAGCATTTGCACAGAAATCGAGGCAACTTGCTAGTCAAAATTATGGGTTGAGATAAGTTGGATATTTTACTGTAAATTTCTTGTCTGATTTTTATCCTAAGAAATAATAAACTCTCTCTCTCTGACTGGTTTTCCCCTAGTGGGTTTTTCCAGGGCCATTGGCCGTAAACAGTGATATAAAATTTTACTTGAAACCGGTGGCTGAAAACTAGCAAAAATCTACATGGTATCAGAGCGGGTTGTGGCAAAAAATTAAATTTTAGCAGTGAAACAATCATTTCTAGAATTCAGAAAAACCTTTGTGACAATAGTATATTTTGTTGAAACTTGTTCTTTGAGAAAAATGACTTCCATGGGGTTGAGAACTGAGGATAGGTTGGTTGGGGCAGCGAACTTTGTCTCATGGAAAGCCTGGATTTTACTTGTGTCGAAAGAGAATGAGTTGTGGGAGGAAGTAGTTAGAAACACTACAGCAAATCCCATTACTATTCCCGCTTCTACTGATGCAGTATTACTTGCAGCCTTTAATAAGAAGGATATTAAAGCCATGAGGATAATCTTAGATGTTGTTAAAGACCATGTTATTCTGCATATTTCAGCGAAGGATCATGCACATGAGATGTGGTCTGCTTTGACCGGTTTGTTTGAGAGTACTAATGAAAACAGGGAGATGGTGCTTAGGGAGAAGCTGAAAAACATCAAGATGGTCAAAGGAGAGGTGTGTATGGCCTATCTTACTACGATCTCTCAAGTGAGAGATGAGCTTGCAGTTATGGGAGTGGTGGTTACTGGTCCTGAGTTAGTGCGGACAGCCCTGAATGGGGTGACTGCACCTTGGACTGTGTTTGTTTAGGGATTGGTGGCCAGAGAGAACTTACCATCTTCAGTATTGTTATACTGATGAGTGTTGAGATGTTTGCTTCAGTATTGTTATACTAATGATTGTTGAGATGTTTGCTTCAATATTGTTATACTGATGATTGCTAAGATGATAGTTTTAGTATTGTTATACTAGTGATTGCTAAGATGATAGTTTCAGTATTGTTATACCGATGATTATTGTTGAGATAGTTTCAGTATTGTTATACTGATGATTGTTGAGATGATTGCTGAGGTAGTTTCAGTATTGTTATACTGATGATTGTTGAGATGATTGTTGATGTAGTTTCAGTATTGTTATACTGATGATTGTTGATTGTTGAGATGATTGCTGAGATAGTTTCAATATTCCTATACTGATGTAGCAGGTTCAGTATTCTCATACTGATGACTGTTGAAATGACTGTTGACGAGTTTGTTTCAGTATTTATATACTGATGATGATATTTGATTCAACATTTTTATGTTGATGGTGATGATGATGTTCCAGCATCTCTATGCTGGTAATGCAGATGATGATCAAGCATTATAGATGATTTTGTTTTTAGCACTAACATGCTAATGAGGTTGTTGTCGATGTTTCAGTATCTATATACTGATGTTGCAGATGATGTTTCAGTATATGTATACTAATGTTGCAGATGATGTTTCAGTATTCACATACTGATGTTATAGATGATGTTTCAGTATTCACATACTGATGCTACAGAAGATGATTCAATATCCATATACTGATGTGACAGAAGATGATCGGTATTTACACACTGATGCTGCAGAAGATGATCTAAAAGATGATTCAATATCCATATACTGATGTGACAGAAGATGATCCAGTACGTATAGAAGATGATTCAGTATTTACATACTGAGATTGTAGAAGATGATCCAGCTGAGATCGATGATGAAGATGTATGATGGTGTTCCAAAACTTCCTATGACATATAGTCTTATAGAGACTCACCAATCAGTTGTACAGTTGTGGTAGTAGTTGCTACCTTGGTTGAATACCTTCCTAGTTAAGAGGGAGTGTTAAAGTATTGTAACTTCGGAAGATATTGCAGATGTATTGATTGAATTCCTCCATGAGGAAATGAGTTTGGTGATGTAAGAGTCATTGAAAGAATCAATGTAATCTTCCAGATGTAAGTCGAGTCAATAGTACCCAAGTGTCATTATTATAAATGTTATTTTTGGTGTCTTGCTAGACAAGTCGACCCTGTCAGTTAGACAAGTCGGCCCTATTATGTCCTAGGTCAAGTCAACTGAAGAATATAAATAGGGCAGCACTCCCCTTCATTTGTACACACTCACTCAAGCAAGTTTGCAAGAGAGAGAAGAACAAGTGCGCCAGAAAGAGAAGAGAAGCAGTTGTCTAGGTTTTACACTGCTCTGGTTGAGTTCTATACTGAGAAAGTTTTTCGGGGTTTTCTCCCTTGTGTTTTCCCCAAGGAAAATCTTTGTGTTCTTATGTTTATGTGCATGTTGTTCTTTTAGTGATCCTACAAGTGATAATTTGTTTTAAGATATCATCTAAGCAAATTAAGAAAACTTAACAGTGTCTAGGGAGGTACCCAAAGAGATAATGTTATGTATTTAGCCCATATTTATTAAAAAAAGCCCATGTAGTGTGAAAAGCAAATAATGATTACTAGAAGGTTCTACCTACTAGAATGTTCCTTCTCTAGAAAGTATCTAGAAGGTTTCATCTAGAAAGATCCTTCTCTAGAAAGTACCTAGAAGGTTGGATGCAAACTATATAAAAAAGTAGAAGAAATGGAATGAGATGGCTTAGGAAGTATATTGGATATAATAGTTGTAGCAAGCATAGCTTGCGGAGTGATTCCTTCCATAAGGTATAGTTAATGGTGTTACCCTACCTTAAGGGTCTTCTCTACAATATTGTGTCAATATCTTGTTTATTGTGTGAATATATTAGGTTAATTGTAAGTTAATTTATATATTCTATCTTTCAATTCTACGTTTGGCATCGATGAGGCAAGTGAACAGGGGGGGATTCCTTCCAAAAAAGGATCAACAATAAAGTGTTGCCCCACCTTAAGGATTTTCATATTAATGAAATGTGGAGAATTTCTGATATATTGTGAGTGCATTCATATTTTCAAATCCAAAATCTAAGATATACTACAATCGGTATCAAAGCACTTTCAGAAAAGGTATACTACACTTAAGTGCAACTATGGCATTGAGAAAAGGATTAATAGAGGGTGGAAAGCCTTG
>LPNX010523645.1:29816-153756 GCA_001517045.1 Pseudotsuga menziesii | reverse complement strand
CTGTGCTTGCCCCCAAGGTCACACCTCTCCCACTTTCTCAAGTGAGGAGACAGCTTTCGGAAGATTTATGCTGCTGGTGTGCAATCGGCGGACAACAAGCCTATTATAGTCTTGAAAACAATTGTAAATAATTGAACTTTTGGCTGTGGGAAAAAGGAAACTGCTCTTTGAGACTCTTGTCACTCTTGTTATTTTTATATGGATGTAAAGTTCGGGTTTGCAACATTTCTAAATAATCGTGGAGGAATTGAGCAAATCCAAAAGCATTTTATTATTTTAATCTTTGATATAAAAGTAATAGCTAAAATAAAAATGAATTTTCAAGAGCTTCATAATGAAACAAGGCATTGGACAGTTTCTAAAACCTCGTGGGATGAAAGAATCTATCAACTTTGTGATACTAAGAAGGTGGAGGTTGAAAAACAGTTTCTTGGAATGTCATATTTATGCCCAAATTAGATCTCAATTTCAAAATATTTGTAACAATACCGATCTTCCTAATGTATTAACGCTTCAAAACCATGAAGACTTAGCAAAGCTTCTCCAATATTATCAAGCATAAAAACAAATTCTAAAGCAAACCAATTAATTCCTTACCATTTTTCTTAAGGTCCAATAGACCGAAGTTGGTCTCAGTGGATAGTGACAATCATCGTCGTCGTCATCTTCATCAGCTGAGAAGCTGTCCTTGGAGCTACCCAAGCTGCTAATTACAATGGGATTGCAAAAGGCTCTAAGCACTGAAAAAACACTACACTCTAGGCAGGTACATATATACTAATTAAACAAACAAGGCCTGAGAATGTTGCTGGCTATAGGAAAAACATGTCACATTAGGCGGATAAATATTTTAAGGGAATCCGAGAATTACAAAAAAATAGAAAGAAAGGGCCAACAACTTCTGAAATATGGAACATTGATAATAAATCAAAGTAAATGAGCAATTGAGGCATTGGTTGTTCAAAACCATTTATGGTATATATGGGCAAAAGATGACTCTAAATGGATTCAGGCCATGGCCCAAAAGAGATCCTAATTAGCAAGGGAGGGACCAAAATGGTTTGGCCTTAACACCTGGGACCAAGGGAGGGAAGAGGAAAGATGAAAGGGAACCTAGCATGGCGCTAGACACCAAATGGAGAGCCACGATCACACACCTAGATCAACGTAAGGGATTCAAAAGGATGGGCTTCAGCGCACCATGAGCCATTGTCAGGATGGATAGGAGGGTTCAAAAGGAGGGACTTCAGCACAACATGAGCCATCGTCGAGATGGATAGGAAGACCTCAGTGTTGTCCTAGGGCAGGTCGTGTACGGACAAAGCATTGTAAAATACCCACAAATGAATATTCATTAGGATAATTATATGTTCGGTACATACTACAAAGTGAAGCAATTATGCACTAAGCCGTTTCCAAACTTTGTGATATGAACACTTTCAGTGATCAGCCCGTCACTTAATAGTAAAATACAATGCATAGTGGCAAAAATGGAAGAAAATAAAATAAGAACAGCAATGGGTGATGGAAGAACTTACCATCTTGTGTGACAAGGGGATAGTCCGAAGCACTGAGGTTGATGAACCAATCCCAGTCCTTACTTTGTCTTAGGAGAATCGCCACAGCTTGCAGAGTACAAGCAACCATAGTTGGACCTTTGTATGTCACCAAGTTGGCCTTTCCCACTATATGAACATTATTTATTTTCAAAAACGTAGGGTCAGATTTCACATACATGGCCACTTCAAGCCTTTCCCTTGGAGGTGCCTCAAGGTCTAAATGCAATAGATAATGGTTTAGAGGATGGTAGAGAGCCTGTAATGTTCTTCTCATTCTACGACTGTCACCCTTGGTTCCTGAGATCAAATAAGCTAATCTCGGAAGTTTAGGCTCACCTGAATGAGCATGTTGCTCCAAATTGGCTTCCACAAAATACTCACCTGAGCCATCCATTTGCTTCAATGCAGAGTTGATCCCCTGAGTGGATGAGCCAAACTTAATTGTTGCTATATAAATGAGAATCATAGATACCAGAAAACTAGCAACCATCGGAGATAGCCATTTTCTATCTGTGACTGCCTTGTGAAAGTGAAGGTTTTTCTTCATCTTCTCAGTCAACTGATAATTTTGAGGGACTGCTTATTCCCAAACAGATACATAAGACAGTTTCTTGGGAAAATAGAAACCAACTAATAATTGGCCAGAGCCTCCAGATCCTTAGGTCGATTCCATACAAAAAAAAGGTGAGAATCGAACAGTTTCTTGGGAAAATAGAAACCAACTAATAATTGGCCAGAGCCTCCAGATCCTTAGGTCGATTCCATATAGAAAAAACAAAGGTGAGAATCGAACCTACGATAGTTGCTGAAACTCCCACAGATCTACTGGCAGACCACAGCCTCTGTTTAAGATAAATACAGCCCAATGAAACAAGTCAACTGTAAAGAAGCCACCTACTCCGAAACACCATGCCCCTCTTCTTCTTATGCAAAAGACCATTAGGTTTAAGAAAACCGAGCGTTCACACAAGAAAAACTCACCAAATGAACATACATGAACCCAGAAATCCGGATCAACTAAATGAACAAAAGAACTAGATAATGACCCTAAAATTCTCCGGATCAAATAAATAAACATTAAAACACTATATAATGACCCCAAATTTCCGGATCCATGCAGGAAAACATTTTAAACGTCCGATTCAAGATAACAATTAGAATAAAACAGATTTGTTGACTAAAATAAGAGGTTAAAGCACATAGACACGAGGGCGAGGGCTTTTTTTAGTGGTGTCATTGTTAGAACTGTTTCTTCGTGGTATTGTGTTGCCCATGTGTTTTGGTTGAGGACTTCGTTCGTACTAAACGTATTTGTTGAAAGTCATCTTCACATTAACATACAAGAAATATGATTTGCATATTTATTTCATAAATTTAAATTTCAACTATAATCATATAATTTAAGTTTCAACCAATATTCATATTTGATTTATAAAGCAATATTTTATTTATAAAGCAAGACTATATTTATTAAATTATATTTATTAAAGAAAATATTATTTGTTTTTTTTTTTTAAATAATATTTTTCTAAAACATTATTTCTTCGTGATTCATGGATTGTAAATGGGATAGGGATACAGAGAGTCAAACCCATCACTTCCCCAATTTTGGAGAGAGAGGTGGCTCATGACCTCTGAGCCAATCTTTTGACTAAAAGAGAATATGATTATTATTAACATATGCTTCTAACATCTCCTCTCTTCCCCTGCATTTCTGGGAGGATAAATCTCTTAAGTCTATTGGAAACGGTCTCGGGAAATTTCTTTGCAATAGTCTAGATGAGAGTATAGACCGAACCACGTTTGCAAGGATCTGTGTAGAAATGGACTTCAAAAATGGATTCCCAACAGAAATCAATCTCCTCGGCAAGGGCTACTCTTGGATCTAGAAGGTCGACTACGAGAATCTCTGCTTCAGATGTAGGGTCTGCTTTGAAACAGGGCATATAGCCCGTAACTGCGAGAAATCATCCGGAAAAAGAAGATTGCCTCGAAGCCAAAGGCCCACTTGGCGGAAAGAAGCTCCTCCGGAGAAGCAAGTTGAAGGGAAGACCCCGGTAGCAGTCCCAGAAGAGGAAGCCGAATCCGACCCCAAAGAACTTGCTCAGGGGACAGACCCAGTAAAAATACCTCCACCCACGTCGCCAAAGCCAACCCAGCGAGTCTCAAGCTGGGCTGATCTTGCCGAGGCCGAAGAAACACAAGGTCAGACGGAAAACCATGATCAAGGCCAAAGCAGCGAATGGCAGACCGTATCAAAAAAAAAAAAACCTAACCAACATCGAACAGATGTAATGACACGAAGTTGAACAAGCTCGCTGAAATAGCTACCTTCAAGTAGCAATTAAGTTTGATACAAGTTTGCACGATTATTGAATTACTGAGTGACAGAAGCTGTCTCGTTTGATGTAATGAACCCAGTGGCAAGCCACTGTTTTTAATACAAAATCTTCCAAATGTTATGGTCAAAAAAAAACATATGCTTCTAACATAAAGGGATTATATGAGATTTGAATCTATCATGTTTTAATGATCTTTGAAACTAGCATATTCAAATTCATTGAGTTATCTCAATGGGCGCCTTTTTTTGAAGGGAATGTACCACGATAAATCGTGATTGAACCATCAGCGAAAATATTAGCTGATATTGTAAATGAACTCACCTAAATTTGATCTTTTAACTTATGTCGATAAAATATTTAAAACTTGTGTGTGTGTGTGTTTAATTTAATTTGTATTTCATAATGATGTAAGATATCTCAAAGCACGATTTTGAATATACCATGTGCATCCGATCGAATGAGCAAGAAAGGAGGCGATAGAAAGAGTGGATTGGATTCGACAAGAGATATGCTTGTATGGCCACAAAGCCTAACAAGGTTGTGCTTGGGTCCTAGCCATTAGGTTATGATGCACCCAAGGATGGTTGGCTACAAGGGGAGGAAACCCCACCCCCCACCAATTTCAGAACCCTTGGAAAAACAAGGACATAATCATACAGATAGTTGTATGAACCAAGGGTGAATCTATGCGTCCAAGGACAACAAACAAGAAATGGGAGGAATGTATCTAGATTCCAAGTCATTCACTTAAGGGCGGATCTATGGAGGAAAAGAAGACGAGAAGCAATCATCGGGTTATGGGTAGGTGCATTTCAAAGACAGAGAGCACGCCGAGATATGAGGTAATATCACATAATATCAATCAGAGAATCCAGGACATGGAGGACTATGAGGGTGATAGGCAAATTTTTAGGCATTTGGCCAATAGAACATGCCCTAATCTAGTGGATAAACAACAAATGGAGACCTAAATCCCACTATGATTTAAGGTTAGGATCCAAAGGCTTATTCACAATCATTTTTTCCAATATGGAGGACAAAGACCACATTTTTGATAATGGGCCTTACTTTTTTAACCCAACTAGGTTGTACCTTCAATTTTGGATAGAGAATTTTATCCCTAAGAAATAGAACTTCACCCATGCCCTTGTTTGGATTCTATTGTATTCACTGCCACAGGAATACTAGGACTTAGAAACCCTGGAAGGCATTGGCAATACCATTGGTTCATTTGTCAGAGTTTCAGAAGCCACGAAACTAGGGCATTACATCTCATATGCATGCATCTATGTTTATATGAACACCTCCAAGGCGCTTTTAGAGGCCATTTCCCTAATGCACGAAGACTTGAAATGGCTTCAAACGTTGGATTATGAGCATATCCCTCTTGATGTCGAAAATTCCATGAGCATGGCCACCTCTTTCAAGATTGTCCTTTGTATATGGTGCATAATAAACCTAATCAATCCCTAAACGTAGATGAAGATCAATATACTAGAGTCACATGCTAAAGAAGACAATAAAAAAATCTCCACCCCTGGAGTGGTCACAAAAGGGAAAAACAAGTAATAGTTTTGAAGCCCTCGACAACATTCAAGAGGAGATAAGGGAAGAAAAAACAATTAAACATTTGACACCATTGAGAACTTATAACTCCAAAGATATAGAGAATCTGCATCAAACCAAGCAACTTGGCAAGGAGGGGGTTGGAACCTCTCACAACAAGCAAGGGGAAATTACAGTCGAAGCAGCCACAAACCCATATCTGACTTGAAACTATGAAAAGGGTGAGGATAAGGACCTAAGAGATCTAGACTTCCAAAGCATATAAGATGCATGCAAATGCAAGGACCACAAATCAATCCGAACTAAACAAATGCAGTTTTTTAAGGAAGTACTACTTAAAACTAGAGCCAAAGACCCTAAAGGAGATATGAAAAGAGGGTAGAAAAGCAACAAGCAATGGATCAAAGAGGTTGGAGAACAATTTGTTGATTCATGGCAATATGCCCAGCTTACAAAGATCTTCTCATCATCCCACATAACTCTCAATGAAAGCAATCTCTTGGAATGCAAGAGGCTTCAATGGAAAATTGAAACACTGGATACTATGAAACAAAATCAGATAGGAACGGCCTCAAGTCCCAATGTTTCAAGAAATGAAGTGTAATAGTGAAGCTCTCCCCAAAGTTGCCACCAAAATTTGGAAGGCCTCAAAATCCATAGTAATTGACGCCATTGGATTAGCAGGGGGCTTATCGTATTATGGAATCCAAAAGAAATTATTCTAGATAGATTTATAGCCATTCGACATTCTATCATAGCAAATTCCAACTGTTAGGAACATAAATTGAAGGGAGCATCATTAATGCCTATGGCCCCCATACCTCTCCTCAAAAGTGGCAGTTCTTGGATTCCCTTACTCAGCTAGTCGAGCACAAAGAAATGGACCAATGGATATTAGGTGGGTACTTCAACATGATCGCTTCCCTTTTGGAGAGGAAAGGAAGCCGACATAGATTAGATTAGGATGGTGAATTGTTCCAAGAGACTATGCAACACCTAAAGCTGTTTGATTTAGAGACTCCCAATGGAATCTATACTTGGAATAACAAACATGGAGGGGAGCAACAAATATCCTCGAGGCTTTATCGCTTTTTAGCTTCGGAGTCCACCTTGATGCTTAGGTCATAGTCCACCTTGATGCTTAGGGACAATATAGAAGTGAGAATTATCCCAACAGTAGGCTCGAACCATTGGCCCATAAGTATTCTATGGCATGTATCAAGTACACCCAAAATATATCCCTTTAAGTTTGAAATTTTTAGGCTCAATCATAAACTTTAGACATGGTGGAAAGAGCTAGATACCCTCCAAGGCCCCCTCATGTATCGATTCCAACAAAAGCTAAAATGTCTCAAACTACACCTTAAACAATGGAACAAGGAAGAATCTGGAAACTTTTTTAGGCAAAAGGATTTACATGCAAAAATGGAGGAAGTCCAACTTCAAATGATTCAAAAGAGATGCACACTGGCTCTGAAAGAAGTAGAGGCCAACCTCCAAATCCAAATTGATGAAAGACATGATTAGGAAGAGATCCCCTGGAGATAAAAGTCTTGAGTTCAATAGCTCAAAGAGGGGGGGGGGGCAATGTTTTCTTCCATTGTTCCATGATTAAGCACAGGCAAACAAATAAAATAACCTATTTGCTCAGCTCAAGAGGGGAGAAATTGATGAAACATGAAGACGTGGAACAAGAATTCGTGTCCTTCTATAAGAACCTGCTCTTGAAACCTATTTAAGGCAGATCAACAGCCATTAAAAATCTCACTAGACATATGATCCCCTGCTTGGTCTATCAAGAACATAATGACAACTTAATGCATCCCATTGAAGTTGTAGAGGTCAAGGAAGCTATCATGCAAAGGGCAGCAGGAAAGTCTCCAGGTGTGGATGGTTTTACCTCGTAATTCTTCCATCACTATTGGTATCTTTTTGAAGAGAAAGTACTCAAAATTGTGGCGGACTTCCAAAGAGAAGCCATAGTATTACCAACTCTCAACTCGACATGTTTTGCATTAATACCCAAAAAGGCCAAGCCAGGATCCAAGTAAGTATCAACCCATATCTCTTTGCAATGTAATTTGCCAAATAATCATGAAAGTAATTGCCAAATGCATGAAACCTATATAATGGATCAATCTAGCTATGTGGAGGGTAGGAAAATTCTTGTCGATATCATTATAGCCCATGAATTCATCCATTCCCTTAATTCTTCGATAAAACTTGGTATGCTTCTTAAGCTTGACATGTTGAAAGCTTTTGACAAATTAAGCTGGCAATATATAGAGCAAGTTCTTCTTGCCTTTGGCTTTGGTCATAGGTGGATACAATGGACATTGGCCCTTACATCGTCACCTTTCTTCTCCATCCTTATTAATGGGGTCCCCTCTTCTACCTTCAAACCTTCATGTGGCATTCAACAAGGGGATTCACTTTACCCCTTTTTCTTCATTCTTATGGTAGAGGGCCTAAGTTGTCACACACATGCTACCTTTCTCTCGGGTAAAATTCAAGGACTCTACTTGCACATCCCATATCTACAACACACTCACGAGTAGTTTGTGGATGATACTCTCCCCATGGGGCATCGCTCGGTTAAGCAAACCAAGGCCTTTAACTAGGTTCTTTAGGAGTTAATGGATGCCTTTGAAGCCTCCATTAATGATGCCAAATATCATGTCTCATTTTTCAACACTCCCCCTCTCATCCAAAGAAGCATTACCATAATTATGGGCTTCTAGAGCAACTCCCTTCCAACCAAGTACCTCAATTCCCCCCTCATTGATTTATCCATCAAGCATTCATCTTGGAAAGATCTACTTACCAGGTTAGAGAAAAAGTTATCTTGTTGGTCGACTTGTCCTGGTCAAATTTGTTCTGCAAGCTATGACTCTCTCTCTCTCTCTATATTTGTCACGATGGGTCCTAAACACATTCTTAAAGCCATAAAAATTTGTAAAGGAATTTTCTATGTAGTAGTTCCAACCACCATAAAAAATGGGCCCTAATAATCTAGAATAAGTTATGTATGCTCAAGTTAGAGAGAGGACTAGGCCTGCGGAATCCTAAAACCAACAATACAATCATGGGAGCCAAAAGTTGGTGGAGGTGGTTCACTCATCAATGAGAATCATGAGCTCAATTATGTTAGAATAAATATGGTCCCAAATTTGATAAATAAGATCTCATCGGAATGGATGGAGACATTCAAGGTTCGTTGATATGGAACTCAGCTTCGAGAAACATGGAACTTATCCAAAAACATTGTTTTTGGAAGGTTAAATAAGGAGACTATGATATGTTATGGGAGGATTCATGGCAACAACTACCCAAGTTTGTAGACATACTTTACATTCCAATTACCCAACAGTGCCTCAAGGATAGACCAACAAGACTACCAGGATTGGATTCATCTATCTCAATGGTTAGGTGTGAATAACGAAAATGGGAGGAAATTTAAGCAAAGTTTCAACAATGTCGCATAAAAAACAAAACAAGGTAGGACATAATCCGATGGGAGTGCAAACCAAGTGACAATTTATGTCTAAAGGAATAGTATCAACTTGTTATTGGTCATCAAGATCTCCATAAAGAGAGGAATAAGCAAAAGATATGGTCCACCAAGCTTTGGACCAAGGTTGCTCTCTTCTCCTCGTTGGTAGCCTGCAGATGTATTCTCACATGGGACAAACTACTTACGCGTGGCTTTGAAGGATCCTCTTTCTGCCTACTCTGCCAAGCCAATTCTTAAACTACTGACCACATCCTTGATGGTTGTGTTTTCATGGATGTGTTATGGGACAAAGGGGCCATGTTATTTTGAAGATCATATCATGTTTGTGGAAAAATAGCTTCAACAATAGACAATTGTTCGACCGATCCTTTCACAAACCCCCTACTCAACATAATTTGGTAATTGTTTCTAGGTTTCCTGATCTAGAATACATGGAAAGAAATAAATCACAACACTTTTCAAGATACTAGCAAGAATCTCAACCTCATATGGGTTAAGATCAAACACAATATAGTGGAAACTATAAATCTCCACTTTTGTACATACCAAGCCCTTGAATTCAATGATAGAGAACAACTCATTTTCCAACCATGAATCATTAAAATCCATCCCCTAGCCCTCCCTCCTAGTAGATGGTTGCCTCAAGTCTCCAAACCAAATTCCTAGTCCCTGCCTCCTCAAGGATTCATCAAACTCAACTTCAATGTTGCCTCCAAAGAAAACCCAAGTCCTATAGGTTATGGAGGGGTCTTCAGTAATGACAATGGTCATATCCTAATCATATTTTATGGTTATCTTGGAAGAGAGACCAACAATGTAGCAGAATTAACAGGGGTCTCCAAAGGTATACGAATGTCTATCACTCGTTGATAACACCAAGCTAATTGTTGAGGGTGACTCTCACATCCTCATAAGCCATGTGCAACATTTGCGACATGGCACCCATGTCCACCAATTAGTCACAAATTGGATGTGGGAGGATACTTATGTCATGTAGACTCCTTTATGTGGGGCATTTTGGTGATCATTCCTCCCCCTTTCCATGTTTGATGGGAAACCAACAAACTAGTGGATCAACTTGCCAATGAGGGAGTTTCCAAGAAACAAGCTCACATAGAGTTGAACTGGGAAGCAGTGACAGAGTCCGCTCTCCAAATTGACTATCAAAGTTTGTCCAACCAAAACACTGACCTCTTAGATGGGGTGAGGAACATACCACCTCATATACCCACCATTAGGCACACGGAGGGGGTATATGGAACATTCATACACCCTGACTCA
Source organism: Pseudotsuga menziesii (assembly GCA_001517045.1). Lineage (NCBI taxonomy): Eukaryota > Viridiplantae > Streptophyta > Pinopsida > Pinales > Pinaceae > Pseudotsuga > Pseudotsuga menziesii. The sequence continues at coordinate 143,494 of LPNX010523645.1, read as the reverse complement.
CATGAATAGTTTGTTGTAAGGCATGCAAAGGTTTATGGGACTTGGTTTACAATGGTAGATGGTTAGAAGTTGTCGCATGCATCAATCAATTGGGAGGAGATTGAGATCCATGGAATTAGATGGGACCTAGTACTTGTGCACTTGGGAAATGATAAGATGAGCTCACTCGTCCAGTGGATTGTTATTTCAGATGACTGTCAAGGAATTTTGGGTAATAGAGAACACTAGAAGGAATTAGGGAGAGTGAGTTTGTGGTGTAGTATTCGCCTATGACTCCTAGTAATCCTTTGCAATGTTGAGAGAAAGGCTTCTTGAAGATTTGGGTTTCAGTTTTGTTTGCCCCTGTCTCTCCTAGTGACTCTATGCGACTCTATGGGGACACCAAACAGTCAAGGAACCATGCTACGATAAAGAGCAAGATGCAGCAGAGGAGGGGCTCACATTAACATTGGATTGAGATAAAATTTAACCAGGAGACACCCTGACACAGTTGAAATGAGATAGACCAGGCAGAGGCTAACTTATTAGCAAAGGTTCAAGGTCAAACGACAAGCAACCAAGTGATGGGAGATGGTAAGGGCCTAGAACCTTACTGGGTGATTAAGCTCCTTCTCGACCAACTCCTATAGAAACAATACCATAATCAAGCTAGTTTTAGCCAAGTGGCGAAGTCAATCCATGATGACGTCAATAACATTAATTTCAATCTTAATATCTTGGAAGAAGTTGTTAACAAACCTCTCTAAATCTCACATTAGGAACTGAAGAAAGCTGAAAATGTGTCACAGGTTCACATTTCTCAAGTTGGTTAGTTTGTATCTTTAGTTTCATTTTTAGAATTGACACTTTGAGGGCCGGTATATTGGTTATGGATTTGAATAGTTTTGGTTTTTTAGTTTCAAACTATAAAGGGCTATCTTGGTTTCCCTTTGTAGGGTAGGACCCCTCAAAAAATTATTTTCTAGATGCATATGACTGAATGAGCCTTTGCATTAATTGACCTAGCTTCCATTATGGCGGGGAACCATCGAAGCTCTAATTTTATACCTTATGTATGTTTTAGTTTCTTAATATAGATAGCTAGCTTTAAAAAGAAATCTCAAACACTTTTCATATAAATATATTTTTTTCCTAACACTTTTCAATAAACATATATATATTTTTACTAACACTTTTCAATAAATATATTTTTATTAAGCTTAATATTATTTTGTTATTTTGATAAATGTATGGTTATTATCATTTTATAAAATTGGTTACAACAATATTATAAGGTTATTTTTTATAAATATATTTCATACGAAATCACACACACTCACTGCCATATTTACTAAGTTATATTTTTATATTTTCTCTTTATAAATAAAATATATAAATTAAGATTAATTAAAAAGATTTATGAACACATTAAAAATTTTGATATTTTGAAACTGTAAAAGATTCATCAAAGTGTTTAAGCCTATGGAATTATTAATGTCCCCATGTTTGGGTTCTCTTGCTTTGCAAGTGTAGATGATTTTGGGGGTTTGTGTCATCTTGACCAAAGAGAATTAATTAATTATTTAATGTTAGTTGGGTGAAAAACAACATTAAAAATTGACATTTAGTAATTAAATTAAAGAAGAGGTTGCATAAAGTGACTTTGGGGAAATATTTCATAAAATCATTTTGTATTATTAAATGAGAGGAGAAAAGTCATTTTTACTAATTAAAGGGGGGGAGTTAGAAATGGCAGAAAAAAGGTGAAAGTGGAATTAAAAGGGCAAACCGACCCATTTTATCATTCATTCATGAGATGTTCACTTTCAAAAAAGAAATTGAGAGATCTTGTGGCTTTTTTCTCTTGGGATGGAAACCCTAGTAGAGAAGCTGGTTTCAGTGATGAAACTATCCACCGTAACTGAGCAAAGAGGGAAAGATCACTCAGATCTCTCCATTGTGCTTCATATTTGTGGATGAGAAACAATTCTACTTGCATATTTGTGGAGTTTGGTCAAGTTTTAGGTGCTTATTGAAGAGCCCACACTTGTGTATGAGGGCACACTGGTTGGGGAGGACAACCAAGTTTCAAGACATCCTTCCTTTTCCATATTTACTATTCTCTGTTGCTAAGAAGGGCCTGACTTGGAGCTCGATTTGCATACGTGAGGAGGTACATTGGGAACAAACTATTGAAGAGTGAGAAGGGGTGCATTATACCAATATTTTCTATCGTAGAGAGGGTGCACTTAGAGTGGGGACTGCTACAACACTCGTGGGAGACTACCACAACACTCGTGGGAGACAACCACAACACTCTTGGTGGTCAACTACAACAATATTTGGGGCTGCATACTATTGTTGAGTCACAAGTATGAAAATACTTTTAAAAATCAATCCATTGTCACTCAATGTAATGTTGTTATAGATGAGAATAAATTACAGCCTGTTTATGGATTGTTATGGGTGCATTTCCTTGGCATTATATGTATTTGAATACATTATTATGTGCACATTTTGTGGTTAAAGATATTGATGTGTAAGATTTGAAACCAATCAGTGAACATCTTCTTGACATCACAAAAAGTCAGATTGTGCTTGAAAGGGGAGTCTACAACAATATTATAACATTCTTGATAAAGTATTTGATGAAAATCCTAAACCAAAACATGTAAGCAGTTCACTTAAAAATCAGCTCAGACCTTGCAGGCACATCGCACCTATGTTTTCTATTGTTGAGAGATGACCAGTTTGTAAAACATTTTCTATTGGATACACACTATTTCCCCTCAAATTATGTGCATACAAAGGCGCTCTTCAACCAACCAGAGGATTACTCATTGATGCAAACCTACAGGTCAGGAACATGCAATAAATGAAATTTAATTTACTCATATATTATTATTACAAATACTGGAAAACATTATAGCTGTCATATTTTATTGTGGATTATTCCTAGTCTCAAATGCAATGAAATAGAGTCTGTTTCTTGGTATTGAGAACAATGAACTTTTAGTTGCGTGGAAAACCTTGTAAATGTGTGAATTTCATTACAAAATCTTAATCCTGCAGACACACTAAAATATATTAACAGTTAACATTAACTCATATCAAGAGTATATGGGGTCATTCAGTGGTCTTTGAGTAGTAGTTTCCAAAGTGCTTGATGAAAAATCCTAAACCAAAATTGATAATAGTTAATAAAAAATTCAGTTAGATTCGGTTGGGGTTACTACAATGGTATCAGAGCTGTGTATCTTGCCAGCCTGAGGGGCTATCGGTTATAGATATTTTTTGACTACTTTGTTGAGTGACCAGCATTCACCTATTTCAGTTTCAATAAGGCAACTTGGTATTAAGGCTTGCATTCAGAGCTTAACAAATATGAAGACAACCCAATAACTCATTACAAAATTGTTAAAAGTTTCTCAAGAATATCAGAAGAATCTAACAACATGTTCAGAGCATCTAGAGTTGTTGGAGCCTCACTTATCAGTTGGAAAGGAAGAAGAGGGATTCCAATATGAAGTGGTTGGTGACATGAATGCCTCATCTCAGGAGGGAAGTTTGACAGAACCCCATGATGACTTCTTGGAAGTGCATGCACTTGTTCATGTCGAGTATGTGTGCAATGAGGTTGACAAAACAATAGTCTCTAATACACCATTAGAGTTATCCTATGTGGCTGATGACACCGGTGCTTATGATGGGTATGTTGATTGCACATATGGTGATGATGATAATTCGGGTGTGTTAGCACCTAGTCATGATCAAGGCTTGGGGTTAGATAAGCTTTCTTTGGATGTTGAGTTATGCAAGAAGGATAACAAAGAGGGAGCTAGTTTTGGGAAGCATGACTAGGAATACAAATCGAAAAATTTGTATGAAGATGATAGTCCCCATGATACCCATCATTTGGCAAGGAAATTAAAGGTAAGTGAAGACATGATTATTGTAACCATAAAACATTTGATGATACTCTTAAGTTGATGGAAAATTGTTGTTGGAAATAAGAGTATGTAGGGACACATGAGAATTTTGTAGGAGAAATTTTCCTTACAGATTTTCAGGCACTCAAAGAAGCATCGAAGGTGATGAAATATAATTACCTACATCTACTATTACATAGAGATCACCTTCTTATGCTTGATGATATTAATTTTGATGCGCTAAAAGGGAAAGAAGAGGAAGTTAAGAATCTTACTCATGAGCTTTAGGTTACTAGGGATTCTTTGAAGATCACTCAAATGACCCATCAAGAATTGAGAATTCAAGTGGATGAGCTTGGCAAGGAGTTGTGTTTAACACATTCTTCATCATCCATGATAGAAACTCAGTCATCTATGGTAGCCATGACACATGAGGATGTTAGTGGTACTTATGGTTTGATGGAGGAGCTTCTTGTGATGGTCGAGAGCAAGGAGGATTTAGATTTGCATGGGCTTGATGAGAGGTATAACTTAGAAAATTTTGATTATACACATAGTATGCATCATGGAGATTATGAACCATTGCTTTTTGGGATCCCATTGACGACTCAAGTCATAACTATAGATAGGGGAGTTGAGCATATACATTGTGGACTATCCATCAGGGAGTATATGCACCCACTTATTATGGGGATGGATATATTGAGGACGTGGACACATTAGTATGGGATTGTGAGGTGATTCCTTCAAAGAGACTTCTTGATAGGGACTTTGAGCATACCATTGAGTTTGGATTTTCCAAGCTCGAGAAGTTGATATATGAGCTTCATTAAGCAAAATATTCCTCGAATATTGATCTTTGATTGGGATGTCACCATACTACTTCTAGGTGTCATTATGGGTAATATGATTTCTTGGTCATGCCATTGTGGTTGATCAATATACTTTCCACTTTTTAGGCTCTCATGAACCCCATCGTCACATCCCAGATAGAGGGGTTTATTTTGGTGTTCTTTGATGATCTCCTCATATGCAACAAGACACGAGAGGATCAATTGAGATAGTTAGATGAGACATGGGGCATGATGGAGAGCATATTCAAACATGGGAGAGAGAAATCTCTAGAGATTAATCTTCGATCATGCTATCATCTAGACACATATATGGAGTTAGGCCTAATGGATGCTTTATATTATGGCCATGTGATTAATATGTAGGATGTACATACATGACAGGAAGAGATCCAAGACACATTGGATTGGTTCACGAGGATTTTAGCTAGTTGGAAGTCTCGCCTTCCAGTGGAATATTCCAAGGTTTGGTTTGCATGTGAGTTGATGGATGGTCATATTCAAGATGACAGGTACATAGTGGTGGACAATATAATCTACTACAAAGATAGCATATACTTAGTCCATGAGTTCACACTTAGGGAAGAGATCATGAGGGTTATATAGCATACACCCTTGGTGGGGCATCTTGGGTACTTCCAAACTTACTAGTAAATTAGATAGAGGTTCTCATGGAATGGTCTCGAGGAAAATGTGTAGAGACATGTAAGCGATTACATGACTTGTTAGCAAAACGAGTAAGAGCATGCCTATCCTATTAGATTTTTATCATTTAATCAATATGATCTAGGATCTTATATGAGAGAATAACATGCACAACAATAATCACAAGAGACAAGAGACACAAAGAGTTTTCCTCAAGGAAACCATAAAGGAGAAAACCCTGCAACTTCCTCAGAGATAGAATGAGCACCAATAGCAAAAGTAAAACCCAAAACACAAAAATGTTCTTCGACAGTTATTCTCTCTCTCACTTATGCGAGCTCCTCTTCTCTCACTCATGTGCTACAATTGAGTGAGTGTGTGTTTCAAATAGAGAGTCTCACTCTCTATTTATACTAGTTTTCCACTTGACAATTACTTACTAGGGCCGAACTCACTAGGAGAGTCTAATAACCCTAGTACCCCTCAACTGTGGGGACTATTTCCCCGACTTACAAAGGAGGGTTAACCTCTATGACTTTACATGACTTTATTATATTAAGGATTCTCCTGATTGGAGGAACATCGAGGTACAATGAAATACAATATAAAATATACAAGTGAATACATTCCGAAGTTACAAATACATCAACACTCCCTCTTAACTAGGAAGGTATTCTCTTGACACAGTTCATCAGCACAAGGCTTCATCACATGATCATCATCACTGCTCCCGCTATCTCGAGCAAATGGTTATATCTCTCAATTCTACTCATCATAGGAAGTTCTATAGAGCCAGCCCTTTTTCATGCTGGTTGTAGCCTTAGCCTCAATGTAGGTCTTCATCGACAAAGCCAGCCCTTTTTCATGCTGGATGTAAATCTACAGTGCCAGCCCTTTTTCATGCTGGATGTAGTTCTCCATCTATAGAGCCAACCCTTTTTCATGCTAGTTGTAGCTCTACAGAGCCAACCCTTTTTCATGCTGGTTGTAGGTCTTTCCCTCTGCAAGGTCTTCCTCTACAGAGCCAACCCTTTTTCATGTTGGTTGTAGTTCTACAGAGCCAACCCTTTTTCATGCCGGTTGTAGGCCTTACCCTCTGCAAGGTCTTCCTCTACAGAGCCAACCCTTTTTCATGTTGGTTGTAGTTCTACAGAGCCAACCCTTTTTCATGTTGGTTGTAGGCCTTGCCCTCTGCAAGGTCTTCCTCTATAGAGCCAACCCTATTTCATGTTGGTTGTAGTTCTACATTACCAACCCTTTTTCATGTTGGTTGTAGGCCTTTCCCTCTGTAAGGTCTTCCTCTACAGAGCCAGCCCTTTTTCATGATAGTTGTAGGCCTTGCCCTCTATAAGATCTTCCTCTACATAGCCAACCTTTTTCATGCTATTTGTAGTTCTACAGATCCAACCCTTTTTCATGTTGGTTGTAGGTCTCAGCACTTATATCTGACCATGGGAGGAACCAATCCTACCACCATGTCAGAAGGGCACAACACTTACATCTGACCATGGGAGGAACCAATCCTACCACCATGTCAGATGGGCACAACACTTACATCTGACCATGGGAGGAACCAATCCTACCACCATGTCAGAAGTGCTCATAGACTCATCACTTCCCCTTGGAAGGAACCTCGACCTGGAGAACACCAAGCTTCTCCCCGAAGTACTCAAACTTCACTCTGGCTAATGGCTTGGTCAACACATCAGTTATTTGCTCGTCCATCGCAACATACTGGAGCTTCACTGCTCCTCTCTGCACCATATCCCTGATATAGTGATATTTGATCTCGATATGCTTTGACTTGTCATGGAACACCGGGTTCTCTAACAACTTCACACAACTCTGGTTGTCGCAATATATACAAGTAGCATCCAACTAGAGATCAAACAAATCAGATAGTAGCTTCCTCAGCCACACTGCCTCACAACTAGCTGAACAAGCTGCGACATACTCTACTTTGACTATACTTAGTGCCACGCAGGATTTCTTCCTGCTAAACCAAGAGATCACACCTGATCCCATACTGAAGCAACACCCCGAAGTGCTCTTCCTATCAATGGCACTACCTGCCCAATCCGAATCCACATAACCCTCCAGGTTAATCTTCTGATTCACTTCATATTTGAGACCATAGTCAACTATACCCTTCAGGTACCTCAGAATATGATTTGCAGCAATCAGGTGAACATGTATCGGATCTGTCAGGAACTGGCTCAATGTGTTCACAACAAAGAAAATATCGGGTCTCATGTTCATCAGGTACATCAATGACCCAATCATCTGACGATACATCATAGCATCAACCGACTCTAATGAAGAATCACTCAATAGCTTCAGGTTCAATGCCATAGGTGTGGTCATGGCCTTGTATTCCATCATCTTGAACCTCTTTAGGATCTCTACTCCATGCTTTCCTTGTTCCAGGGAGATTCCATCTGCATTCTGCCACACCTCCATGCCTAGAAAGCAGTGCATCATACCCAAGTCTTTCATCTTGAACTCGGCAGCAAACTTCCTCTTCGTGTAAGCAATCAACCCATCCTCAACTGTCACAAATAGGTCATCCACATATAGTAGGAGTATCACTAGGTTCCCTTCCTAGACCTTATAGTAAAGGTTGGAATAAGCTTTACTCTTGGTAAAGCCCAAGCTAGTCAAGAAGCCGTCAATCCTGTCGTACCATGTCCTAGGTGCCTGTTTCAAACTGTACAGGGCCTTCTTCAATTTGCATACATGAGTCTCCCTATCATGTGTTTCGAATCTGAGTGGTCGCTCCACATACACTTCCTCTTCCACTATGTTAGATTTTTATCATTCAAGCTACCATTATGATCTTAGGATCTTTAACTGAGAGAATAACATGCACAACAATAAAACACAAGCATAACACAAGAGACAAGAGACACAAAGAATTTTCCTCGGGGAAACCATAAAGGGGAAAACCCCACAACTTCCTCAGAGATAGAATCAGCACCAAAGGTAAAATCGGAAAACAATAAGATGATCTCCCGACAACAGCAGTCTCTCTCTCTCTCACACTCAGAGAGCTTCTCCTCTCTCACTCATGCACTCCAATGAGTGAGTGTGTGTGTCCTAAATAGAGAGACTCACTCTCTATTTATATTCTTCCATTCACTTGGAACCCACTCCATCATGTTGGCCTCACTTAACAATTACTTACTAGAGCCGACATCTCTAGGAGTGTCTAATAACCCTAGTGCCCCACAACTTGTGGGGACTTTGCGTCCTCCGACCAACAAGGAGGTTTATCCTTAACAAAATGGTGGGGACTATTTCCCCAACTTACAATGACTCACCTAGGGTCGACTTCACTAGGATAGTCTAATAACACTAGGGCCCCACAACTGTGGGGACTTTAACCCTTGGCCAATAGGAGGGTTACCCACAATGACTTGACATGACTTTCTTATTATAGAAACTTCCCAAAATAAACATCAGGGTATGAAATGACTCATGTACATTACAATACATCCCGGAATGAACATCGGGTTACAATAGATAAGAAATACAAGTGAATACATTCCGAAGTTACAATTACATCAACACTCCCTCTTAAATAGGAAGGTATTCTCTCGACACAATTTATCAGCACAAGTCTTCTTCTCTGTATCATCTGGGTCATCGTCAAGTACTCGTCATCTTCAAGTCATCTTCATCTGGATCTGGATCATCACTGGATCTAGATCATCATCACTGGATCTAGATCATCACTGGATCTGGATCATCATCACTGGATCTGGATCATCACTTGATTTAGATCATCATCACTAGATCTGGATCATCACTGGACATCGTCACTAGATCTGGATCATCACTGGATCTGGATCATCACTGGACATCGTCACTGGATCTGGATCATCACTGGACATCGTCACTGGATCTGGATCATCACTCGATCTGGATCATCACTGGACATCGTCACTAGATCTGGATCATCACTCGATCCAGATCATCACTGGATCTGGATCATCACTACTAGATCATCATTACTGGCTCTAAATCCTCACTCAATCTGGATCAGTACCACTGTTGCTATCTCATGATTCTTCTTGTCACAGGAAGTTCTACAGTGCCAGCCCTTTTTCATGCTGGTTGTAGGCCTAGCCTCCATGTAGGTCTTATTCAACACTTATATCTGACCTACTCATCAGAAAGGCACATCACTCATATCCATCTAGGCTGGAACACATCCTGCACATAATGATGGAAGAGTTCCGTACTTCCATCCAGGCTGGAACACATCTTTCACATAATGATGGAAGATTTTCGTACTTCCATCTAGGTTGGAACACATCTTGCACAAAATGATGGAAGATTTTCACACTTCCATCCAGGCTGGAACAAAAGCTGCACACAATGATGGAAGATCTTTGCACTTACATTCATCCAGGATGGAACCACATCCTACCACAATGATGGAAGATTTACTTACTTCCATCCAGGCTGGAACCACATTCTACCACAATGATGAAAGGGCTCTGCACTTACATCCATCCATGATGGAACACATCCTGCACATAATGATGGAAGGGCTTGCACTCATATTTGATCTTGTAGGAACCAATCCTATAATCACATCAAAATGGCCCCAAGTCCTCAACTAAGCTACTTGGTAACTGACCAGGTGCCTCCATTCTCCTAGAGAATGGCAGTTGCCCTTACATCCGACCTACTCGTCGAAATGGCCAACACTTACATCTGACATGGAAGGAACCTAATCCTTTAGCCATGACATAATGGTTCAGCCCTTACATCTGAACAAGTGGGAACACATCCCTCTATCACAGCACTCACATCTAACCATGTGTAAACACATCGTGCCAAAATGGCTCAACACTTACATCCGACCTCATCTTGTCAGAAAGGCTCTACACTTACATTCGACCATGTGTAAACACATTGCATCGAAAGGGCTCTCAGTCCCAAACTGAGGATTCCTAATAACTGACCAGGTGCCTCCATTCTCCCAAAGAATGGCATTAGCCCTTATATCTAATCAGGTGGGACACATCCCTCAATCACATCAGAATGGCCATGTGCTCGCATATGATCATGTAAGACTACATCCTATTGTCATATCAGAACGACCCTCAATCCCAGAATGAGTATTCCTGATAATTGACCAGGTGCCTCCATTCCAAGAATGGAATTCAGCCCTTACATTTGATCATGTAGGAACCAATCCTATAGTCACATCAGAATGGCTCAGCACTCATATCTGACATGGAATGAACCAATCCTCTCACCATGATAGAATGGATCAGCCCTTACATCTGACCATGAAAGGAACCAATCCTCTCACCATGTCAGAATGGATATGGATCTCAGCACTCATATTTGACATGGAAGGAACCAATCCTCTAACTATGACAGAATTGCTTAGCCCTTACATCTGACCATGGAAGGAACCAATCCTCTCACCATGTCAGAATGGCTATGGGACTCATCACTTTCCCTTGGAGGAAACCTCTATCTAGAGAACACCAAGCTTCTCCCTGAAGTACTCGAACTTCACCCTAGCCAATGGCTTTGTCAACACATCAGCTATCTGTTCCTCCATCGCAACATACTGGAGCTTTACTGCTCCCCTCTACACCATATCCCTGATATAATGATACTTGATCTTGATATGCTTCGACTTGTCATGGAACACCGAGTTCTCCGACAACTTCACACGACTCTGGTTGTCGCAATGTATACAAGCAGTATCAACTAGAGATCAAATAAATCAGACAGTAGCTTCCTTAGCCATACTACCTCACAACTAGTTGAACAAGTTGCAACATACTCTACTTCATGTGTACTTAGTGCCACATAGGATTTCTTCCTGCTAAACAAAGAGATCACACCTGATCCCATACTCAAGCAACACCCTGAAGTGCTCTTCCTATCGATGGCACTGCCTGCCCAATCTGAATCAACATAACCTTCCAGGTTAATCTTCTGATTCGCATCATACTTGAGCCCATAATCAACTATACCCCTCAGGTACCTCAGAACATGCTTTGCAGCAATTAAGTGAACATTTATCGGATCTATCAAGAACTGGCTCAAGGTGTTCACAGCAAAGCAAATGTCTGGTCTCATGTTCCTCAGGTACATCAAGGGCCCAATCATCTGACGATACATCTTAGCATCAACCGAATCTGATGAAGCATCGCTCAATAGCTTCAGGTTCAATGCCATAGGTGTGGCCATAGCCTTGCAGTCCATCATCCCAAATCTTTTCAGGATCTCTACTGCATACTTCCCTTGTTCAAGGAAGATTCCATCCATATTCTGCCACATCTCCATGCCTAGAAAAATAGTACATCGACACATAACAGGAGCATCACTAGTCTTCCGCCTTCAACCTTGAAGCAAAGGTTGGAATCTGCTTTACTCTTAGTAACGCCTAGAGTCATCAGTAATCTATCCATCCTGTCTTCACTTGTTCTTCGGAACAAGTTTCATCCTTCTTTGCTTGTAGGTGATTATGTATGAGATCTTTCCTACAAGTCAAATGCATTTGTATGGTTAGAAACATTTCATAAGGAATATTCATACTGATGAATTCTTATGCATAAATATATGATCATGCAACTATTTTAGCCAATACAACATTCATCCATATCTCACGGAAACTTTTCTAGATGCCTTCCATCTCTACCAAGACAACATTGAGATTGTGCACTAATCCAATATGTCAGCAAAGAGGTTTCATTCTAGATAAGTAGCAATGGAGAGTTGTATAGCACCATGAGCTACTTACCCATAACATGCATATTAGTAGTATACTGTTGTTAATGCAAACATTCTATCATGCATAATACATCAACTGAATATAAACAAATACATAACAAAAACAATATCATGAAATGATAATTGAATACTTATCTTTATTTGTTTCGTGGGTAGACTCCTTGATCCTTCCGCTTCATCATCTTCTTCATTCATGACTTCATCATTTCTTATCCAAGCTCTCAAGATGGATAAGAGGTTCTTCAAGAATCGAGTCCTTCATATTCCTTATCGCTTGAGGGATCTTCTTTCGATGGTGAGAGCTTGTTCTTCAATTGCTCCCATCTTCTCTTCTCTTCTTATGAGTCGAGCTTCTTCTTCTTCCCAGAGTCTGCTGAAAGTAATCACTTCCTTCTGGCACACATTCCTCGAATGAATGAATCCCATGATCCTGGGAGGCCATTCAAGGTGGACATCACCACTACTGCATTCTTCACTTCTTCTTTTACTGCTACAAGTTGTTCTTTGATTTGAGAGACCCTTGTAAAGTATGACTGCATGGTCTCTGCATTCTGGATCTTCACATTCTTCAACTGGTTTCTTATGGTCATATTCCGATTTCTATTCTGCCCCTCAAATAGCTTGGTCAAGGAATCAAACATATCCAGTGTATTTAAGGAAGACACTTGTAGTACAAGTTGATTCATGACTGAATCATCAATGATCTTCTTGGCCTTGACCAAGTTCTTCTTGTGTAAGGATTCTAGCCTCATCTCCCTCTAGAACTGGAACCTCTATACTCATGTAGGTGTCCAATCCATTTTCTTCAGAGAGATCATATACTTCCAGGTTTGGAAGTTGTCAACTTCCCCAAGCTTGTCATCAAGCTGATGTGATAGATCACTTTGAGATGAGAACCTCAAATGAAAATAACGAAAGATTAGATCTTACCGTTTTGAGGTGTTCGTCCTCGTTTCGGAGCTGGCTGATCTAGGGTTTGTCACAGAAACCCTAATTTTCAAAACTTGGAATCTTCTAGATCTGATTGGATAGAAAGATATATCTCTTCAAATGGAGCTTTCTAATGTACTCCTTTTCTGAAAACAGTGGAGGGAAGCTCCCGGAACAGGACGCCCTAGTTTTTCGCTTTCTTCTACAGAAATGTCTATTACTGTTTCTATGGTATCTCCAAAATTACTACTCCTCTGTGTCTAAAATTTTGTAGTAAGGTCGCCTCACATGTCCCTATGCCAACACCATAGGTTTCATCAGAATTGGTTTCACCAATTGGGACTTATGGTCCTTTTCCCAAGGTGACTTGTTACAGGACTGTTCAGAACATCGAAGTTGTATGGACTGCCACATGTCACTGGTTCATCTTCTAAGTCTGAATCTCAGACCACAAAAAAATGAATTTTTGTGCCCTTTCTGGAACAGCTTCCGAAATCTCATTTGGACCTGTGTAGCCCAAGATATAGCAATTCGCCCCAAGTGTACTATTTAGGGATGAATTTTGGAAGAGGATGGAACCCTAACTTGGAGGGATCATATCTCCCAGAATATAGCGAATCGGAGGCTGAATTTTGGACACAGTGTAATTCTAGATTTTATATTCAGCCTTTGCAATTTTTAGCTCTTGCACCTTCACCAGTCTCAGGATATAGTGAATGTACCAAAACTTAGCAGTTTTTGGTATTTAGGGTTTTTCTAGCTCGGGGTCAAACTAGGGTTTGACTTTCCCAGAGTTTCACCCAACCAAAAAACTTGATCCAGGTCTCTAAAATTTGGTTTTGATGAGGAGATCAATCCTATGTCAGGGTCACTCAAAAATTCCTCTTCTATAGAAATCCCTAATTTCCGCATCGAAAATTGAAAATGCTCGGAATTGAATTCCGCTTCGACAGAAAGATGCGCCCTTCAATGGAGAGTCAGCCTAGCATACTTTTGCTGATGGATTGTGGAGAGAGACCCAAAAAGTAAGAAGCCCTAGCTTCTGCAGGTACACATTGTCTTCTTCTCAGGTTAGCTCTGATACCATGTTAGATTTTTATCATTCAAGCTACCATTATGATCTTAGGATTTTTAACTGAGAGAATAGCATGCACAACAATAAAACACATGCACAACACAAGAGACAAGAGACACAAAGAATTTTCTGTGGGGAAACCATAAAGGAGAAAACCCCGCAACTTCCTCAGAGATAGAATCATCACCAAAGGTAAAATAAAAAAATAGTAAGATGATCTCCCGACAGCAGCAGTCTCTCTCTCTCACACTGGGAGAGCTTCTCCTCTCTCACTCATGCGCTGCAATGAGTGAGTGTGTGTGTCCTAAATAGAGAGACTCACTCTCTATTTATATTCTTCTATTCACTTGGAACCCACTCCATCATGTCGGCCTCACTTAACAATTAATTACTAGAGCCGACATCTCTAGGAGTCTCTAATAACCCTAGTGTCCCACAACTTGTGGGGAATTTGCCTCCTCCGACCAACAAGGAGGTTTATCCTTAACACAATGGTGGGGACTATTGCCCTGAATTACAATGACTCACTTAGGGTCGACTTCACTAGGATAGTATAATAACCCTAGGGCCCCACAACTGTGGGGACTTTAACCCTTGACCAATAGGAGGGTTACCCACAATGACTTGACATGACTTTCTCATTATAGAAACTTCCCAGAATAAACATCGGGGTATGACATGACTCAAGTACATTAAAATACATCCTGAAATGAACATCGGGTTACAGTAGATAAGAAATACAAGTGAATACATTCCGAAGTTACAATTACATCAACACACTACACCATTCAAGATCGTGGTCTTGATATCCATCTGGTGTATCTTCCATTTCATCACTACAGCCAAAGGAAGTACTGATCTCATGGAAGTGTATCTCGATACAGGTGCAAAATTTTCTTCATAATATTTCCTTCCTTCTAGGAGAAGCCATGTGCCACAAATCTTGCTTTATATTTCTCTATGCTGCCATCTGCAACATGCTTGATCTTGTACATCCACTTCGAAGTCACAACAAACTTCCCCTCTGGTCTTGGGACCACATCCCAGACATCATTCTTCATGATCGACTGGTACTCCTCGATCATAGCATCCTTCCATTCTTTACTTTCTGTTGCTTCTTCATAGTTGGAAGGTTCTTTATCAATGATGTCACATAGTAGGGATACATAACTGCAGTAGGACCTAGTTCTCTTCCTTTCTCTATGCATTTCTTCTGAATATCCATATCTCTCTGCACCTTGGATAGCCTCTCATACCCATACAGGTTTCCTTTTCTAAGGATTCTTCTCTTGCGGTGGAACTACAGGTTCCTGAGGTTTTTCTATTTCTCTATCTTCTTCTGGAGTTGCTTCATTCATAGTTGTATCTCGGATCCTGGGTACTTCTGTTTCTTCAAGTTCTGCAATAGGTCTTTTTCTGGATATGTTGTAAGATGAGTCTTCGTCAAATGTCGCATGCCTGCTAATGTCGATCTTCTTGAATCCTGGGAAGTATATTCTGTAAGCCTTCGAGCTTTCACTATATCCCACAAATATACCCTTCTTTCCTTAAGGATCTAAATTTGTCCTCTTTTCTTTCGAAATGTGTATGTATACTGGATAGCCAAATATTTCGAGATGACTGACTTCTCGTTTCTTGATGGAGAAGACTACTTCAGGTGTCTTGTTCTCAAGTAATCTATGTGGAGTACGGTTCTGTACATACATAACTATCCTAGTAGCTTCTTCCCATAGATGCATGGGAAGATCTTGATCATGAAGCATTTCCCTTGCTGCTTCCATAATCATTCTATTCTTCCTTTCCATAACCCCATTCTGTTGTGGATTATATGGAGTGGTCAACTCCCTCTTAAACCCTGAATCTCTGCATAATTCCTTGAATTCATCTAATGTGAATTCTCCGCCATTGTCTGATCGAAAGGTCTTGATTTTCTTCTTTGTGTGGTTCTCGATCAAGGCTTTGAATTCCTTGAACTTACTGAATACTTCATATTTACTTTTCAAAAAATATATCCATGTCTTCCTAGAAAAATCACCAATGAAAGAAACGTAATATACATACCCACTTAATGAACTGGATAATATCGGACCGCATACATCGGAGTGGATGATTTCCAGGATTCCTTTTGCCTTGCTCTCACTGCTTGGAAAATATCTTCTTTGTGTTTTTTCCTTTCGCACATCCTTTTGTGAAAAGCCCTAATTTCCTGCAACAGTGACAGGTCAAAAACTTAAAATGCTCAAAATCAGGTGCAAAAGTTTCTTCATAATCTATCCCTTCCTTCTAGGCGAAGCCACGTGCCACAAATCTTGCTTTATATTTCTCTATGCTACCATTTGCAGCATGCTTGATCTTGTAGATCCACTTGGAAGTCACAACAGACTTCCTCTCTGGTCTTAGGACCACATCCCAGACATCATTCTTCATGATTGAACGATAATCGTCAATCATAGCATCCTTCCATTCTTTCTTTTCTGTTGCTTCTTCAGAGTTGGAAGGTTCTTTATCAATGATGTCACATAGTAGAGCTACATAACTGGAGTAGGACCTAGTTCTCTTCCTTTCTCTGTGCATTTCTTCTGAAGCCCCATATCTCTCTGCACCTTCGACAACCTCTCGTACCCATGCAGGTTTCCTTTTGTAAGGATTATTCTCTTGGGGTTGATCTATAGGTTCCTGAGGTTCTTTTATTTCTCTATCTTCTTCTGGAGTTGCTTCGTTCATAGCTGTATCTCGGATCCTAGGTACTTATGTTTCTTCAAGTTCTGCAATAGGTCTTTTCTTGGATTTGTTGTAAGGTGAGTCTTCGTCAAATGCCACATCCCTGCTGATGTTGATCTTCTTGAATCCTAGGAAGTATTTTGTAAGTCTTCGAGGTTTCACTATATCCCACAAATATACCCTTCTTTCCTGAAGGATCTAACTTTGTCCTCTTTTCTTTCGAAATGTGTACGTATATTGGACAACCAAATATTATGAGATGATTGACTTCCGGTTTCTTGATGGAGAAGACTTCTTTAGGTGTCTTGTTCTCACGTACTATATGTGGAGTACGGTTCTGTACATACACAACTGTCCTTGCAGCTTCTTACCATAGATGCATGGGAAGATCTTGATCATGAAGCATTGCCCTGCTGTTTCCATAATCGTTCTATTCTTCCTTTCAACAACCTCATTCTGTTGTGGATTATATGGAGTGGTCAACTCCCTCTTAAACCCTGAATCTCTACATAATTCCTTGAATTCATCTGATGTGAATTCTCCGCCATTGTTTGATCGAAAGGTCTTGATTTTCTTCTTTGTGTGGTTCTCGATCAAGGCTTTGAATTCCTTGAACTTACTAAATACTTCATTTTTGCTTTTTCAAGAAATATATCCATGTCTTCCTAGAAAAACCACCAATGAAAGAAATGTAATATACATACCCACTTATGAACTGGATAATATCGGACCGCATAGATCGGAGTGGATGATTTCCAATATTATTTTTTCCTTGCTCTCGCTGCTTGGAAAATATCTTCTTTGTGTTTTATCCTTTCGCACATCCTTTGCAAACACCTTCATGTTTTGCCTGTATTTCTTGAATACCTTAAATAGCTTTTCTTTCAAGTGGTAGTGCACATGTGCAAGCCTTCTATGCCAAAGTTCACTTGGCTCTACTAAGTCATGGACAAAAGCTTGTTCTAGTTGGACCTTTAATTTGTATAATCCTTCCTCTTTCTCTCCAATCACTACTGCATCATCTATAGTCTTCCCCTTTGGCCACATAAGGACTTGACCATCTACAAATGAAGCTCTCATGCCTTTTGCATCCAATGCAGAGATGGAGAGAAGGTTCTTCTTTAGTCCTGGTACAAACAAGACATCCTTAATCTTCATAGACTTTCCAGAGTCTAGCTTATAGGAGGATTCACCACTACCTTTTATGGGATACTGGTAGTCATCCCCAAGATTCACTTTGTGTGGTGAATCATGTTCGGATAGTTTCACAAAGGATTCTTTAGATCCCATCATATGCTTGGAATCCCCACTATCTATGAGCCAATCATTGCTTTCATGTGCGACAGTTCCCGTGAGGGAAGAAATCAAAACATATTCTTCATCACTTGAAGAGTCTTCACTTTCTTCCTTGACTCTCTTTCTGGGAGGTGCATCATCCTCTATAGTGTGAGCATGATGTCTTCTTTTGTTTCCCTTCTTCTTGTGAGAGCCACCTTTGTTTCTAGGACACTCTCTGGCAAGGTGTCCTTTCTCGTCACATGTATAACATTTGATTTTGGATAGATCTCTGCTATACCTTCTAGGATTATCTTTTTGATTCTGGTGAGAATGCTTACCATTTGGATGATGGTAGTCCCTTCTGCTTTTCTTGGTGTGTGCTATGAGAGCTTGATCTTCATTTCCCATCTTTTCTTCTCAAGCTACTATCCGAGCTTCTTCTTGAGAGCATTCCTCCCACATCCTACTGAAAGTGATTAGCTTTCTTTTAGCACAAATCCCTTGAATGAAGGAGTCCCATGAACTAGGGAGACCATTCAAGGTGGTCATTACAATTTCGACATTCTCTACTTATTCATCCACTGCTTCAAGTTGTTCTTTGATTTGAGAGACCCCTGTAAAGTATGACTGTATGGTCTCTGCATTATGGATCTTTACATTCTTCAACTGATTTCTCAAAGTCATCTTCCAATTTATATTCTTCCCTTCAAATAGCTTGGTCAAGGAGTCAAACATGTCTTTGGGTGTCTTTAGGGAAGACACTTGTGGTATAAGGTGATCCTTGATTGAATCAACAATGATCCTCTTGGCCTTGACCAAGTTATTATTATGTAAGGCTTTAGCCTCATCTCCCTCTGGAACTGGAACCTCTCCACTTATGTAGGTGTCCAATTCATTTTCTTCAAGAACCAGTGAGATCCTATACTTCCATGCTCGGAAGTTTTCATATCCTTCAAGATTTTCATCAAGCATGGTGTGATGATACATCTTAATTGAGAACCTCAAATAGAAATACAAAAGTTTTAGATCTTACCAATTCGAGAAGCCAAAAATGGATCTGGAGCTGATCTTCTGTAGTGTTGGTTTTCCGGTTCAGGGGCAATTTAGGGTTTGACTTTCCCCGGGTTCTACCCAACCAAAAAATTTGATCTAAACTTTGATTTTGAGGAGGAGATCAATCCTATGTTGGGCTCACTCAAAAATTCCACTTTTGTGAAAAGCCCTAATTTCCCGTAGTAGTGACAAGTCAAAAATTGAAAATGCTTAGAATCAAATTCCCCTTCGACAGAAAAATGCACCATTCAATGGAGAGTTAACCTAGCCTCCTTTTGCTGATGATCTGTGGAGAGAGACCCAAAAAGTAGGAAGCCCTAGCTTTTGCAGTTGCATAGTGTCTTCTTCTCAGGTTAGCTCTGATACCATGTTAGATTTTTATCATTTAATCAATATGATCTAGGATCTTATCTAAGAGAATAACATGCACAACGATAATCACAAGAGACGAGAGACACTAAGAGTTTTCCTCAGGGAAACCATAAAGGAGAAAACCCCGCAACTTCCTCAGAGATAGAATGAGAACCAATAGCAAAAGTAAACCTAAAACACAAAGATGATCTTCGACAGCTGTTCTCTCTCTCACTTGTGCAAGTTCCTCTTCTCTCACTCATGCACTATAGTTGAGTGAGTATGTGTTTCAAATAGAGACTCTCACTCTCTATTTATACTAGTTTTCCACTTGACAATTACTTACCGGGGCCAACCTCACTAGGAGAGTGTAATAACCCTTGTACCCCTCAATTGTGGGGACTATTGCCCCAACTTACAAAGGAGGGTTAACCTCTATGACTTTACATTACTTTATTATATTAATGATTCTCTCGATCAGAGGAACATCGGGGTACAATGGAATACAATATAAAATATACAAGTGAATACATTTTGAAATTACAAATACATCAACATATCCAACATGATTATGGCAGTCTACACTCATTTTGGGATAGAGGTGGGAGAGTGTGTTGTCATATTTCAACACAGGTCTACCAGAGGTGAATCGTAGGGATTAAATTTCAAGGACTTCATCAAGGTATGAGGTACCACATATATTAGAGTGGTTCTTTAGGGAGGCATTTAGGCTCCATAGGTTGCTTGAGTACATTGACCATGGTTGGGACAACACAATCCTCGGGAAATTTCCATAAGATTTGTACAAATTAGATGGCACATAGTTGATCAATGAATCACATTGGAGTCGGTTGGTATGTGGCATATTGGACTCCTAGTTTTGATGTGGGTTCCATAACTCATATGACTAGCCTGTGTTATTTTTTGGATGCCTCGAGAGGAGATGATGGGGCGAATGCCATATGGCAGGATATACTTTCTTTCACGATACTTAGGATTGGGTATGACAACGGAATTTTAGACTTTGATTCCACTAAGGAACATATGCAGGAGATGATCCATAGTAGTATTGTAGGGTATTCTAGACATTACAACTTGGGGCTGCAGGAGTGGAGGTTGCAATATGGGCATGAGGGCTAGCCACTTATGATCAGAGTGATGCAACATCGGCATGGTGGGTTATTTTTTAGGTTAGCTTGGGACCTTGGGATTTTATGGGTTGACAATTTGGAATTTAGTATAGATGGGAGAGCCAACTGTTACTTTCAATAGCCTATTCACGAGGAGCATCAGATTGGTTTCCTTGGAGGGATATGGTATTTACAATATCCATTTGCTCTATTGATCAATGGTTTTCAGGAGGCCTCTTATGTTAGTATCTGTAGGGTAGTATTGTATACAATAGGTGCTCCACATCTTTCAAATTGGTTTGGGACCTTGGGATCATTCTCAGTTTTAGTTTGGTTCAGTTTCTTGATCATAGGGATGGTGATGGCATTGATTGGGGACGAGTAATATTTGGGAAGGGAGAACTATAATGTTTCCATTTTTGGGTTCTCTTGCTCTGCACGTGGAGATGACTTTGGGGGTTTGTGTCATCCTGATAAAGGGGGATTAATTAATTATTTAATGTCAATTGGGAAAAAGCAACATTAAAAAGTGACATTAATTAATTAAATTAAAGAAGGGGTGTTATAGAGTGACTTTGGGGAAATATTTCATAAATACTCCATAAAGTCATTTTATATTATTTGATTAGAACTGAAAATCATTTTTATTTATTAAAAGGGGAAAAGGTAAAAATGGCAGAAAAAGGTGAAAGGGGAAATTGACCTATTCTCTCATTCTTTCATGACATTTTCACTTTCGAAAAAGAAATTGAGAGCTCTTGTGTCTTTTTCCTCTTGGGACAGAAACTCTAAGAGAGAACTTAGTTTAGTTGGTGAAACCATCCACCCTAACTGAGCAAAGAGGGAAATATCACTCATATCTCTCCATTATGCTTCATGTTGGTGGATGAGAAACTTTTTTACTTGCATATTTGTGGATTTTGGTTGAGTTTTAGGTGCTTATTGAAGAGGGTGCACTAGTTGGGGAGGAAAACCAAGTTTCAAGACATCCTTCCTTTGCCATATTTACTATTATTTGTTGCTAAGAAGGGGTTGAGTGGAGCTCAATTTGAATATGCGAGGAGGTACATTGGTCACAAAACTATCGAAGAATGAAATGGGGCACATTATACCCATTATTTGTTATTGTAGAGAGGGTGCACTTAGAGTGGGGACTGCTATAGCACTCATGGGAGAATACAACAACATTGCTAGGGGTCTGCTACAACAATCTTTAGAGTTGCATACTACTGTTGGGTCACAAGTTTGAATACTCGTAAAAATCAATCCATTGTCACTCAATGCACTACCATTATAGATAAGAATAAATTACATCATGTTCGTAGATTGTTATGGGTGCATTTCCTTGGCATTAGATGTATCTAAATACATTGTTATGTGCACAATTTGTGGTAAAATAGATTGATGTGTAATATCTTAAACCAAGCAATAAACATCTTCTCAATATCAACAAAAGGTTAGATTATGCTTGAAAGGGGAGTCTACAACAATATTATGATATTGTTGACAATGTATTTGACGAAAGTCCCCAACCAAAACACGTAAGCAGTTCACTTAAAAATAAGTTCATACCTTGTGGGGACATTACACCTATGCTTCCTACTGTCGAGGGATGACCAGTTTATAAAGAATTTTTTGTTGGATGCATTATTTCCCCCCAAATTGTGTGCATACAAAGGTGCTCTTCAACCAAACAAAGGACTGTTCATTGACGCAAACCTACAGGTGATAAGCATGCAAGAAATCATATTTGATTTACTATTTTTATATTGTTGTTACAAATGTTAGGAAAACATTATGGATCTCATATTTTATTGTGGATTGTTCCCAGTCTTAAATGTAATGAAATAGAGTTTGTTTCTTGGTATTGAGAACAATAAACTTTTAGTTGTGTGCCAAACCTTGTAAATGTGTGAACTGCTTAACAAAATCCTAAGCCCAAAGAAACACTAAAAAATACCAATATTCGATATTAATTCATATATGAGGACGTTCAATGGTCTCTGATTAGTAGTTTCTAAAGTGCTTGATGAAAATCCAAAACCAAAATACATAATAATCAATAAAAAAATTAGTTAGTTGGGGTTAGTACAAATTGATTTGTATGGAAGTTTATGAAATCTCCCAACTTTTCAAGTGGACACTCCTCTCATCATCAGGGAACCATGAAAAGTTTTTTCAAATTGGTTAAGATGTTATGGATTGTCATTAATGAGCAATTGGTTGTATTGCAACTATAAATAATATGTGATGGTTGTGCATGATGTACTGTACCATTAGTAGTGTGTAGCATGATCATGTAATGAATTGTGATTTGTGGTATAGGAAGTTAGGCTTGTAAACACCTTTTCCAATTTTTTGGTTAATAGATGAGCAAAAACTCAATGGTTTGTTGGTTTTCATCCAGGAAAGAGGTTTCTAGAGTATTTTTGTGTAATATGTAAATATTGTGTATGCCATTGTTAATATTTGTGTTTAACTATATGAATTACTTTACAAACCTTTTATAATTGATATTAGGACCCAACAATTGGTATCAAAGCTATGTTTGGCTATAGGGGGCACCTTTGTTGTTGAGGGTTTTGTCTTGATCCTTGATTTGAGGGAATACTTGTTATAGTGGGAGTCTTCTAGAAGCGTTGACTCATTGTTAAATGGATAACATGTCGAGGATAGAAATTGAAAAGTTTAATGGACAAAATTTTGAGCTTTGGAATCTTAAAATGGAAGTTCTCCTTATGGATAAAAAACAATGGATTATGGTTGATCTAGGAGAAACCCCGATGGGCGTGTTGAAGGAAGACTGGCATAAGATCGGCAGAAAGGGAAAGAGTACGATCAAACTTTGTTTAGCAGATTCTATATTGTTGAATGTCTTAGAAGAATACACTACAAAGAAGCTATGGGAAAAGTTGGGGAATTTGTACCAATCAAAATCTTTAGTTAAGCAGTTGTTTCTTCAAAATAAGTTATACCTTCTGAGAATTAGTGAGGGTGACTTGTTTTTTAGAGGACCTGAATGCATTCGACAATGTTATCAGTCACTTGTTCTCTATGGATATTAAAATCATCGAGGAGGATAAATGCATAAGTCTGTTGTGTTCTTTGACGGATTCCTGGGATAGCATGGTCATGGCTATTGGAAACAATAGTACCAAATTGAAGAGCGATGTTGTTGTCATGTTTATATTGTCAGAAGAGATGAGATGAAAGAACATGGAAGGAGAAACCCATGAGACATTGGTGGTACAAGGTTGATCGATATAAAAGGGAAAGGGGTAAATATTTGGTATCATATCGAAGTTGATGGGTATATATAAGGCTAGATTTCCTGGTCCAATGATAAAAAGCATGGTCACGATACGATAAAGTTAAGCATTGTAGAAAAATATGCAAGTCGACATAAGTCGAGAAAGGAAAATGGTATAATGAAGGTTAGTCGAATGTGTTAGAATTATTATGACATTGATCTTCAAGCAATGAGTGTTATTATATTCTTAATTATTTGCAGTGAAAAGTAGTGAATAATACCCACTGAACAAAGCAAACCTCACAGGAAACAGACAAGAATTGCTTATTATAATTACAGAATAAACTTCATTAATCTATCTTAGCAGTATACAACAGTGTTACAGAAAGGAGAATTCAGATCATGAGAGATGAATTTAAATCTACCAACTCAAGACTGACTGCATGGCTAACTAGAAGTGTCTAAATCACTATCAGAGTTCAACAAGTTAACTCCAGATGTCTAATCATGTCTCTCAATCAGTTACAATCAATGAAACCAGTCTAACTGCACTGGTAGGTGAGAACTGGCACCTTCCCACATGCAACCATGCATAATTGGCGCTAACTGAACTGGAGGATATCTAATTGAATCTAACTGAAGCATAAATAAGCTTGAGTAGTCACCAACTGCCAACAACTAAAGGAGGTTGATTCTAGCACTCCCAGTGGCTCCTAAAATGTAGGGATTGGTATAGGAGGCGCCTAAACTAATGCATGAAGGTGTAGTCAATTCTAGTTAGCCTCTATTGGTGTTCCCCACACTCTAGTGACTGATACATGTGGCCCCACTAGGAAAAGTGGACCCAATGGTACTAGTGGACCCAATAATAACTAAATGACTCCTAAGTTAGGAAAATATAATATAATAGACAGTTTGGACAAGGGAGGATTATAAATCCTAACCCCCCCCCTGAATCCTAACTTGGACAACTGTGGGCCCTGAAAACAAGGCCAAAATTCACCCATATACAATCTAAAAGATGGAAAATGCTGCTTAATAAATTGAGGAAATAGGGTAAAACTTCATGGGAAAATACCCCCCCTCAAAATAAGGAGGAATTAGGAAAACAAGTTAAAAAAGTTGCAAAATCTTTTGTTGCAATTTGCAACACTATGCAGCAACAAAGAAGTAATTTGGTTCTTCTGTGTAGTAGCATCCTGAATATGTGCATTGAACCTCTGAATCCAAACTAAATGATTATGTCTAGAGGAATCTTCCTCTTTGGAAGAAGAAGAATATGCTCAACTGAATCAGAAATATAGACAACTGCAAGGTGAAAAATGGACCCATGTAGAGCAATTGAAATCAACTGATGAGAGAGCAAAGGTGCTTGAGAATTCGAACCATGTGAGGAACACCCTGTTATACCCAAATCCTGTCACCATCATTTGATAAGACCCTTAACTCCCATGTTTTCCCTTAATCCCAGCACTTAGAGTGGAAACCTACTATGTTTGTCAATTCTACATGAAAAAAAACTCAGCACCGCACTTTCCTTGTGGCCCATGAGTAGTACCTTGCTCGCACAACCTATATCTTGTTTTCCATAAGCGGTGCCACCACCTATGGTCTTTGGTCCATAAGCGTTTCTCATCTAAACCACTCTGTCATAAGAGAATAAAAGCGGTACCCTGGGTAAAATGGGAAAAAGAGAAGTTTCTCGGGGCTTTTAGATCATGAGCCTCGTGTCCTCCCTTATCCCTATCATTGTGGGTCAGTTGAGCTTGAGATCCCCCATCATAGGATCTTAGAGCCACCTCATTCACAAATCTCTCAACTATTCCTATCCATTGAGCCTTACAAATACAAGCTCATGTCCATAGTTGCGGGGGGATAACTATAGAGGTATTGTTATGCTGTTGGATTGACCACTTAGCCCAAGCCATTGGAGAGCATAGAGAGCAAAGTTGGAGCTTATGGGGATGAAGTGTTTGTCTCATGGAGATGCTTGTCGACACTAAGGAAACGGTTGTAAGCTTCTCCATACATCTTTAATGCAAAGCTGATTTCTGTCCCACATTACTGTTGTTTTGATTTCACATGTAGATGTTGTTAGATTCCCTAGTCACTAACATGGATAAGTAGATGATTTTCTGGTAGCTTTTTTGTGTTTGCATGTTTGATTTGTTTGTAGGTACACAGGTTCACTATCGAAGCAACATTCCAGGTGTCTACGACATTCAGGGAAGGTCTTCATCCTTTATCGTTCACTCATTTGTTCTGGATCTAAACCATTCAGACCAGAGGAACAACTTCTGTCTGCAGAAGGTGAAATATTCCTGATTACAAATCTGGTGACTCCACTAGGGAGCAGTGCATATATCAGTTGATCTGATCTTCCTCAATTCTTGAACTCTTGTCCGAATCCAGGCTCCATCTACAACTCTCTTCAGTCAGATCTGCCATCTGACTCAGTGAATTTTGGTTTGAAACTTTCAGATCTGTTTAGATTTGAATTATTTCAACTTTTTATGCTCTTTTTTATTGTCAATCCATCAATTTTTGCCTTGATCTGATCAATTTCTGACTTGATATTTCGCTCTCCTTTGTGTTTTGGATCTATTCAGCGAACCGCTCATGCAATGTTGGCAATAAGCAGTGCCACCGCCTGAACCCTGTTAGCAGTACGCGGTGCCACCTCCTGAGTCCCATTATCCAGAAGTGGAGCTCATCTAGAACCGCTCTGTTAAGACCCCTCCACCGCGGTTCCAGGTAGGCCTTGTTCCAAGACTACCTTTTTCTCATTTTTTGCAAAAAATTGAGTTTATTTGCTTTCAGCCCTACACTGTCAGGCTTGTGTGTTAGAATATGAATGCTCATGGTTTGAAATTCTGTGGTAAAAGATTGGTTTGATTAAAGAATTCAAAAGCTAGATTAGGCTTGTTGATTTGTCATTTTCTTCAGTGCTTGTTGGTTGTGATTGTGAAAGGATTTATTTTTTGAAAGCTTAGGTGTTAGTGAGCTCTACTTTCATTTTTGTTATAAAGATTGAAAGAAAAACGTTTAATTAGCATCTTGATTTCATTTTTTGTTTCCATAGAGGACTTCTTTTTGCTTGTTTAAAAAGAATTTTTTTGACTGAGATTAGGTCATTATCATCATTGAGCATAAGACATTGGATCTCTGATTGGCCTCACAAGCTTTCAGGTTCTCTATGTTCTTTTGTCTCTTTTGCATTAGTACTATCTCATCAAAATAAAAAATATTGTAGTTTTAAGTTAGATCTATATATGTTTTAAGAAAAATTGAAAAATAGAGTGCATATGCATATAGTGTGCTTCTTGTTTTTCTTTTAGGAAAAGAGACTCTTCCCCTTTTGATTGCTTTTCAGAAAAGAGAAATGAGTTTGGAAAGTGTTGCTTGTCTTTGATTTTGATTTGTTCAAGATTATTGTTTGGAAATTTTTGGCTTTAAAACAAAAGAAAATACTCTATTTCCCTCTCGTAGGTAGGCATACCACGAACGATAAAGTGAAATATTTGCATATGCATACTACATGGTTTTACTTTTTCTGTCAAAATTCCATGCATTCACCTAACCATCCACGTTAAAATTAATGGTAGTTATCAGTTAAAATTTACATAGCAATTTGAGTGATAGGTTAGAGACGTGTTCGGGCGTTGTTAAGCGTAGGAGCTATCGTTACTCGTCCGCATTACATCCCGGGACTCGCGCGGTTCTTCCACGTACCGTCAGTATATCGAACGGCCTTTCACTTACCCTTGAAGTATATAGAAAGGTACTTCACGTACTTGATTGTATATCAGAAGGCCCCTTGTGTATGATTATGCATTAGACAACACTACTACCGATTTGAGCTCCCACGTACCTTGCGTATATCGGGAGACCCCACTTACATACCCTATCCATCTGAGAAAAGCCCTTTGGCTGTCTTGCTTGGAGCCATACACCGAAAACAACATTCGGGGAGATTACTACGCATGTACCCTTGAGGTATATTGTGAGTGGCACCTTCTTGACAATCCTGGTGAGAGACGTGACTATCTGAACTCCTCCTGTCATTTAAGTTTGCTTGTTTGGCCTATAGCTTGAGTAGGGAAATTTTTGGTGTGTTTTCTAGTTTTTTGAGACCCTAGGTTAGATAGGAGCTATACAAACTGGATGAGATAAGACAGTCCAGAAGATTATGGGGCTTGCCACCCGATTTTATTCCTATTTCAGGAGAAAATCCAATGGAAGTTATCGACCAAGGAGCTGCTACCACCTCCCAAGTGGGAGATAATGTGGTTGGAGAAAGTGGAGGACCATATCCTTTGCACTCACCTCCCTTGGTCCAACAAGCTTCTTAGGGTAATACTTCGTTCCATTCTCCCATAGAAGGTCATGTTGGTGATACTACCCATTCGGATAATGGTCCCAATGCTCCATTTTGGCATACCTATATAGGACAAGCCATTGCCTCATTTGGCACCCGTTTAAACTTTTTTGAAGAAGTTTCTCTAGATGAAGAAGAACGTAGACAATACCACATAGCCATTCTCCATGCACAGGAGATTGAAAATAAAATAGATGACATATTGGGCACACCACCATCACGTTCCACAACTGTTCCTGTGGGATTTCGTTCACTTGTCGATTCTATGAGACCCATTGAACCGATTATAGATCACACAGTGACTCCACACAACCCAGGTCAA
Source organism: Pseudotsuga menziesii (assembly GCA_001517045.1). Taxonomy (NCBI): domain Eukaryota; kingdom Viridiplantae; phylum Streptophyta; class Pinopsida; order Pinales; family Pinaceae; genus Pseudotsuga; species Pseudotsuga menziesii. Next base: position 114,837 of record LPNX010523645.1, on the reverse strand, counting down.
ACTACCAACCCCAGCACCTCCCATATTATGTCCATTCCCAATCCTCCCAGGTCTTCTGCACAGGTGCGACACTTTCAATTCATGTTTCGTCCTTACCTTCTAGTGCCGGGGGAAACCCCCAGCACGACCTGCGTTATCTGGCACCAGAATTGTACCTAGTCAAGGATAGACCTCTAGTATAGAACAGTCTACAGTTTATGTCCCTCCGACCCACACTAATGTGGTTAACCCCCCATCTAGTTCAGGTCATCCCTTGGGGGCACAACCTGTAACCAACCAACCCTCTTGGGGTTATGGATACACAACAAATCAAATACATGTAGGAAACATTAATTATACACCCAACCCTACAGGAATGCCTTATACTGGAATTCCATATCCTAGTGATACGTTCACGCCATGGGGGAAACCTAACTTGTCTTACATGCCAGCTATGGGGGGGATACCTATACATACTGTGGGAGGTGCCGGAGAACCGCCTTATGGAGGTCCTCCCCTTGGGGGGAATAATTGTCCTGGAGGGCCTGGTGGCTTTCCTCCTTATGGTCCCGGTGGTCCTAAGGGGCCTGGTGGCTTCCCTCCTAATGGCCCTGAAGGGTTTGGTCGCCCTCCTCCTAGTGGTTTCGAAGGCTCTAGAGGTTTACCTCCTAAAGGTCCCGGAGGGTCTGGTGGTCCACCTCCTGGTGGTCCCATTGGTCCCGGAGGCCCTAGTGGTGTTAATGTAATTGTAACTTCGGAATGTATTCACTTGTATTTCTCATCTATTGTAACCTGATGTTTATTTTGGGATGTTTTTGTGTCATGTCATGCCTCGATGTTCCAATCGGGAGAATCAATAATGTAAACAAGTCATGTCAAGTCATTGTGGGTAACCCTCCTATTGTCTAAGGGTTAAAGTCCCCGCAGTTCCGGGGCACTAGGGTTATTAGACTCTCCTAGTGAGGTCGGCCCTAGTAGGGTTTTAGTCATGTCAAGATTAGTATAACTGGAGAGTTAGACTCTCTATTTAGCACACATCTCATACACACTCAAGTGTAGCGCATAGTTGAGGAATAGAAAGACACTGGGGCAAGAGGAAGAGCTTACTGCTATCAGGAGACTGTCTTACTATTTTTGGGTTTCACTTTGGTGCTGATTCTATCTTAGAGGAAGTTGTGGGGTTTTCTCCATTTATGGTTTCCTTGAGGAAAAACACTATGTTCATTGTCTCTTGTGTTTGATTGATGTGCTTGTTGTTCTCTTAGTTTAAAGATCTTAATGATATGCTAGCTTAATGTTGAAAAACTAACATGGTATCAGAGCTAACCTGAGAATAAGACACTATGCAGCTGTGAGAACTAGGGCTTCCTATTTTGTGGATCTCTCTCCATATATTTTCAACAAAAGAAGGGTGGAATAACTCTCCTCCCTAGGGCACATCTTTCTGTCGAAGCATAATCTAATTCTGAGGTTTTTCAGTTTTGGACCCGACACTACTGTCGAAAATTAGGGCTTTTCATAGAAGAGGAATTTTTCAGTGAGCCCAGGTCTGGATTGATATCCTCCCCAAAATCGAAGTTAGGGATCAATTTCAAAGTATTTGGTTGGACAGAACTCCAAGAAAAGCAAAACCCTAATCTGCTCCTAAACCAGTACTGCAAGATTTCAGCTTCAAATCCAGATCCGACATCTTGACCTGGTAAGATCTAAATATTTTGTATTTCCATTTGAGGTTCTCAGTTAAGATGTCTCATTATACCAAGCTTGATGAAAAGCTTGAGGGAGCTGATAACTTATGAGCTTGGAAGTATAGGATCTCCCTGGTCCTGGAAGAAAATGAGTTGGACTCCTATATCCAGGAGGAGGTTCCAGTTCCAGAGGGAGATGAGGCCAAGGCCTTACATAAGAAGAAGTTGGTTATGGAAAAGAGGATCATTGCAGATTCTATCAAGGATCACCTTATTCCACATGTGTCCTCCCTCAAGACACCTAAAGCCATGTTTGATGCCCTAACCAAACTGTTTGAAGGGAAGAACATCAATCGGAAGATGACTCTAAGGAACCAGTTGAAGAATGTCAAGATTCAAAATGAGGAGACCATCCAATCATACTTCACAAGGGTCTCCCAGATCAAAGAACAACTAGAAGCTGTAGATGAAGAAGTGGAGAATGTAGAAATTATGATGACAACATTGAATGGCGTCCCTAGGTCATGGGATTCTTTCATCCAAGGAATCTGTGCTAGGAAGAAGTTGGTAAAGTTCAGTAGACTATGGGAAGAATGCTCTCAAGAAGAGGCTCGGATAGCAGCTCGAGAAGAAAATATGGGAAATGAAGATCAAGCTCTCACAGTACACTCAAGGAAAGGAAGAAGGGAAAAGCATCATCACCAATGTAAGCATTATCATTAGAAAGGTTCATCTAAACTCAGATGTTATACATGTGATGAAATAGGACACTTTTCTAGAAACTGTCCCATGAATAAGAATGGATCCAAGAAGAAGAAGAACTCCAAAAGAAAACATCATGCACACACTGCTGAGGATGATGATCCTCCAAGGAAGAGAGTAAAGCAAGAAAGTGAAGACTCTTCAAGCGAGGATGAATATGTTCTGATTTCTGCTCTCACGGGAACTGTCACTCATGGAAACAAAGATTGGATTATTGACATTGGGGCTTCCAAATACATGACAAGTTTCAAAGAATCCTTTGAGAAACTATCCGAACATAATTCACCCCATAAGGTGAAGCTAGGAGATGACTACCAATATCCAATAAAAGGTAGTGGTGAATCCTCCTACAAGCTAGACTTTGGAAAGTCTATAAAAATGAAGGATGTTCTATTTGTACCAGGACTAAAGAAGAACCTTCTCTCCATATCTGCACTGGATGCAAAAGGCATGAGGGTTGCATTTATAGATGGCCAAGTTATCATGTGGCCAAGAGGAAAGACTATTGATGATGCAATAGTGATTGGAGAACAAGAAGGAGGTTTATACAAGCTGAAGGGCCATTCAGAACAAGCTATGGTCCATGACACAGTAGAGCCAAATGAACTATGGCATAGAAGGCTTGCACATGTGCATTACAGAGCACTACCACTTGCAAGCAAAGCTATTGAAGGTCTTCCAGAAATTCAAGCAAAACATGAAGGGGTCTGCAAAGGATGTGTGAAAGGGAAGAATACAAAGAAGACATTTCCAAGTAGCGAGAGCAAGGCAAAATGAATCTTGGAAATCATCCACTCGGATGTATGTGGTCCAATGTCATCAAATTCACTAAGCGGGTATGTATACTATGTTTCTTTCATTGATGACTTTACTAGGAAGACATGGATTTACTTCATGAAGAACAAACATGAAGTGTTCAACAAGTTCAAGGAATTCAAAGCCTTGATCGAGAACCACATAGAAAAGAAGATCAAGACCTTTCGATCAGATAATGGCGGAGAATTCACATCAAATGAATTCAAAGACTTATGCAAAGAATCAAGGATTAAGAGGGAGTTGTCCACTCCTTACAATCCACAACAGAATGGGGTTGTAAAAAGGAAGAATAAAACTATCATGGAAGCTGCAAGAGCAATGCTTCATGATTAGGATCTTCCTATGCATCTATGGGCAGAAGCAACCAAAACAATGGTGTATGTACAGAACCGTACTCCACACAAAGTACTCGAGAATAAGACTCCTTAAGAAGTCTTCTTCAACAAGAAACCAGAAGTCAGCCATCTCAGAATATTCGACTGTCCAGTGTACATACACATACCAAAAGAGAAGAGAACAAAACTAGATCCTTCAGGAAAGAAGGGTATATTTGTGGGATACTCTGAAAGCTCGAAGGCTTACATAATATACTTCCCAGGATACAAGAAGATCGACATCAGCAGGGATGTAACATTTGATGAAGACACAGCTTACAAAAAATCCAGAAAGAGACCCGCTGAAGAACCTGAAGAATTCGAAGCTCCCAGAATTCATGATACAACCATGAATGAAGAAATTCAAGACGAAGATCAAGAATTTGAAGAACCACAAAGACCTATAGACCCACCTCAGGAGAAGAATCCTCGCAAGAGGAAACCTGCTTGGGTACGAGAAATTATCCAAGGTGCAGAAAGATATGGGGCTCCAGAAGAAAATCACAGAGAAAGAAAGAGAACCAGATCTTGCTCTGGATATGTAGCCTTACTATGTGACTTTATCAAAGAAGAACCTTCCAGTTATGAAGAAGCGGCATAACAGAAAGAATGGAAGGATGCAATGATCGAAGAATATCAATCAATCATGAAGAACAATGTTTGGGATGTTGTCCCAAGACCAGAAGGGAAGTTAGTTGTAACTTCCAAATGGATCTACAAGATCAAGCATGCTGCAGATAGTAGCATAGAGAAATATAAGTCAAAATTTGTGGCTCGTGGCTTCTCACAGAAGGAAGGAATAGAATATGAAGAAACCTTTGCTCCTGTAGCTAGATACACTTCCATCAGATCAGTACTTGCTTTGGCTGCAGTAATGAAATGGAAGATACACCAAATGGATGTCAAGACTGCTTTCTTGAATGGTGTAGTGGAAGAGGAAGTGTATGTAGAATGACCACTCAGTTTTGAGACACATGACAGGGAGTCTGATGTGTACAGATTGAAGAAAGCCCTGTACGGTTTGAAACAGGCACCCAGGACATGGTACGGCAGAATTGATAGCTTTCTATCCAGTTTGGGCTTTACTAAGAGTAAAGCAGATTCCAACCTTTACTACAAGGTTGAAGATGGCAACCCAGTGATGCTTCTACTGTATGTAGATGATCTGTTTGTAATAGGTATGGATGGGTTGATTGCTGATACAAAGAGAAAGCTTGCTGCCAAGTTCGAAATGAAGGAATTGGGTATGGTGCATTATTTTCTAGGTATGGAGGTGTGGTAGAATGTGGATGGAATCTCCCTCGGACAAGGGAAGTATGCGGTAGAGATCCTAAAGAGGTTTGGGATGATGGACTGCAAGGCTATGGCCACACCTATGGCATCGAACCTGAAGCTATTGAGCGATGCTTCATTAGAGACGGTTGATGCTACGATGTATCATTAGATGATTGGGTCCTTGATGTATCTGACGAACACGAGACCAGACATTTGCTTTGTTGTGAACACCTTGAGCCAGTTCTTGACAGATCTGAGAAATGCTGACTTGATTGTTGCAAAGCATATTCTGAGGTACCTGAGGGGTAGAATTGATTATGGGCTCAAGTACAAGGCGAATCAGAAAATTAACCTAGAGCGTGTTACAGAGAGAAATGCCTATGGATTGGGGTACCATAACAGACAGCTTGACTCCAGAAATCAATCCTTTCCAATATGCAAGAGAAATCAAATATCTAACACTAAAGGATCAAAACTCGTACCTTATTCTGGACGGTTGAAGTAGATCCCGGTTGAGCTTTCCAACTTCATCTTGAATTGATGAATCACTTCCTCAACAATAAGTAAACAAGACAAGCATACTATATATATTGGTGTTAGATCTACTCTAGCATATATAATCAACAATGTATAAGCATTTGAAATCATCCATGGATAAAATATTCATTCAAACATACATTATTGGATGGGAAAATATATTTCTATTAATATAAAATCAGAGATTACAATGAATACAACCTCTGTCGGCACGTCTGCGAATCAGATAAACTGAATCCCCCACTTGGGCCTCCACCACCTCAATACTCCATCTCTCGATAGCAAGCTCACAAGCAAAAGGCAAGCTTGAGAAGAACACTAAAGTGCTCCAAGGGACAAAGAGATGCAGACTCAAGCACAAGTTCTGACAACAATGGACTATAGTTTCTTTGCTCTCAATTCTCTTATGCCTTCAATGTATCCAAAGGGTTCCTTATATAGCTTTTCAATGGGGTAATGAAAGGTCGAATCCAAGCGATCTCAAGGCATATGGAAGGCCAGGAGACAAGTGAGTTAGATCCATGTCAAGGAAAACTCCAAAAAGATTTGGATTTTTGTACACATCCCGAAGTACACGGTTTTAGAGGTCAAACCCACGTATATACGCGATAAAGGGTTTAAAAGTCGCGTATATCAATTTTCACATGTTTTTAGGGATGGTCCAGGAAACATCAAAGGACAAAATTAATGGTCCAAGGAGTTTAAGGAGTTTGCAGAGGAACATGGGAAGGCCATACAAGTGTGATTCACCTGGTGTGGTAAAATCCGCTATAACAGATGCCCCCTAATGTGTGAGGTCAGAGGGGTCATACGATGGCCGAAATACATTATAAGTCCATCCTAGAAGTGGAGTGATGAAGAATCCCAAATGGAAGACCAACCACCCAATCAACATAGTACAATGATACAACTCTGCATATAATTGCAAATACATATAGCAGTCCCGGATACATAAGAGTACAATGGCCATGAATAGGCATGATACAAAATATGACATAAGTGGTCATCGCCACGTACAATATACATAGATGAGAATATCCATGATGAAGATATACAAAGGATCATGATCTCCATAATAGCTGGAAATGTCTGACACACACTGGAATCAAGTCACGAGAGCTGAAATCTCATGAACACTGGCACGATCAAGGAGGTAGCATATAAGAGATGCCACCAATCTGGAAGGTCTTCTACACAAACCGCTACGAGTACAAGTCCTACTATGTGAATAGAGGTGTCGAAGTCGAACATAGTAGTCCATCATCTGATTACCGATCATTCATGTATACCGTTAACATACGCAAGAACACCCACCGATAAAGATAATGGGAATCAAGGTACTAGAGTGTGTTGAAGTCAAACACTTGAGAGGATCCATCGATTAGGGGACATTGATATATTCCCAAAGACTGTCGATGGTGAGAGAACCTACCACTGATGACTGCAAGTCTCAAGGAACTAAAAAATGACTCTAGCTTCCAATCCCATAATAAACGATCTGAAGTCGATGGGATGAAATCTGTTGGATGGAGGGAATTAAGGCATCCCCCATCATCCAACACGAGGTACTCAACAAAGCTATATAATGTGGAAGGACTCAATCATAAGGTGCAAGAACCAGTAACTGTACCGGGAATGGTCGACATGCAAAGTCAAGATAAATGATGAATGGCCGACTCAAGTTTCAACTTCCTTCGAACAAGAGCATAATGACAAATGGTGATTGAATAAAGACAGCATAGACTCGATATGCAAAACTAGGACATCTTTGCGATGCAGGAGGCATCGATAGAGGCTCCATGGGGACTGGAAGCTTAACCAGTCGGTGGAGATAAACTCAAATAAATGAGTACATCTTCTAAAGTCAAACTATAAACCCAACCGGATGTGATATACAGTGCTCTGTTTGAAGGCGACACGACTCGACAGCAGCTAAAGATAACATCTCTCCTTATCCGGCTTTTTGGTTTTTTAATTTTTTTTGGACTTTTTCAAATATTTAAAAATCTTGAAAAAGAATAAAACTGCTTTATAGTTACATACTAGGAGGAGACGAGTGTCATATGGGAAAACAAACTAGTTCCAAGCAGTGGAACATACCTATGCTCAATGCAAGGATACATGTGTAGGATAGCGACACTCGGGGGAAAGTCCCCTCCCGATAAAATAGGGAATCAAGTTGCAAAGGATATAAAAGATGGCTGTGCATGGCTAGACATGAGACAATCTTGGGCTATATGGCTGATAATCAAGTCAGGGAAGCCGGCATAAGGCTCAGTAAGGCAACAAAACTCATGATAATGCAATTACAACTTGACATAAGGGAGTCCCGGGGAAATGCCAGCATAAAGTTCAAGAGGAGTATGAGGCTCTTGCTCAAGGACATGGAGGGACTAAAAGGGACTCCCAGACCTAAGAGAGGACTCACAGCATGGGTACCAAATGCAAAAGGGAGCTAACTAGGACACCCATGTATAGGAAAGCTCTACCATTCACATAATATCACTTCTAACATCAACATGAAGGTTCTGTGATGCCATGGAATGGGTTCATACCTAAGGTTAAGATGGAATGGTCATAAGGCAATGCATAAATGCAAGCAGATGTGATATCCTAACCTATATGCCAGATCAGACATAATACTTGTGATAGGAACAAACGATTCGAAACCTCAGAGAGAGTGTACAAAAACTGGACCCTACATGACAACCATATTAGTCCACAAACACAAAATAGTCAATAAAGAATCCAAACTATAGGGAGTAGGGAGGAATGATCATGAAAAATGATCCCAAAGGAAACAATGCGTTGAACGATGGGACATAAAAAGGAAAGTAAGGTGTAGACCCAACGTTCATGCATCCACCACCACCCCCATGAGGGTGACCACTGGTGTAAAGACTGAGTGAAGGGAATAAAAATCCTCCACAAATGGAGTAGAGGATGGAATATGACCATTCCCAAATCTATGAGCACAGTAAGGGGCTGTGATGGCCCCACGTTTGACACCAGGGTCCGTACTAGGACCAAGGATGGGCGATAGGATACTAGGCATGCTGAAAATAAAAGGACCCAAACTCAAGAGAGCATAAATATACTCAAGTAACCATGATCCCAAAGGCCAACTAGCGCACAAAGAGCACACTCCTAAGAAAATCTATAGCCAAAATACAAGCAAACCAAGGGGAGGATATGTGAGCTCCCGAATACAGTAGGTATGTCTTGCCTAGGAGAGGCTGGAAACTCCCATACACTACAAGTGGAGGTACATAACCAATTATAGTGGCCCTCAGCTTCAATGCATAAAGCGATTGTGCTGTCCGACCTCTACCTGGCCAGGACACCTGCAGAATAACCTCTACGAAGTACCCTCTCAATAACCTAGGTAAGGCAACTAAGGTCACCTCAATATAACCAATGCTCAGGCGGATAGTCGCAGGCGAGATCGATCGTATGGGTAGGGTAGCAAAGCCCAAAACTCTTGAAAGAGCCCCCATATACGAATACAATCCTGGAAATATCTCCGGTGCTACTCAGTTATGACTAGGGGTCATCCCAATCAATAACCACTCACACTACCTCGTGCTTAACTCCCTTTTGAGAGGAGGATCCTGAGAAACACCAATTATACCAAGGAATTTCACACTCTCACCTAGACAGACACATACATGTTGTTGTTTAGTGGTCTTGGAGAATTTACTGACAATGAACTATTCCAAGACCCTAAAACCTAATCTTGTTGGTGTACCCTAAAAAAGAAAATAGTGTAATCCATTTTAATTAAGCGTTGATTTTAATTGGCTGTAATTACTCAAAGGGAAATGATCGCGCAACTAATGAAGTTATGACTCAGTAGTGAAGTAAATATGCACACCATAACAAACAATGCTAAATACAATCTTTGTCAAATGAAAAATAGAGTATGGCACTACATGAGATGCATAAAAAATCATTTCTTTGATGTCAATGCAATCATTCCTATATGCAATCCTAAATACAACTCTCATCCAAGCAATCCAATACAAGTACCTCCTCAAATCCATATGCAAAAAATGCAACTACCTTGTATTTTTCAATATAAAAGAATGAAAAATGCAATAAAAGTCATCTCAAACTCTCAGTCTTTGCAGCAAGTATAAAACACAAGCACAATAAGACACCGAGACAAAAAGAGTAATGCACTAATGGCAAAACAAAAAGGAAAAATGACTAAAACTACTTTCAAAGAAAAATCAATGAAAAAGTGGTCTCTGGTCGCAAAAGAAGCATCCAACAGACAACATCAGACCCAAGGAAGACCCAACCACACTCACAACCCACCCAAGACCTTCCCACAACATCAAACTCACCAAAAGGGAGGATGTACGTGACTGTTTAAAGAACAGCTGTGTATATACGCAACTTTTGGCCAAAAAAATGCATGTATTACTTCAACACCAATTTATATAGTATGCTAGTCTTGTTTTCTTATTGTTGAGGAAGTGATTCATCAATTCAAGCTGAAGTTGGAAAGCTCAATGGGGATCTACCTCAACCGTCCGCAATAAGGTACGAGTTTTGATTATGGATTCATTGTAATCGTCCCTAGTGGAGTCGCCAATTTTGTTACGGAGATAAATTCCTATGGCTTGGGGTACCACAATAGATAGCTTGACTCCAGAAATCAATCTTTTCCAATATGCAAGAGAAATCAAATATCTAACACTAAAGGATCAAAACTCGTACCTTATTCCAGACGGTTGAAGTAGATCCCCATTGAGCTTTCCAACTTCAGCTTGAATTGATGAATTACTTCCTCAACAATAAGTAAACAAGACAAGCATACTATATATATTGGTGTTAGATCTACTCTAGCATATATAATCAACAACGTATAAGCATTTGAAATCATCGATGGATAAAATATTCATTCAAACATACATTATTGGATGGGAAAAGATATTTCTATTAATATAAAATCAGAGATTACAATGAATACAACCTCTGTCGGCATGTTTGCGGAATTGGAGAAACTAAATCCCCCACTTGGGCCTCCACCACCTCAATCCTCCATCTCTCGATAGCAAGCTCACAAGCAAAAGGCAAGCTTGGGAATAACACTAAAGTGCTCCAAGGGACAAAGGGATGCAGACTCAAGCACAAGTTCTGACAACAATGGACTATAGTTTCTTTGCTCTCAATTCTCTTATGCCTTCAATGTATCCAAAGGGTTCCTTATATATCTTTTCAATGGGGTAATGAAAGGTCAAATCCGAGTGATCTCAAGGCATATGGAAGGCCAGGAGACAAGTGAATCGGATCCATGTCAAGGAAAACTCCAAAAGGATTTGGATTTTGTACACATCTAGATGTGCGTGGTTTTAGAGGTCAAACCTGCGTATATACACGATAAAGGGTTTAAAAGTTGCGTCTATCAATTTTCACATGTTTTTAGGGATGGTCCAAGAAACATCAACGGACAAAAAATGGTCCAAGGGGTTTAAGGAGTTTGCAGAGGGATAGGGGAAGGCCATACAAGTGTGATTCACCTGGTGTGGTAAAATCCACTATAATAGAGGGTTATGTTGATTCAGATTGGGCAGGAAGTGCCATCGATAGGAAGAGCACTTCAGGGTGTTGCTTCAATATGGGATCAGGTGTGATCTCTTGGTTTAGCAGGAAGCAATCCTGTGTGGCACTGAGTACAACTGAAGCAAAGTATGTCGCAGCTTGTTCAGCTAGTTGTGAGGCAGTATGGCTACGGAAGCTACTGCCTGATTTATTTGATCTCCAAATGGATGCTACTTGTATACATTGTGACAACCAGAGTTGCGTGAAGTTGTCAGAGAATCCAGTGTTCCATGACAAGTCGAAGCATATTGAGATCAAGTATCACTATATCAGGGATATGGTGCAGAGGGGAGCAGTGAAGATCTAGTATGTTGCGACGGAGGAACATATAGCTGATGTATTGACGAAGCCATTGGCTAGGGTGAAGTTTGAGTACTTCAGGGAGAAGCTTGGTGTTTTCCAGATCGAGGTTTCCTCCAAGGGAAAGTGATGAGTGCCATAGCCATTCTAGCATGGTGAGAGGATTGGTTCCTTCCATGGTTAGATGTAAGGGCTGAGCCATTCTGTCATGGTGAGAGGATTGGTTCCTTCCATGTCATATATGAGTGCTGAATGCCATTCTTGGAATGGAGGCACCTGGTCAGTTATTAGGAACACTCAGTTCAGGATTGAGAGAGCCATTTTGATGAGTACGTCAGATGTAAGGGCTAAGCCATTCTGTCATGGTTAAAGGATTAGGTTCCTCCCATGTCAGATGTGAGTGCTGGCCATTCTGTCGAGTAGGACAGATGTAAGGGCAGCTGCCATTCTGAGAATGAAGGCACATGGTTAGTTACCAGGTAGCTCAGTATGGGACTGGGGGCCATTCTGATATGACTGTAGGATTGGTTCCTACTTGTTCAGATGTGAGTGCACCCCCTTATGAACATGCATGTTGGATTGGTTCCTCGCATGTGTCAGATGTAAGTGCAAATCCTTTTTGAACATGCATGTTGGATTGGTTCCTTGCATGTGTCTAATGTAAGTGTAGAGCCTTTTTGAACATGTATGTTGGATTGGTTCCTCGCATGTGTCAAATATAAGTACTGAGCCTTTTTGAGCATGCATGTTGGATTGGTTCCTCCCATGTGTCAAATGTGAGTGCTGGGCCTTTCTGACAAGGTTGTGGGATTGGTTCCCACATGGTCAGATGTGAGTGTTGGGCATGCCTTTCTGATATGATTATAGGTTAGTTCCTACATGATCAGATGTAAGTGCTGGGCAAAGACCTACATGGTGGCTAGGCCTACATCCATCATGAAAAAGGGCTGGTTCTGTAGAACTTCCTATGATGAGAAGAATCATGAGATAGCACCCATGAAGATTCAGTATTGATGATCCAGATTGAGGGAAGATCCAGATCTAGAGATGATGCTCCAGAGATGATCCAGATCGAGGGATGATCCAGTTCCAGGAATGATGCTACAGATGATCCAGATCCAGTGATGATGATCCAGATCGAGTGATGATCCAGATCCAGAGTTGAAGATGACTCCAAGATAAAGAAGACTTGAAGATGCAGATGACGAGAAGACCCAGAGAAGAAGACTAGTGATGAAAATTGTGTCGAGAGAATACCTTCCTAGTTAAGAGGGAGTGTTAATGTAATTGTTACTTCGGAATGTATTCACTTGTATTTCTCATCTATTATAACCCAATGTTTATTTCGAGATGTTCTTGTGTCCTGTCATGCCCCGATGTTCTGATCGGGAGAATCAATAATGTAAACAAGTCATGTCAAGTCATTGTGGGTAACCCTCCTATTGTCTAGGGGTTAAAGTCCCTGCAGTTTCGAGGCACTAGGGTTATTAGACTCCCCTAGTGAGGTCGGCCCTAGTAGGGTTTTAGTCATGTCGAGATTAGTATAAATAGAGAGTTGGACTCTCTATTTAGCACACATCACATACACACTCAAGTGTAGCGCATAGTTGAGGAAGAGAAAGACACTGGGGCAAGAGGAAAGAGATTACTGCTGTCAGGAGATTGTCTTACTGTTTTTGGGTTTCACTTTGGTGCTGATTCTATCTCAGAGGAAGTTGCGAGGTTTTCTCCATTTATGGTTTCCCCAAGGAAAAAAACTGTGTTCATTGTCTCTTATGTTTTATTGCTGTGCTTGTTGTTCTCTCAGTTTAAAGATCCTAATGATATTCTAGCTTAATGTTGAAAAACTAACAGGTGGTCCTATCAATCCTGATCCTGGAAATCAACCCCCTGCAGGTGGATTTTTCGGTAGTTCTTCCTCACAACAACCTGTCTATCAGTCTACTGACGGTCCTACTGATAATTATATGCCATATCAATATTACCAATATGTGCAACCTAACCATCAGTTACCTTTCCTAGCAACTTTGGACTTGCCTGATTTGTCCAAGTTGATTAATGACCCCATTCGACATAACCCCTCGTGGCCTCCCATTCCGGTAAAGTTACCATCGAACATTCCAAAGTTCGATGGGAAGCAGGGAGACGATCTGAAAAACCATGTCATCACATTCCATATGTGGTGTTCTTTAAACTCCCTTATGGATGATTTAGTTCGTTTAAGACTCTTTCAGCGAACTTTGACCGGTACAGCCACGAAATGGTACATTGAACTTCCGCAACATTTGTTTGTGGATTTTGGCTCCTTGGCAACTGTATTTCTTACGCACTTTCAGCTTCCTATCCATTATGAAATAGGTACTGATCTCTTAACTTCTATGTGACAGAACACCTCCACCCATATATTCGATCATATCCATGAGTGGAGAAGGTGGAGAAGACTTATTAAGGCTCCTATTCTGGATCAGTTATTAGCTGATTGGTTTACTACATCTTTGTTTCCTCCGATTGCCCGAGATGTGGCTATGGGTAGTACCGTTACTAAAGAAGAAGCCATTAGTTGAGCCTAGTATCTAGACTTGGTCTATTCCCAGTCAGGAACTTTGTATGACTTGATTCCTTAAGCTCCTCACCTAAGCACTAATCCTGCAAAGCCACTAGCAGAAGTCCCTGTTGATGGGATTGTTGGTTCAATCCAGTCCCCGTCAGTAGCAAAACTTGCCAAGCAACCCCCGAATGCCACCCCTACTCCTTTGACTCCCAAGGTTTCCGTCGAGGTCATTTCTATTCAGAGTATTCAAACCTCCGACAATAATAAAAAGAAAGGTAAAAATAAAAACAAAAACCTGGAAACCAACAGGAGCATCCAAAACCAACCACCAATGATAACGATAAAGGGAAAAGAAAAGCAAAATATCCATGTCTGCTATGCGGAGGTGACCATTTCATAAAAGAGTGTCCTCGTAGAGACGAAATCACCCAATTTTTGAAAACAAATCCCGCACCTGCAATTCTCACGGATCCTTTTCCCTCTCAACAACAACTGATAGACCACATGTCTAATCAGGGAAACTCTAGTTCATCAGAGGAAATTTGCATGATGTCCTTGGATACCATTAGTTTGCAAAATCGAAGTCAAAGTTACGACAAACCCGCAGATAAGAAAGAATACTATTCTTCTTCAGGGAAAGCTCCCTCCACTGGTTCTCCTGAATCCTTGTCTACTGCCCCCCTAACCATCGAGAAGCCTACTCTTGATATGATTTTGCGTCCACCTAGGCACCATGTGCAATGTATACCCTGGAAGTGCTCCAAAGTTGTCCTACACAACACAAAAACCTGTTAACTGCGTTAGGAGCTTTAGACCCAGACAATACTAATTTGATTCATTTCAATGTCAAGAACTATAAGTCTAGACTACCTGACAAACTTGCTTTCCAAAACATCACAAAAGTAGTCAGAAAGAAAGTCTTTAGGACTGTCTTAGACGAAGGAGCTTCAACTTCAGTTTTGTCCCTGTCTTGTTGGAAAGCCATCGGCTCTCCCAAGCTTGTAACATCACCTACGACTCTGAAATCCTTTGATTGACGAGGTTTCCAGCCCCACGGTCTCATATCAGCCCTTGCAGTTGAGCTTAGTTGAAAAATTGTTTCTATTAAAGTAGAAGTAGTGGACGCCCCGTTAGATTACAACCTCCTTCTAGGAAGAAATTGGTTTTATGCCATGACTGCTGTCGCTTCAACAATATTCCGAACAGTCCAATTTCTACATCTAGGGAGAATTATTACCATAGAACAGCTTTATTTCTATACACCGGATGTTACTACCTCTATAGCTAATAACATCCCTATGTTAGGCCAGTCCCCTCCTCCTTACCAGTCGATTGGGGTAGGCATGTTGAAGGATTCATCCCTTATGGGGATTTTTCCATCCACTCCTCCTAACACAGACACAACGACTGTAAATATGATTGCATCATTTGATTGTGAGCCCATGGCAAACAAATCATTGAGTCCACCTCGTTGAGTCCGCATGAAGAAACATACAACATCATTCAAACCCTTTCCGATGATCACACCGATGAGCTTCATCTGGTGGCTTCGAATCCTTACCACCTACCCTACTGGTTACAACCATCTCTTCCTATTCTGGATGATCTCTTTAAGACTTTTCCTTCCAACGAGTCCATTATGGAGATCATGAATATGAATGAGTCCATTTGGGAGGATCACCATCATAGATCCCTGTTCCTCCTCAACACCAGTTCGGTTAACCATGACTTTGCATCCCTGTTTTCCACATTGATTGTCAACACACCTCAAAGTCCTATATTGTTGCAAGACACAGATTTTGAAGGAAAACTCTGCAACATTACTTAGACAAATCCGATTGACATATCAGCCAAGCCTGGTACCATCGAGCATGTTCATGTTGGGCAGAACTACTCGACAGACGAATCTGAATTATACAAGGCACTTTTCAAAGAATTTCACGATATTTTTATCAAGTCTTACGAAGAAATGCCAGGGATAGACCCTTCCATTGTGGTCCATGAAATTAAAACCTATCCCATGTCTAAACCTGTCAGGGAAAAACTAAGGCAAGTCCATCCACGGAAGGCTGCAGCTATTAAAGTTGAAATAGAGAAACTTCTCAAAGCTGGGTTTATTTATCCTATACCCTTGACGGAATGGGTATCAAACATTGTCCCTGTCAATAAAAAGCAGGGCACCATTAGAGTCTGTATCGATTTTAGAGACTTGAATAAAGCTTGTCCTAAGGACAACTTTCCTACTCCACATACCGATCAGATTATCGACAACTGTGCCGGAAGTGTCATCTTCTCATTCATGGATGGCTTTTCTGGTTATAATTAGATTGAGATATTACCCACTGATCAGCACAAGATGGCATTCATTTGCCCATGGGGAACCTTCACATATAGGAAGTTACCATTTGGCTTAAAAAATGATGGAGCCACTTTCCCGCGTGCGATGTCCTATGTGTTTCATGATATTAAACATATTGTTGAACTGTATCTTGATGACCTCCTTGCTCATTCATAGCGACAGGTGGACCACCCTGGTCATCCTGAGAGACATTTTCCTGAGATGCCGTCATTATAATATACAACTCAATATGCATAAATGTGTTTTCTGTGTTGAGACGGGATGCTTGTTAGGTTTTGTGGTCTCTAAGGATGGCATCTGGATAGACCCTTTGAAAATTGCTGCCATTTTAGCTCTACCAGCCCCAACCAATCTTCTTGAACTCCAAAGTTTGCAAGGGAAGGCAAACTTCCTCCGCTGTTTCGTGTGAATTTTTGCAGAGAAAACTCATGGTTATATGCGTCTCCTTAAGAAGGACACTCCGTTCTTCTGGGATGACCAAGCCCAACGCGCCTTTGATAATCTCAAACATGCTCTAACTCATTCACCCATGATACACCCCCGAGATTATTCAAAGGACTTTCTCTTATATATTGCTGCCTCCGCTACTACCATCGCTATGGTTTTGGTACAGGAAAATCCCAACGGTTAGGAGCACGTGATTTATTATGCTAGTAAGAATCTTATGGATTCTGAAACTCGATATTCACGCTTGGAGAAGTTAGCATTGGCCACGGTCATTGCTGTACAAAATTTTTGTCACTACATTTTGCTCCGCACAACCACTGTATTGGAAGACCAGAACCCTATGTATTACATCCTGACTCGTCAGGTGCTCAGGGGCAAGTACTCCCGATGGATAGTCATACTATAGGAATTTGATCTAGAATTTTCCAAAGCCACATCAAAGAAATCCTTTGTTATAGCTGATTTTACCACTTGAGGTGAATCACACTTGTATGGCCTTCCCTTGTCCCTCTGTAGACTCCTTAGACCCCTTGGACCATTTTTTGTCCTTTGATGTTTCCTTGACCATCCCTAAAAACATGTGAAAATTAGTACACGTCTTTTAAACCCCTAATCGCGTGTATACGCGGGTTTGACCCCTAAAACCACGTACATCGAAATGTGTGCATAATCCAAATCCTTTTGGAGTTTTCCTTGACATGGATCCGACTCACTTTACTCCTGGCCTTCCCTATGCCTTGAGATCGCTCGGATTCGACCTTTCATTACCCCTTTGAAAAGCTATATAAGGAAATCTATGGTACATTGAAGGCATATGAGAGAATTGAGAGCAAAGAAACTATAGTCCATTATTGCCAGAACTTGTGCTTGAGTTTGCATCCCTTTGTCCCTTGGAGCACTTTTGTGTTCTTCCCAAGCTTTCCTTTTGCTTGTGAGCTTGCTATTGAGAGATGGAGGATTGAGGTGGTGGAGGCCCAAGTGGGGGATTCAGTTTCTTCGATTTGCAGACGTGCCGACAGAGGTTGTATCCATTGTAATCTCTGATTTTATATTAATAGAAATATCTTTTCCTGTCCAATAATGTATGTTTGAATGAATATTTTATCCATGGATGTTTTCAAATGCTTATACATTGTTGATTATATATGCTAGAATAGATCTAACACCAATATATATAGTATGCTTGTATTGTTTACTTGTTGTTGAGGAGGTAATCTATCAATTCAAGCTGAAGTTAGAAAGCTCAACGGGGATCTACTTCAACCGTCCGGAATAAGGTACGAGGTCTAATCCTTTAGTGTTAGATATTTAATTTCTATTGCATATTGGAAAGGATTGATTTCTAGAGTCAAGCTGTCTATTGTGGTACCCCAAGCCATATGAATTTCTCTCCGTAATAGAATTGGCGACTCCATTGGGGAATTCCTAGTAGTTGTCCTTTGGGGGTTTTCTATCGGCATTCAATGACTTTGAATTGCTCTTTCTCTCTTGTTTCTGTGTCGGGTCTGGGGGCATGTTTGCTTGGTAGTGTCTGATTGGTGTGAAGTTTGTCTCAACTTATCTGTTTGCCTTGATTTTTATGCACCTTTCTTCCTGTACGTGAGTTTTGAACTCATAGTCGTGTATACACGCGGTTTTCTCTGCCATTTTCGCGTATACACGCGGGTTTACTGCAAATAGTTGCGTATGCCCTTAGTTTTTCCTTTTAGAGGAAGTTGAATGGTTGCTGGGTGAGTTGTGATGATTGCTGAGTCTCCTTTGATACTGCCAGAGTCTGTATACACCTCTGTTTCTTACCAGAGACGTTTTTTTTAGGGTAAATTTCTTTTTTTTCAAGAATGTTCTTGTCATTGCATTTTTTATTTTTTGTTTTGGGATTAGTGCATTAGACTTCTTTTACCTTAGTGTTTTGCTTGAATGCTGCTTGAGTGTGCTTGCAGAGTCTGGGGGTTGTAGAATCATTCTTTTGCTTTTTATATCTCATTTTATTTCAAAAAATCCAAAAATATTTGCTTATCATCATGCATTGCATTTTGCATTTTGCATAGTACTTGCACTAGATTTGCTTTGGAGTATTAGTCAGGATTTCATATAGGAAAGCTTGCATTTATCATTTGAAGAAAATTGTGCATTGCACATAGTAGCATACCCTATTTTCATGGACACAATGCATTTGCATTGATTGTTAGGTGTGCATTTTACTTCATGTTGTGTCATAACCCCATTAGTTGCATGGCCATATCCCTCTTTTGAGTAATAAAGCCAATTAAAATCAACGCTTAATTAAAATGAGTTACACTATTTTATTCGATAGGGTTCACCAACAAGATTAGGTTTTAGGGTCTTGGAATAGTTCATTGTGAGTAAATTCTCCAAGACCACTAAACAACAACATGTATGTGTCTGTCCAGGTGAGTGTGTGAAATCCTTGGTATAACTAGTGTTTCTCAGGATCCTCCTCTCAAAAGGGAGTTAAGCATGAGGCAGTGTGAGCGGTTATTGATTGGGATGACCCCTGGTCATAACTGAGTAGCACCGGAGATATTTCCAGGATTGTATTCGTATCTGGGGGCTCTTTCGAGAGTTTCGGGCTTTGCTACCCTGCCCATACGGTCAATCCCGCCTGCAACTGTCCGCCTGAGCATTGATTATATTGAGGTGACCTTAGTGGCCTTACCTAGGATATCAACGAGGTACTTTGCAGGGGTTATTCTGCAGGTGTCCCGGCTAGGTTGGGGTCGGATAGCATAGTCACTTTACGTGTTGAAGCTAAGGGCCACAATAATTGGTTACGTACCTCCGCTTGTTGTGTATGGGAGTTTCAAGCCTCTCCTAGGCGAGACATACCTGCTTCATTCGAGAGATCACTTATCCTACCCTTGATTGCTTGTATTTGGCTTTAGATTTTATTGGTGACTACTCTGTGCACGTTAGCTTGCCTAGGGTTTGCGTAGATAGAGAGTCTTTTATATTTTTTTGAGTCATTGTGGATTCGGGTGCTGCGCCTCGCCGTTCTCATCGTTTAATAGGACTTCTGCCTTCTACATCTCCTCCTCCTTTGGGACTGAGAAATAGATAGTCCAGGCGGACTACTTCACACATTGATTCACACACCATGGGAGACCATATAGAAGGTATTCCTGAACCACCTTCTCCCATTCATGTGGAAGATGGGGAGTTTACTCCTAACTATGATCCTTCACCCGACTTGACTGAGTTAGGTCCTGTGATTTATGAGATAGGAACCTTTCATGATAGACCTACTTACTCTAGGGTTGATTCCCCATTGACACATTGCCGGTATGGAATGCCAGAGGATGACGAGACTCATTTTAAACCCGCAAGCACTAGTTATGGTATGTCTGGTTTTCCCATACATGATTTGGCACTTCATGTCGAATTTGAGTTCGAGCCTAACATTATGCCTGGGGGCACTCTCATTCCTTACCATGTGGAGAGGTTTGGGAGCACTAGTCACATTGCACCTTCCATCCCGATGGTGGAAGCTACATCATATATTCCTCCTAGGTCTAGGGTTAGTGATCCTATTAGGATACCAGATCCGAGACGAGTGACTATAGGGAATAGTACGTACATAATTACATAGATCCCTTCATCCTCTCTCCCTAGTTCTTCAAATGTTCACCCTCCACCTCATTCACGTGGTCCTTTGGGACGGAACGTTGCTACGAGTTATGTCCATACTGCGGTTACTATACCGGTTGTGTCTCAGCTTCATGCACCGCCCGTTGTTTTGGGAGGTCATGTTCATACTTCTAGAGGTCACATTCCTACTTCCAGAATGTATATTCCTACTTCCAGAGCGTATGTTCCTACTTACGGAGTGTCACATGGGACATCTCATGTGATGACTCATGGACCCTATTATGGGATGCAGTATGGACATGGTTCTTCACCTTATAGGGCCGGGTATCAACAACCTGCTTACTCTCCAAATTATGGCTTTGTAGCTCCGAATAGTCAAGGTACACCACACTATGGTGCTTCCATGCCACCCTATATGGGTCAAATGGAAGGAGGGGACTATGGCCAAGGCCATGGTGGTAATCATACCTATGTGAATCACAACTATCAGGGAGTGGTCCATCGACCCCATCATCCTAGGCTCCCTTTCCTCGCAACGCTGAATCTTCCTGACTTGTCGAGATTGACGAACAATCCTATAGCTCATGACCCGGCTTGGCCAGCTGTTCCTACTAAGCTTCCCTTGGACATACCCAAATTCGAGGGAAAACCAGGAGAGGATTCGAGTGAACATGTTACTACCTTTCACCTATGGTGCTCTTTGAATTCCTTACACCAGGACTCCATCCGTTTAAGGCTGTTTCAACGCACCCTTACACGGCCTGCCGCGAAATGGTATATAGAGCTACCTAGGGGGGAATTCACTTTGTTCGATGACCTAGCGATGACTTTTCTTAACCACTTCCAGCTACCAGTGCGTTATGATGTTGGTACTGAACTCTTGTTGACAATTCGGCAGGATAAGGCCACACATATCTCGGATCATATTCAAGAGTGGCATAGACGGAAGAGGTTAATTAAATCCTTTATACCGTTGGAATTCCTCCTTGAATGGTTCCTTAAGTCGTTATTGCCTTATATAGCGAAGGATGTTTCTACATATGGAGTGCAAAATGAGGAACAAGCGATTTTTAGGGCGCATGAACTGGACTTGATTTATGCTCAGTCCGGTTTGTTATATGAGATCATTCCCAATGCTCCAGGTTCTAGTTTTGACCCTAAAGTTAAACTTGGACCACATGTCGATGGCATTGTTGGTTGTGCAAGTGCTAAACCTGCGGATTCGGTTGCAAAACAAGTTAGTCAATTGTCAATCAACCAATCTACTTCGGTACAAGCCACGATTTTGTCTCAACCCGCCCAAACGACGAGTGTACTTTTGGTGCAATCGTCGGACCAGAAGGGTAACCAACAGCCCGAACGGAATAAAAAGAAGGGTAAGAATAATCATAAGGGTGTGAATAGGAATGAGAATGCTAATAATAATGACAAGAACGCCCGTAATGATGGGGGGGACAAGCAAGCTAAATGTAAGGTTAAATTCCTTTGCAAGTTGTGTAAGGAGGATCACCTCACTTACTTGTGCCCTCGTATCGATGAAGCCTTGAGATTCTTGGCACAGGGCCCAGCTGTGCTAACTAACCCTTTACCTGACAATCAAAATGTGAACTCGAGGACCCATGATTAGTTTGGTGGTGATCAAGATCCATCGGAGGGTAGTGGTCATGGTTGCATTAACATGGTATGTACTGTGAAAGTTGTGACCCATGCGAAGGACTATGGTTCATCACAACCCAGCCCAGGAAAGGAACCTGATCCACTAGGGTCTCCTTTGCGTATTGAGAAACCTATGGATAAACTTGAAGCTGCACCTCGCATTCCTAAGGGAGTCCTTAAGCGTTTGGGGCACAATCCTAATGCCAAAGCCGCCCAGAACTATTCAGTTGTCGAGGATTTGGGCCACACTCCTTGTGTGATGTCTGCATTGGAAGTGCTTCAGAGTTGTCCTTCGCAAAGGAAGGCTTTGCTTTCTACCCTTGGTGTGAATGATGATGATTCTTCCTCCATGATTAAATTTGAAACCGCAGGACTTCAGCCTCACTTGCCTTACTATGTGTCTCTTTTGATTCACGTAGAATGTCTTAACATGACCGTCAAGCGCACTGTGATTGATGAAGGCGCTACTGCTTCTGTGATGTCTTTATCGTGTTGGAAGGGTTTAGGTTCCCTTGAGCTATCTAAATCAGTGACCATGTTAACTGCGTTCGATGGAAGATCGTTTAGGTTGTATGGGATCCTTCCTTCCCTTAAGGTCCGTTTGGGAGGGAAGACCGTTGCGATAGAGGTCGAGGTGGTTGATGGGCCTCGTGACTACAATCTCTTGCTGGGTAGGAATTGGATGTACAGTATGCAAACTGTTGCTTCTTCCCTATTTCGTGTTGTATGCTTTCCATTTAACGGGAAGATAGTCACGATTGATCAAAAGTCATTCAAGAATCCATCAGTTACCGCATCTTCAGGAGCTTCGATCCCGATCGTTGAACACTCTTAGCCGACAACTGGGAGTGTGGGTGTAGGCATGTATCCATCCCTCATGGGAAGCTTTAGTTGTCCTACACCGATCCTTATGATAGGGTCTAGTTCCGGTGAGGCTTCGACATCTATGAGATCGGTGTCTTTTCGCACGAGTCATATGGAAGATCCTTCGATTCTTCCTACACTGAGTAATCCGAGTGAGCCCATCGTGACGAACGTGTCGTTGCCTGCAACTATGATAGCTTATCAAGCTAATCTCGAGTGTGTTGCAGAGCACAGTCCTTCCTCTTCGTGGACGAAGGAGGAGGACCCTTATGTGCTGCCGGCATGGGCAGTGCAGTATTCTCACGCGCACGACTGCCTTGATAGTGTTTTCCCTTCAGATGAAGTGGTTATTGAGGCCATGTCGGGAGTTGAGCCACCATGGGAGGAGCTCCATCATAGATCTTACTTTCTTCCCAAGCTTGACCGCTTGGAGCGTGAGGACTTTAGGGCAGTTCTTAGTGAGAGAGTTGGTAGTCCTATGGTTCAATTAAGCTCTCCTGGTCCGATGTCTGATGGAAGCATGGAAAACATATCTTCAACGATTCCTATCAATATCTCTCGCGATCCTAGCAGGATAGAGAATGTCTATATTGGGGAAGAATGTTCCCATGCTGAGATTCAAGAATACACCGAGCTGTTTAAGGAATTCCGTGATATCTTTGCTTGGTCTTACGATGAAATTCCAGGTATCAACCCTCGTATTGTCGAACATGAGATTAAGACTTATCCCAACGCTAAGCCTGTTCGACAACGCTTGCATGCAGTGAATCCTAGGAAAACACCCACGATTAAGGCATAGATAGAGAAACTGTTGAAAGTCGATTTTATCTATCCCGTTCCCTTGACGGAGTGGGTTTGAAACCCCGTTCCGGTGGATAAGAAACAGGGAGCGATCCACATATGTATTGATTTCCGTGATTTGAATCGTGCCTGTCCTAAGGACAATTTCCCCACACCATTTATTGATCATATTTCGGATGAGTGTGCGGGTAGCAAGGTTTTTTCCTTTATAGACAACTTTTCCGGATATAATCAGATACAAATTAAACCTGAGGACCAACATAAGACTGCATTTATTTGTCCTTGGGGAACGTTTCCATATCGGAAAGTTCCTTTTGGCCTTAAGAACACCGGAGCTACTTTTCAGCAGGTAATGAACTTGATCTTCCACGATCTCAAGTCAATTATCGAAGTATTTTTGGATGACCTTGCTGCTCATTCTCGTATGAGAATGTGTCATTCCTATCACTTGAGATTGGTATTCGAAAGATGCCGCCATTATTTGGTTAGGTTAAATACTCATAAGTGCATATTTTGTGTGAAGTCAGGTCGCTTGTTAGGATTCATTGTTTCTAAAGAGGGTATAAGAGTCGACCCTTTGAAGGTTGAGGCAATACTTCAGTTGTCTCCCCTGAAAAGTATTCGTCATCTTCAATGTTTGCAAGGCATGGCAAACTTCTTACAGAGATTTGTTGTCAATTTTGCCAATTTGACTAGAGGCTTCATGCATCTTTTGAAGAAGGACACCACCTTTTGTTGGGATGAGTGAGCCCAGGAGTCCTTTGATGCGCTCAAGCGAGCCCTAGCATCGGCCCCAGTGATTAGTCCCCCAGACTATAGCTGTGATTTTTTACTTTATGTGGCCGCGTCCATGGAGGCGATTGGTATGGTTTTGGTTCAAGAGGATGAGGAGCTGCAAGAGCATGTCATATATTATCTGAGCCAGAACCTTATTGACACAGAGATTTGTTATTCTCATGTTGAGAAGCTTGCTTTAGCTACCATACACAAGGTTCAACGATTGAGACATTATTTTCTCCTTCGCCATACCTTGGTTGTAGCCCATGTCAATCCATTTCAATTTGTCCTCACTCGAAGGATGATTGGGGGAAAATATAATAAATGGATTGTCATCCTACAAGAATTTGATCTCGAATTTGTTTTGGCAAAATCTAAGAAATCGTTAATTTTTGCAAAGCTTATATCGGATGTCCGAAGCGAGGACGAGGAGTTGGTTTGTGAAGATACGTTTGTAAATGAACACATCTTCTTAATCTCAACTTTAGACCCATGGTATGGGGATATCATTATATATTTACAAATATTGAAGGTCCCTACTCACCTCTCACGGGATGAACGACGACGATTATGTCACGTGTCTAAGAATTACCTCATAGTGGATAACACTTTGTACCGCTGTGGGGTAGATTCCATTTTACGACGTTGTTTAACTCATGAAGGGGCTAAGGTAGTGCTTAATGATTGCCACGGAGGGGCGTGTGGTGGTCATTTATCTGGGCTTTCTACAGCCCAAAAAATCTTAAGAGCAGGTTATTTCTGGCTGTCGATCTTTAAGGATTATGTAGATGCGGTCAAGAGGCGCCACCCTTGCCAGGTGTTTGCACGTAATATGCGCTCGAAACCTACCCCGTTACATCCCATCATCACCGCCGGTCCCTTCACTAAGTGGGGGCTATATTTTATGGATTGCAACCCAGCTTCAGTTGGGGGGCATCATCATATCATAGTGGCAGTTGATTACTTCACGAAATTTGTCGAGGCTATGCCTACAGTTAAATCCGATGGTGAGACAGCTACGCACTTCGTATTCAACCAGATTATTACTCGGTTTAGAATTCCGAAAGAGCTTGTCACTGACCATGGCTCGCACTTTCATAATCATATGATGGAAGAGTTGGCATCAAAGTTAGGGTACAAACAAGAGCATTCCTCCTCTTACTACCCTCAAGCGAATGGATAGGTAGAAGCAGTGAATAAATCACTCAAATCCATTCTCCAACGAACCATCGCACAAAGGAAGAATAATTGGCACATCATGTTATATCCTGCTTTGTGGGCGTATAGAACCGTTGTTAATACTGCCACGGGTTTTTCTCCATATCAACTTGTACATGGAGTGGAGTTGATATTGCTGGTTGAATGCGAGATTCCTTCTTTGAAGCTAGCTGTAGAACTCTTACCAGACACTTCACCATTGGAGGAGTGTTTGGTCCACCTTGAGCAACTTGATGAGCAACGTCGAGATGCCTTGGTGGCTCTAGAAGTAAATAAGCGTCGCGTAAAGGTCGAGTACGATAAGTCTATCCATCAAAGAAGGTTTAGTGAGGGAGACTTGGTGCTTTTGTGGGATCAACTGAAAGAACCCTTGGGGGTAGGAAAATTTAACCCCATGTGGCATGGTCCTTACGTCGTTAAACGTGTGTTAGAGAAGGGTGCTTATGAGTTAGTGGATTATGAGGGAATGACCTTGGCGGAGCCTAGAAATGGGCTCTATCTCAAGAAATACTATGCATGATTTTCAGCCAAGGCTAGTTATTGTATATTATTGTACATTTTTGCATAGTTTGGTCTTTTTCTTATAGTGATCGGGTTTGTGATTAGTTTCCGTTTCTTTTGGCAGATGTCAATGGAATCTTCCACCTACATAGGATTGGTGAATGGTGCAAGCCGTCACACTCAACACTCAGCCTCTGCTGCTTGGGTGATTTATACTCCTATGGGCCAGGTACTGTCTTCAAGAGGCGTATGTTTGCGGCCATCTTCAAACAATGTTGCTGAATATAGTGCCGTTATTGAGCTTCTACGGGATGCCATTTCACATGGAGTTCTCTCTCTTGAGGTAAGTCTTGATTCGGAGTTAGTAGTGTCATAGCTTAATGGTTTGTACCATGTTAGAGATCTGATGTTATTAAGAATATTCTTACGTGTGAGATTATTAGAACGACAATTTGACAATATAACATACATACATATTCCAAGAATTAATAATCAAGTTGCTGACTCATATGCTAACTACGTGTTAGATTGGCATGTGTTTCATACACAATAAATTCATCACAAACACAAATTTTTACACATGTAAATAAATAAACCGATCACCATAAGATTTTTATATAACATCCAAAATGTGGTAATACATAGTGTCATGATACAAAAATGGGGCTCTCGAGCCACCAAGATATAATACACGGTAGTACAAAATGTATAACTCCCGAGTATCTAAGCTTGTGGAGGAGGAGGGGGGTTGTGATCATGGAAGGTCGCTACGACTGTAGCTAGTCGTCAGAATAATCGCACCCATGCTCGTGGTACACCCACCACCTGGCGCTGCATAGCCTTAGGCAAGTCCTCAACTTGCGCCATGGGAATCCTATGTGTCAGCCTCACAAAATTGGTATGAATGCTCTGGAGCATCCGCTCCGCATCCACACCCGTGATATCATCTCCTCTTCCCCTCCGTTTGTGACGAGGGAAGGCTTCAGGCCGTCGTAGTCCCACATCTGCATACAAATGGTAGATGTCACTATGTATTGTCACACAAAAATATGTCTTTTTATTCCATATAATAAAAAAACACAAAAAAAATTAAATAACTCAAAAATTTAAAGAGAGGATCGAGATTCGTTACCTATGTCACCATATGCTGATCCTGGTGGTAGCGGCATGTCCGGGTCCCACTGGAAATCAATCCCCGCATAGGGGTAGTCATCTATGGAAACTATCTGTTGTCACCACCACGAAAAGAACTCAGCTAGATAGGGGTTGGACACCCTACCTCCCCCCAGTTTGCACATCGCAACTGCCCAACGCCGTTGGGCCAGATCTCGAACCCCATGAAGAGGAACTTCAACTCTAGGGCTCAATCCTGGAACACGCTCGAAGAAAAATGTGCTCAATATGCTGTTGAACCCAAAGTTTCACACTCTTCCCATCTTACACTCATTGAGTTGATGTTTCATGTTTCTCAATAGTGTAGTGCTCCAGTCATAGACCATGGGTCTCATGCACTCCACTGCATAGAACATTAGAGGCCGCAAGGCCTGGTGGAGTGAAGCCAAGCCTGCTATCCTGCCCAATGTCAGTAATATGGCCTTTAGGCCCACTACCTGTATGGAGTTGGTTAGGATCTGACTCCCCACCTTCTTAGCAGTACACCGCAATGTACTCATCGATAGTCAGGCCACCTCTGGGCCTACCACGAGAACAAAGTTTCACTACTTCCCCCCATCGGGAAAGTCCAGTAATAAAGTATATGTCCTCCACTTCTATAGTGAGGGACATCCCATCTATCTAGAAGGACTTAGAGTCTGTATCCCAGTAATCCACCAACATCTGCAAAGTCTTGGTTTGGCCCTCAAGCCACCAAGACACCAAAACTTGTAGAGCCCGCATGCACGTAGAGCTTGTTGAGCCATTAGATCGGCCCTTACTGCCTCCTCCACCTCACCATGTTCACGATCTCTCCATTCTAGGACCATCCTGCACAAAAAATTGCAAGTTTTCTCATTAGATTACTTAAAAAACCTCATGCGCGGCCGCATACGCGACTGTTTGCCAAATAACCGCATATGTACGCAACTGTGAAGGCATTTTCTGCGTATATCCAGCTCTATATGCGGAAAAACCCTCGATTTTCGCTTCAGCCGCAATGCCTTTTTAGAATGGCCTAGAAACCTCAAATGACCATGGAATTTGATAAAAATTGCATCAAAATGGAAGAGAAGAGCATGGGTAAGTATCTGGAAGAAACGGTAGTGGATTCCACCGGCTGGATCTCTTGGAATTCGCTGTTGAAAATCTGAGCTCAATTGGGTAAAAATTTCAAATGTTTTATAATGTTTTGAACATTTTACTATTTATAGAAAAATTTTACCCCCTTTCCTATAGTTTGGACAATTTCTAATCATTTTGGACCGTTTTCGACCTAATTCATGATGTAGGAGACCTTTTTGAGTGCCGTTTCAGCCGTTGGATTGACCCATTTGTGACGATCTCAGGTATCATGTCTAAACTGGCATATGGGTTAGGTTTCATCACCATTTGCATTTTGCATGACCTTATGACCATTTCATCATAACCTTAGGTACGAACCCACTCCATTATGTCACGGAACCTTCTTGCTGTTTTAGAAGTGGCATGATATGAGTGGTAGAGCTTGACCTTACATGGGTACCCTAGTTATCCCCTTATCTGCATTTGGTGCCCATGCTGACGTTTTGTCCTTTAGGGTGTGGGAGTCCGTTGTATAGTACTGCCATGACATTTCATAAGAGCCTCATACTCCTCTTGATCTTTTGCTGGCCTATTTCCCTCAGGACTCCCGTATTTCAAGTTGTAATTGCATTATCATGAGCTTTGCCTGCCTTATTGAGCTTTATGCCGGCTTCCCTGAAATTGCGTTTCAGACATATAGCATGAGCTTGTCTCATGTCTAGCCATGCAGAGCCATTTTATATATCCTTTGGAGCTTGATTCCCTTTTATCGGGAGGGGATTTTCCCCCGAGTGTCGATATCCTACACATGTGTCCTTGCATTGAGCATAGGTATGTTCCACTGCTTGGAACTAGTTTGTTTGTCCCTATGACATTCGTCTCCTTTTAGTCTGTAACTATAAAGTAGTTTTATTCTTTTTCAAGCTTTTTAAATATTTGAAAAAGTCCAAAAAAATAAAAAAACTAAAAAGCCGGACAAGGAAAGATGTTATCTTTGGCAGCTGTCGAGTCGTGTCACCTTCGAACATAGCACTGTATATCACATCCATTGGTTGGGTTGATAGTTTGAATTTAGGAGATGTACTCATTTATTTGAGTTTATCTCCACCGACTGGTTAAACTTCCAGTCCCCATGGAGCCTCTATTGATGCCTCCTGTGTCGCAGAGATGTCCCAGTTTGTATATCGAGCCTATGCTGCCTTTATTCAGTCACCATTCACCATTATGCTCTTGTTCAAAGGAAGTTGAAACCTGAGTTGGCCATTCCTCAGTTATCTTGACTTTGCATGTCGGCCATTCCCGGTACGGTTACTGGTTCGTGCACCTTATGATCGAGTCCTTCCACATTATACAGCTTTGCTGAGTACATCGTGTTGGATGATGGGGGATGCATTAATGCCCTCCTTCCAGCGGATTTCATACCATCAACTTCAGATCATTTATTCTGGGATTGGAATCTAGAGTCATTTTGAGTGCCTTGAGACTTGCAGTCATCAGTGGCAGGTTCTATCGCCATTGGTAGTCTTTGGGAATACATCAATGTCCCCTGATTGATGGATCCTCTCAAGTGTTCGACCTCAACACATTTATTCACACTTGTTAGTTTGCACTCTAGTACCTTGATTCCCATTTTCATTATCGGTGGGTGATCTCGTGTCTGTTAACGGTATACATCAATGACCGGTAATCAGACGATGGACTACTATGTTCAACCTCGACACCTCTATTCACATAGTAGGACATGTACTCGTAGCGGTTTGTGTAGAAGACCTTCCAGATTGGTGGCATCTCTTATATGCTACCTCCTTGATCGTGCTAGTGTTCATGAGATTTTAGCTCTCGTGACTTGATTCCAGTATATGTCAGACATTTCCAGCTCTCATGGAGATCTTGATCCATTGTATATCTTCAGCCATTATGGAGATTATGGTCCTTTGTATATCTTCATCATGGAGATTCTGATCTATGTATATTGTACGTAGCGATGACCACTTATGTGATATCTTGTATCATGCCTATTCATGGCCATTGTACTCTTATGTATATGGGACTGCTATATGTATTTGTAGTTATGTGCAGAGTTGTATCATTGTACTATGCTGATTAGGTGACTGGTCTTCCATTTGGGATTCTTCATCACTCCACTTCTGGGATGGACTTATAATGTATTTCGGCCATCGTATGACCCCTTTGACCTCACACATTAGGGGGCATCTTTTATAGCTGATTTTACCACTCCAGGTGAATCACACTTGTATGGCCTTCCCCTGTCCCTCTGTAGACTCCTTAGACCCCTTGGACCATTTTTTGTCCTTTGATGTTTCCTTGACCATCCCTAAAAACATGTGAAAATTAGTACATGTGACTTTTAAACCCCTAATCGCGTGTATACACGGGTTTGACCCCTAAAACCGTGTACATCGGGATGCATGCATAATCCAAATCCTTTTGGAGTTTTCCTTGACATGGATCGGACTCACTCGACTCCTAGCCTTGCCTATGCCTTGAGATTGCTCGGATTCGACCTTTCATTACCCCTTTGAAAAGCTATATAAGGAACTCTATGGTACATTGAAGGCATATGAGAGAATTGAGAGCAAAGAAACTATAGTCCATTGTTGCCAGAACTTGTGCTTGAGTCTGCATCCCTTTGTCCCTTGGAGCACTTTTGTGTTCTTCCTAAGCTTGCCTTTTGCTTGTGAGCTTGCCACCGAGAGATGGAGGATTGAGGTGGTGGAGGCCCAAGTGGGGGATTCAGTTTCTTCGATTCGCAGACGTGCCAACAGAGGTTGTATCCATTGTAATATCTGATTTTATATTAATAGAAATATCTTTTCCTGTCCAATAATGTATATTTGAATGAATATTTTATCCATGGATGTTTTCAAATGCTTATACATTGTTGATTATATATGCTAGAATAGATCTAACACCAATATATATAGTATCATTAGAGGAAATTTGGGGTCTAAAATGGGCCTTATAAGAAAACGTGCCAAAATAAGTTTTTGTGAGTTGGAATTCAAGAACCAATAGAATTTCAATAAAATAAGTCAACCATAATGGTTGAATTGACATATTTGTCATTAAAAAAAACTACTTTTTTTGTTCATATTTTCGACATATCTCATTGTGTTTTTACTCAAATTTCGATCGAGAGAGCTCGTTGGATGCAGAATTCTTGTATTGTTTACTTGTTGTTGAGGAGGTAATCTATCT
Source organism: Pseudotsuga menziesii (assembly GCA_001517045.1). Classification (NCBI taxonomy): domain Eukaryota; kingdom Viridiplantae; phylum Streptophyta; class Pinopsida; order Pinales; family Pinaceae; genus Pseudotsuga; species Pseudotsuga menziesii. The sequence goes on along the minus strand of LPNX010523645.1, from coordinate 83,280 downwards.
ATTCAAGCTGAAGTTGGAAAGCTCAACGGGGATCTACTTCAACCGTCCGGAATAAGGTACGAGGTCTGATCGTTTAGTGTTAGATATTTAATTTCTATTGCATATTGGAAAGGATTGATTTCTAGAGTCAAGCTATCTGTTGTGGTACCCCAAGCCATAGGAATTTCTCTCCGTAACATCCTTGGTATTTGCTGAGCTCATGTGTGACCTTCCCTATGCTTCGATGGAATTTGAGCCCAGTGATTCATTTCCAGATGAATTTATGTTCTTGATAAGCACTACTAATCCATGGTATGGAGATTTGCTTATTTATGTCCAAACACAAAGATTTCAGCCAAATCTATCCTGTGACGATCACCGCCGTATCTGTCACCACGGGAAATACTACCTTATCCTGAATGACACATTGTATAGACATGGGGTTGATTCTATTCTCCGGCGATGCCTCACCCATGAGGAAGCTGAACAAGCGTTGAATGATTGCCACTTTGGAGCATGTGGCAGTCATTTATCTGGGATGGCTATAGCCCAGAAAATCCTTCGCGTTGGCTATTTTTGGCCTTTAGCCTTTAAATATTATCATGAGGTTGTCAAGAAATGCCCACCTTGTCAACATTTTTATCCCAAAAAGTGCACTCAATTTCTCTGCTACACCCCGTCATTGCCATTGGCCCATTTGCCAAATGGGGGATTGACTATATGCATTGTAAGCCTATCTCATCTGGGGGGCATGGTTACATCATCGTAGCCATTGACTATTTTACAAAGTGGGCTAAGGCCATGCCTACATATGTAGAAGATGGTAAGACTGCCGCTCTCTTCCTGTTCAATCATGTCATAGCTAGATTCGGAGTCCCGCAGTCCATAGTTACTGATCACGGATCACATTTCTGTAATCAAATTATGGAGGAACTAAGTGCCAAGCTAGGTTTTCGCCATGAAAACTCTACGCCATATTATCCACAAGCTAATCGTCAGGTAGAGGCCATTAACAAAGTTTTGAAAAATATGCTTCGTCGGATGGTTGGAGACCATAAATCCAACTGGCACCACATCCTTTTCTCTACTCTTTGGGCTTACAGGACTTTGGTGAAAACAACTACTAGTTTCACACCTTTCCAGCTTATCTATGGAATCGAAGCTGTCTTACCGATTCAATGTCAGATTCTATCCTTGAAACTCGTCGTCGAACTTCTCCTAGACACTTCTGCAGAGGAAGAGAAATTTTTATACTTGAATAACCTTGACGAAACTAGGAGAGATGCTACCTTGGCTAATGAGGCACATAAGAAACACGTCAAGGCGTAGTATGATAAATCTGTCCAACCCTGTGCCTTTAATGAGGGTGACCTAGTTTTGACTTACGATTAGAGATATGAAAAACTAGGGAAAGGAAAGTTCGAGTCCATGTGGTACGATCCTTTTGTTATTTCTAAAGTTTTAGAGAAAGGGGCCTACGAGCTCGTAGAATACGATGGAATCCATTTAGGGCAACCTCACAATGGGTTGTACCTAAAGAGGTACTATGCCTAGATCTCTCTTAGATAGTATCTTGTATATATGTATATTGCTTGACTTTCAGTGTGCTTTAAGTATTTTCAATATGGTTTTGAGTTTAGTGTCTGTATTTGTTTATACCATGTTTTTGTCGTGCAGAGCAGATGGCTTTCTACGGCTTTGCTGATGGTGCTTACGACCACACCTTGAATCTTGCCTCTGCTGCTTGGGTTCTCTATTCCCCAGATTATGATTTTGTCAGTTTAGGAGCGGATTGTATTGGTATCGCTACCAACAATATTGCCGAGTATCGAGCAGTCATAGTCTTCTGACTGAAGCTGCCTCCCAAGATGTTCACAATTTGGTAGTCTTGATGGACTCACAACTTGTGGTTTGTCATCTAAATCATGTCTATACCATTAGGAACCCTGTGCTTCTCTTCCTCTTCTGGAGGGTATGCTTGTTAGAAAGGGCATTTGAAACTATCACCTATAGGCATATCCCTAGGGAACATAATGTAGTTGCTGACTCATTAGCTAATTACATCCTAGATTGGCATATTGCCTATTCATGACATTCAAATCAAACATGGTTCATTGCAAATAAACAATTAAAGACACATAAAACTCATGTAAAATACATTCACCATTTGAGACATATAAACATCATGTAAAAGTCTGTATATATATATATATATATATATATATGAACATGTTTTACAAAAATAGGTCATGAGAGCTCATCTGAAGCACGTAGGCTTTCGGGTAAAAATCACCATACAAAATCCTGAAGCTATCATCTTTCAGTGGATACATCATGCATACATCGTCTAGTGATGCTTATGGTGGCACATCATTGCCCGGGCTACTCTATGTAGCAGTCTGCTAAACTGACTTGGTACTCCCGCTGTAGGTCTCTGATACCTCAGAGGGAGGTCATCGATGGAAGCATCAGGGATGTCTAGGTTCAACCCCTCCAGGTTTTCCTCTAACTCCCCGGTCACATCGTCACCTTGCGGTATGAAATGAGCTCTGGCTCATCTATCCAATGGGGAAGCTCCCCCAGGTCGTGCTGCTCCGACGTCTGCATGAAAATATTCAAGTCTCGTTACTTAACATAAAAAATATAAAACATCAAAAACATAAAAAAACACTATTTCCATTTTAGGGTTTTTTGCTTCTTACCGATGTCACCCCACTGTCCACCAGGTGGTAGCGGTAGGTCAGGGTCACCGCTAAAGTCCGTACCTGCATATACATAATCCTCCACCATGAGGATCTGATCTCTCAGCCATTGAAAGAACGGGTCACCAAACTTTACCTTCCCCTTGCCCACTCCAGTATGGGCCATAATCCGGACCCACCTTTGCATGTGAGGGTCCCACGCTCTCAGCTCTGTAAAGACCACCTGGGGTCTTATTTGTGGTACCCGCTGAAATAAGAAGCAGGCTAGAATGGAACCGAAACCAAACTGCTTTAGTTCCCCCTGTCGACACTTGGTCAGCTGATCCTTGAATATCGAAAGCAGGGCTTCCACCCAGTTAAATACTGTAGGCGCCATGGCCTCTATGGCATAGAGCATATGTGCTCTAGAAGCCTGGTGCACTCCTTGGCTTCTTGCCACCCTCTGCATGGTAAACAATACAATCCGTAGAGGTCCATCCATCACTGCTTTTATGGGGATTTTCTTCCCCGATGTCCTTGTCCCAGGGATACAATGACGATTTATCAACTCCTGTGTAGTGATGTCCCCTCCGCGGGAATCGGTCTGCAAGATGGGAGCACCTCGTCTCGAAAGGATAGTCAGGAAATAGATATCCTCTACCTCAACTATCAAAATGTGAGCACCAACCTCAAAATGTTGTTGCTTCGGATTCCACATCCGGAGTATATGCTCTAGCAATCGCTCATGCGATACCATACTGGGTGTCCGAAAGAATTTCAAGAGTCCGCAGACTCTCAATGCGGCTATGCAACCCACATTTCGCTCGGTGAAGGCGTCGTCATTATCATGCTATCTCTCTTTCCATATAACCATTTTTGATCAGCAAGAACCTACCAAAAACAATCACAAGACCCATTAGAATCATTCTTAATCATCCAAATCAAATAAAATGATCTAGTTTTTCTTGTGTGACCATTTTTTCTTCTTCACGGCCAACACCGCCTGTGCGCTTTGTTTTCAGTGCGGTTCTAGCGAGGTACTGCATATCTCGCAAGGGATAAGAGCGGTGCCCGCTTCCATGATTTTAGGGCTTTCCATTCAAGCTCAAAACACCATTAAAAGTCAAAATTGAAGACATAAGATGAAAGAGTAAGGTCTAGGTTATTACCTAGAATTGATGGCGCTCGAATCCAACGGTGGAAACTCCCGATATCAGCAGCTGAAAATCTGGCTAGGAAAGTGCTCCAAATGCTCTCCATTATGGGTAAATAGTAAAATGTTTTGATTTTTCACTATTTACATGACTTTTATACACATTTTTAGGTTTAGCATGCTATAGTTTTGGTTTAAAATCACTTATTACTTAAAATCTATCAGTCGTAATCCCTTAATGTTAGTTATTGGCACATTTAACACTTGTTTTGGAGTCATTGCAGGATAGAAGAGCTGTAGCAGTAAAGTTTTGGGAGTTCGTTTTTGACGTTTTTGCACGACCATAAAACGAAAAAAGTCGTTGAGCGTTTATTGCGACACTTTGGTCACGCTCTTGAAACTCAGTATCAAAGGTCCGAGTTCGTTTCTGATTCTTTTCAGGCTCGTAAAATCTCTCATTGTGAAAAGAGACCTAATGGAGTCTTCTTTAAACTCTTTTCAGGCTCCCTAAATACGAAAAGATTATCGAGTGATCTTGTCTTCTTCATGCTTGTTAAAGCATTTGAAGAGTTATCTCTCCGATGGTAGGTTATCTCTTTTTCGGTTCGGATAGACTATTTATGAAAAAGGAACACTCCATCCAATCATGACTGGAAGAGTTCTCTAAGGTATAATTTTATAGTTTTTCAGGCCTTAGAGACTAAATCATATGAAAAAGGACCCTTTGGAGTCTTCTTCCGTGGTCACTCAGACTCTCTAAACATGAACAATACCGAGTTTTCTTTCATTGGACTCGTTATATTAAACATTGAGAGACCCATTTTTAAGAATGAAGCCCTCTTCTCTCAGGTTCGTAAAACATATGAGTTTGGACTTGTCTTCCGACGAGCTATACCGAGTGTTTGTTACCCTCTTTGAACTTGTAAAACCAAAAAGAGGCACTCATCAGCCATGATGGGGGAAATGGGAAGGGAATCATTTTGCAAATAAATGGCAATAGTTTGTCGTTACCTTTGAACATGGCACTTGTCTGCATATCATTTCAGCCAATTGGGTATCCAGCTAATCTCCGTGATGATCCACTTTCATGAGTCATGTCACTCCTTTGAGTCTTTCAAAAGAATGCATTGTCCACTGTCGCATTGTGTGTTCATCTAGTTTAGTCATGCTGCCAAGTCTTTTGTCATCGCGTCCAATGTTCCAAGGGAAGTTGAAGAAGTTTACCTCTGTAGTCAAAACAGTCATCGTGTTAGTACTTTTGAGTCAGTCTTATGGTTACTACATTCACATCATTCTAGAACTATGTTCTAAGTTTCGTGTCGTCGATGTGGGACTCATCATGGCCCTCCTTTGACGAGACTATTCCCGTCGACATTAGCTCATCATCCGGGAAATAGTCTTAGAAACAAAACTTAGTACCTTGAGATCTGTATGCCTTAATGACAGATTCTCTCGCTCTCAACATAGGTTCACATCATTGACCTTTGATCGATAGAATCGACTGGGTGTTCGACATCAGGACATCTATTCACACTCAGTATATTGTACTAGGGTACCTTGGGAATCAATGACATCAATGGTGATTTCCCTCGCACTTGTTAACGGTTCACATCATTGGCCGGTAATCAAGTGGTTTCTACCATGTTCGACTTCAGATCATTGCAATCACATGGATATAATCGTACTTTGTGGAAGATGAGACAAAGACCCTAGGTATTTGTATAGCGCTCATTGCTTTCCCCAGGTTGCGATGGAGTTTTGTATATCTAGCATGGATCCACATTTATATGGTTGTGGCTATGCTCAAATTTGCATCTGTATGACATAGCTCTACGTTGGATGTCTGGTAGCTATGTCCAAGTTTGAGTCCTCTATCACATGAATCTACGCCGTATTCTAGTAGCCATGCTTGTTTATTCCTCTCATGGATCTACTTTGTATTGGTCCGCAGCCATGAGTTGGTTACATTTGTATATGAGTCAAAATTATTGATGTACTACAGATGCCTACTGGATGACATTCTCTGACCGAGCTGACACTTTCACCTTGAAGTGACAACTTGTTCTCTCAAAGCTCTCACTTATCATATCCCTCTAAGTCTCATGCTTTCGGGGGCATTCTGTTATACCCAAATCTTGTCACCATCATGTGATAAGACCCTTAACTCCCATGTTTGCCCTTAATCCCAGCACTTAGAGTGGAAACCTACTTTGTTTTTCAATTCTACATGAAAAAAAACTCAGCACCACACTTTTCCTGTGGCCCATGAGTGGTACCTTGCTCGCACCGCCTGTATCCTATTTTCCATAAGCGGTGCAACTACCTATGGTCTTTGGTCCATAATCATTTCTCATATAAACCACCCTATCATAAGAGAAGAAAAGTGGTACCCTGGGTAAAATGGGAAAATAGAAGTTTCTCGAGGCTTCTAGATCATGAGCCTCGTGTCCTCCCTTATCCTTATCATTGTGGGTCAGTTGAGCTCGATACCCCCCATCATAGGATCTTAGAGCCACATCATCCACAAATCTCTCAACTATTCCTATCCATTGAGCCTTATAAATACAATCTCATGTCCATAGTTGAGGGGGGAGAACTATAGAGGTATTGTTATGCTGTTGGATTGACCACTTAGCCCAAGCCATTGAAGAGCATAGAGAGAAAAGTTGGAGCTTATGGGGATGAAGTGTTTGTCTCATGGAGATGCTTGTCACACTAAGGCAACAGTTGTAAGCTTCTCCATACATCTTTAATGCAAAGCTGATTTCCGTCCCACATTACTGTTGTTTTGATTTCACATGTACATGTTGTTAGATTCCTTAGTCACTAACATGGATAAGTAGATGATTTTCTGGTAGATTTGATGTGTTTGCATGTTTGATCTATTTGTAGGTACATATGTTCACTATCGAAGCAGAATTCCAGTTGTCTATGACATTCAGGGAAGGTCTTCATCCTTTGTCGTTCACTTATTTGTTCTGGATCTGAACCATTCAGACCAGAGGAACAACTTCTATCCGAAAAAGGTGAAATATTCCTGATTACACACCTAAGCATTGGATATATTGCAGCCTTGAAAATCAACCCATGTGAGGTAAAATCATCCCCAAGTGTTAGGAGTAAGTGTCCAGGTGAATGTAGAATGTCTCCATCTTTACTAGTTCTGTGAGGAGATGAGCACGTGATCAAATAGTTAGGTAGAGAAGACCTGGGACTCTAGAGAGCGAATGCTTGAGCTCCATAACCTGATATAGCTTCAAAAATAACCAATGATTCACAAAATATAATATCAGCAAAATTATAAGAGGAAACTAACATCAAATCCCCAGTAACAAGTTTGAAGGAGACTTGTGGTACTTGAGTTGTCACACCAAAATTGATGAGACAAGCTACAAGCATGACTAAAGGTTATTGGAACTTAAAACTTGAACCAAATAATATCAGATTAGATACAAATAATATCATATCATATCCAAATAATATCATATCAGATCCAAATAAGTTCATATCAGATCCGAGAGTGTGGAATGGTATCAAATCCCCAGCAACAATTTTGAAGGAGACTCGTGGTACTTGTTTTTTCACACCAAAATTGATGAGAGTAGCTACAAGCATTACTAAAAGTTATTGAAAATTAAAACCTGAACCAAATAATATCATATCAAATCCAAATAATTTCATATCATATCCAAGTGTGTGCTCCACCAAGATGGTAGATGCACACTTTTCTCCTTCTTCAAAATTATGAGTATTGGTGCATGCAATCATGTAGGAATTTGCTAGAAGCTATAGATCAAAAAGAGTGAATTGATCACTCCTACAATATGATATTATTTCCAAAATATCCAAAGTATTACTTTTATGCACACCAACAACATCATTAGAGATAGAGAAATCAAATTCCTCTTTGTTTTCTGAAACAATCACCGTTAAACTATGGACAAACTTTAAAAAAGAAGAATCACTAGAGAATTTTTGCATAGAATGGAAGGAGAGTTTTTCTTCAATAACAAAGATTCGAGTGTCTTCTTCTGGATCAGCCATATGAGAATATGAGATATCAGAGATCTCATAAAATTCCAGAGAAGTAGGAGAAGGAGTCACTCCAAGGAGACTTTCTTCAATTCGAATTTACTGTGTGGAAGATTTTGCTTCTTCTTCATCTTTGAACAATTTTATTTGCTGTAGGAGAGGGCACATAGAGTCAATTCTTGAACTATTCATGCTAGATTTTATCTGAGCCTTTCTCAATAGCTAGGATTTTAGAGGTATCTCCCATATGACTGCTAGGTCCTCCTGATAGAGTGAAAGTGATGAAGGATTCCCTGGAGGAAACCATGTGGTTGGATGCTCCAGAATCTATCAATTAAGCCTTCGATGGAATGAGGCCTCCCTTAAATGCATGGAATCTTTCATGTTCTTCCGTCTGCTCTCCATCATCAGACATATCAACACCTTGTGGAAGAGAAATATTTTTTTGTCCAAGGAGAGTTTTCAACTGGTCGAAGGTCTTCTTCATGCACTGACTTTCTGGATGAAAGCCTCTCATACAGTATGAACATCAAGTCTTTTATTTTTTGGAACCCGATGCTCCAGAGGAATAATTTTGATTCTCTCTTGGATTTGAATCAAAAGCTTTAGGCTCCTTCCACTTATGCCTGCCTTTAACTTGCACATTGGTAGAGTCTGTCTCTAAGAGAGCTTGGTTTTTGGAAGTCTGGAGGACTCCCATATGGACCAACTTCTCTTGCTCCTGTATTAAGGACTCGAAAAAGATATCAAGTGAGGGCATCTTCCAATTAGGAATGGAAGCTCTTCCGCAATTAAAGACAGAGACAGATACATAATACTCAGAACCTAGTTTGCTGAGTATGGAGAGCACATGTTTCTCATCCTTTTTCTCTACTCCGCACTGTCTGCATTGAAGTGCAAGAGACTTGAATTTTGTAAAGAATTGTTGTATGTCTTGAAATTACTGGGATGTAAGGATATCTACTCTTTCTCCAAAATGTGTCCCCGAAGCTCATCTTGCTTGCCAAACAAGACTTCAAGATTCTCCCAAGCTTCTTTGGGAGTCCTCAAACCTTCAAGGTGAAAGAGGAGGTCTCTAGAGATGTGAGTACATAGAAATCCAAAAGCTTCGTCTAAGTGGTTCAGAAACTTGTTTTCTCAACTGGATGATGGGGTTCAATCTCCCTTCCCATTATCATCCTGAACAAGCCCTTGTTGTGCAAGGAAACCTACATATTTTCCCTCCAATCAACATAGTTGAAGGGTGTTAGGATCTGGGTGTGGAATGTTGAGAATCCATCAATTATCCGTCAGATCAAATAATATCTTCAATCAAGCTACGTAGCACCTGTAAGAATTCACTGCAAAAACAAAACCAATTCGCACTATGTTAGAATCAAGCCTTCCCTCTTGACATGTACAATTTTTCAGGGTCCGTCATGCCCTCACCGCCACTCTAAATGAATTCAGAGGAAACGAGGCACTCTTTGCGGGACTTCTGTGGAAACGCAACTGCTTCTAGTGTACAACAAAGAGTAGACATACTTGAAGCTTTCCTGAGGAGGTTCTGATATCATGTTAGAAGTAATATTCCATTGATATTCAATCAATGAGTGCTATTAGATTCTTAATTATTTGCAGTGAAAAGGAATGGATAATACCCACTGAACAAAACAAATCTCACAGGAAACATACAAGAATTGCTAATTATAATTACAATATAAACTTCATTAATCCTAGTAGTATACAACAGTGTTACATAAAGGAGAATTCGAATCATGAGAGAAGAATTCGAATCTACCAACTCAAGACTGACTGCATGGCTAAATAGAAGTGTCTAAATCACTATCGTAGTTCAACAGGCTAACTCCAGATGTTTAATTGAAGCAATCAGCTTCAGGACACGAAATCCATATTAAATAATAATTTATGATATATATTGAAGATGATGAATATTACAATTGGTACTCGCCTTTATAGGCTTGAGTGTGTACAACGAAAGGTCACACCCTTTCAGATACTAGTTAACTAATTTTACTTAGTATTTATTTAATATTTGTTACATTGCCACTCCCTTTAAGGGAGCTTTGTCCTCAAAGCTATGTTAGAGAAAGATGTAGTTGTCGGAATTGTTCAGATTCCCATGTGGCATCTTCCTCTAGGAGGTTTTTCCATTTTATAAGGTACTCTTTAATTACTCTCATCCTTAATCTTCTTTCTCTGGTAGTAATGATATATTCTAGTTCAAAAATCATTCTTCCTTCATCATCCAACATGGGAAGTAGTGTTTGTGCCTGTTGGTGTCGACCTATCATCCTTTTTAAGCATGAAACATGGAAGACATTGTGGACACAACTTGATTTTGGTAGTTCCAATGCATATGCCACATGGCTGATATTCTCATTGCTTTGATATGGGCCGATAAAATTGTGGAGCTAATTTATTCTTTCCACTTTTTTTTAGTGACAATTGTTTATAGGGTTGTAATCGTACAAATACCCAATCTCCAATTTCAAATTCTCTTTCTGTTCGATGTCGATCTGCTTGCTACTTCATTCTATTCCTTGCGGTGTTTAGATTCTCTTTAAGTATTTGTACAGCCTTTTGATTTTCTTCTAAATGGTCTTTTATTGAGGCAACCCTTGCTTGGTTGGTAATAATATCCTTCCATTTTTGGGGTGCATATCCATAGAGGGCTTGAAAAGGTGTCATTTTTGCTGATGTGTGATAAGTAGAATTATACCACCATTCTGCAAAATGTAACCATTGAACCCATTTATTTTGTTTGTTAGTTACAAAGCAACGAAGGTAGGTCTCTAAGCATTTTTTGATGACTTATGTCTGGCCATCTGTCTGAGGATGATAAGATGAGCTCATGTTAAGTGTTGTTCCAATTTGCTTGCAGAATTCTTTCCAAAAATTACCTTTAAATTTGGCATCCCTATCACTCACGATAATCTTGGGGAAGCCATGTAACTTGTATATATTTTTACAGAAGGCTTCTGCGGTTTCCTCTGCAGAATCAGTTCTCTTTACTCCTATAAAATGTGCATATTTGGTTAACCTGTCTACTACTACTAGTATTTTTTCTTTCCCATCTAATATGGGTAGACCTTCAATGAAATCCATAGAAATTTCCTCCCACTTCTGGTTTGGAATATGCAATGGATGGAGTAACCCAGGGCTTGAGATATTCTCTGCTTTATTTCTCTGACAAGTGTTACACTCTGCAACATACTTGTGAATGTCGGCATTCATACCCTTCCAGAAGAATGATTGTCTTGCATTATAGTAGGTTTTATAAAATCCTACATGTCCCGCGGCGGGGCAGTCATGTGATTCTTTACATACCTTGGTTTTAAACTTAGAGTTTGCACTTAAGTAGATTCATCCTTTGTACCATAAGAGGTCATTCTTCCATTCAAACTTTGGATACTGATTTATGTTTTCAATTATGGAGCAAACCTGTGCATTCTTAGCATATTCGGTTCGTATTTCATCCAAAAATTCTGGGATTACCATTGGTACGGCATAGACTTGTACCTCTTCATCTTTCCTTGATAGGGCATCAACTACTACATTGTCCTTCCCCTTTTTATGTAAAATGTCCATATCGAAGGTAGAGATCTTTTCGATCCACTTTTATTGTTTAGTAGTTAACGTCTTTTGCTGTAATAAGTGTTGTAGACTATTATGGTTTATTCGGATTAGGAACTTGCTTCCCAACAAATATTGTCTCCATTTAGTTAACGCATGCATGATGGCAAGCATTTCCTTGTTGTAGGTAGACTGCATGAATTCTCTTTTGTTCAATTTCCTACTTTCAAAAGTGTTTGGATGACCTTCTTGCATTAGCACAGCTCCTATCCCAAACCCTGAAGCATCACATCCAATTACAAATGGTTTTGAAAAATCAAGTGTTGCCAAAACGGGAGTTGAAGACATAATTTGTTTCAACGTTTCAAAGCATTTTCTTGCTTCATCATCCCATATAAAGGAATTCCTTTTTAGGAGATTTGTTAGCGGAGCAGTGACATGTGCATAGTTCTTGATGAATCTTCGATAGCAACCTGTTAATCCCAAAAATCCTCGTAATTTTGAAACATTCTTGGGTTGGGGCCACTCCTTCATCGATTGGATCTTTCTTGGGTCCACCTTGACTCCTTCCTTTGATATTATATGACTGAGATACTCTACTTCTTGCTTCCCAAACGTGCATTTTGACTTCTTTGCATAGAATTGGTTTTCCTTCAAAAGAGATAGAACCTTTTCTAGTTGCTTCAAATGTTCTTTCCATGTCTTGCTATATATAAGGATGTCATCGAAGAATACTAACACAAATTTCCTTAAGTAGGGTTGAAATAGTTCATTCATAGTTGCTTGGAATGTGGCAGGGGCATTAGTTAACCCAAAAGGCATTACTTTGAATTCATAATGTCCTTCATGAGTTTGGAAAGTAGTCTTTGCGATATCTTCTAATCAGACCCTGACCTTAAATCAAGTTTTGAAAAATACTTTGCGTCATGAATTTCATCCAGCACATTGTTGATGAAGGGAATTGGAAATTTGTTTTTAATCGTTATTTTGTTTAATCCTCAATAATCAATGCATAGCCTGAATGATCCATCCTTCTTTCGTACTAACATGACTGGAGCTGCATATGGGCTTCTTCTCTTGTTGATGACACCACAATTCAATAAGTCTTGGACGAACCTTACTATTTCCATTTTGTGATGGTGGGGATACCGATAAGGTTTAACCTTGATAGGGTTTGCCCCTAATTTAACCTTGATTATGTGTTCTATACTTCTTTCAGGTGGTAGCTGCATAGGTAAGTCTTCAAATATTTGTTTATATCTCTGGAGTAATTTTTGGATTTCTTCTTTGAGCTTGTTCTGTTTGCATTGTTGTCCTTCGATTTGATGGCATTGGATCATGTATGCTGATGCTCCTTTTCGAATGAGCTTCTCCATCGGTTGAGATGAAACTACTTGTGTGTCTAGTGGTTGGAAACCATGTAGTTTATAATTTTTTCCTTGCCATTTAAACTTGATAAAGTGCTTTTGGTGATTAACATAGCATGTTACCAATGTTTGTAACCATTGGACTCCTAGAATGATATCCACTCCACCTAATGATAATGTGTATAGTTCTGATTCCAAGTTGAAGTCTTGAATTTGGAGTTTCACTTTGTGACATTTTCTGACTTTTTCGATTTTCTTTCCATCTGCGACCATCACTTTCATGTCCGGAACTGGATGTACAAACAACTTGAGTTTTTGGGCGACTCTTATATCAAGAAAGTTGTGAGTGCTTCCAGTGTCCACTAGCACTTTAACATTTTCATTTTTTATATGCCCTTTTAACTTGAGAGTCTGTAGTTGACTAATGCCTGTCATGGCTGCTAGGGAGATTTTGGGGGTCTCGTCACTTCCAGATGCCATATTTGCAGTTTCCTCCTCTTCATCTTGTTCTTCTTGTTCTTCTTCTGATTCACTATTCTCCTCTACTTCACAAGTATATAATTTCTTTGAGCTGTCCTCGGGGCGACACCTATGTTTAGGATTCCATCTGTCTCCACATCTTCGACATTTTCCTTCCCTCATTGTTTCATTTTCGAGGTTCTTCCTGTTGTCCCTTCTAGGTGGAGGGATGTATTTGTTTGTATTGGCCTCTGGAGTCATCTCGATGTTTCTCTGTGAATATGACTTCCCTTTGTATGTTTGGAAGTTGTCAAACGTAGCCTCGGCTGCTTTTGCTTTCTATCTTGTTGCCTCAACATTTGCTATGTCATGCTTTTTTAACTCTTTTTGTATGTACGGCTTTAGTCCTGCCACATAAGTTTATAGTTGTTGTTTGTCTGTTAATCCAAATACTCTAGTAGCGAGTGATTCCCATTGGTGTGTCAATTCTTCAACGTTTCCTTTTTGCTGTAACCTAGTAAGCTTCAAGAAAAAATCATCTTCATTGATTCCTTGAAACCTTTTGAGGAAATCATTTTTGAACAAATTCCATGTGGATGCGAAGTTGTCACCTTTCCATCACATATACCAGTTATAGGCATGGTTTTCAAGATGCATAGATGCATACTTCACCTTTTCTACATCTGTTGTGATGTTATAGATATCAAAGTATTCTTCTTCTTTATTTGACCACGCTACGCATTGTTCGTCATTTCCACTGAACTTTGACATTTCTATTTTTTCTTTGGGGGGATACACTAGATAATGCTGATTCCTTCTTGTCTTGTTGCATGGTGGTGATCCTAAATTGCTGGCTAAAGTACATGACATATCTGAATCGTCTTTTTGTTTGTGGCGATCTTTTGTATTTTTCTTTTCCATCATCCCCATGAGATTATTTAGCTTGTCGTTCAGTTGGTCTTGTTTTTCCTTCATCCCGTCCAATTTGTCATCTAGCCTTCTATCTAACACTGAAACGACTTCCTCCTTGATTTCATTTTTCAACTTTGTATTGCAATTTTTTATTTCTTCCTTTAAATCTTCTTGACTCTTAATAATGTGATCATTAAAATCCTTCTCCAACTTTTCAATTTGGGCTTTTAACTCTGTCNAATAATAATAATTTATATATATATATATATATAATAATAATAATTTATATATAGTTTATTTAAAAATAAATAAATATTGTAATAATAGTATTATTATTATATAATATTTAAATTTTATATAGTTTATAAAAATAAAAATTGTAATAATAATTTTATTATTATATAATATTATTTAAAATTGTTTTTTTTTTGTTGCAGGTCGTGGAGGTGGATGGGAGCGATGGGGCATGGAGGCAGCACAGATGGAGCAGCCTGCCAGGGATGGAGCGCGGAAGGGTGGAAGATGGAGGACGGGAAGTTGTGGAGGATAGAGAGGCGGCGTTGGGAGGTTGAACGTCGGCGTTTGAAGGGGGATGATTGGGACTAGCGAGCAGGTGCGCGAGGCGGAATGGGGAATGGGAGAGGCCGAATGGAGGATGTGGCTGCGGTGGTGTGGTGACGCAGCTGGTTGCAATACGATGGCGGCTCAGAAGAGTAGGCATCTCAGCTCTAATACCAAATGAAGCAATCAACTTCAATACACGAAATCCATATTAAATAATAATTTATGATATATATTGAAGATGATGAATATTACAATTGGTACTCGCCTTTATATGCTTCAGTGTGTACAACGAAAGGTCACACCCTTTCGGATACTAGTTAACTAATTTTACTTAGTATTTATTTAATATTTGTTACACTAATCCAGTCTCTCAATCAGTTAAAATCAATCAAACTAGTCTAACTGCAGTGGTAAGTGAGAAGTAGGTGAGAACTGGTGCCTTCCCACATGTATCCATGCATAACTGGCACTAACTGAACTGGAGGATATCTAACTGAATCTAATTGAAGCATAACTAAGCTTGACTAGTCACCAACTGCCAACAACTGAAGGAGGTTAGTGCTGACACTCTGAGTGGCTCCTAAAATGTAGGGATTGGTCTAGGAGGCACCTAAACTGATGCATGAAGGTGCATCTAGTTCCAGTTAGCCTATATCAGTGTTCCCCACACTCTAGTGACTAATACATGTGGCCTCATTAGGCCAAGTGGACCCAATAATAACTAAATGACTCCTAAGTTAGGCAAATATAATATAATAAACAGTTTGGACAAGGGAGGATTATAAATCCTAACAGACTGATGGTAAGTATTTGCAAGAAGAGAAAAGGCTGTGTGTATGTGGCCTCCTCAAGTACATAGTCAAATCGGGACATTCAGATGATAAACAACGTGTCATATCATATGACACTTTGTAGAGAGTGGTTTTGTGAGTATGAGAAGATCGACAATGGTGATGTCCTATTGGGAGATGACTCACCGAATATGATAGTTGGATGAGGCAAAGTTTGACTGACAGTAAAAGATGGAAGAATAGGAACAATTTTAGGAGTTCTGCATATCTTAGGTTTGGATCAGAACCTAATGTCGGTAAGTATGACGGGGAATGTAAGTGCGCAATTTGTATTTGATAAATCTACATGCAAAATGGTGCGAGGAGTGATGGCACTGATGATAATTGATAACAAAGGATAATTATGTGGAAAGTGTTCAACCAATTCTATAGACAACATGATATATCTCGACAAAATACAACTCCATAAATGCCTCAACAAAATTGAGTTGCTGAAAGAACAGATAGAACACTAATGGAGAAAGCAAGGAGCATGCTCAGTGGTGCAGGAGTCACAGAAGAATTATTGGAAGAGGAAGTCGACATGGCATGTTACCTAGTGAATAGGTCACCATCAATGACTCTGGTCAACAAGACTCCATATGAGACATGGGATGGTAAAAAACCTCTCTTACACATCACAAAGTGTTTGGGTGTGATGCGTTTGTGCATATCCCAAAGGAGAAAAGAACTAAACTTGACAACATGTTGGAGAAATGAAATTTCGTTGAGTACAAATATGGAGTGAAAGGGTATAAAATATGGAACCTAATGACAAGGAATATGGTTTATAATAGAGATATGATATTTATATAAGTTGTAGGAATTTTTGGGGATGAAGATGTTAAAAGAGAAAACTAGAAAAACAAGAGTTTGAAATGAATGACAAAAATATGGATTTAGGTGAGTTGGCTGAATTTGATGAAGTGGTGGAACAATAGACTTTGGATGTTACAAGTTCTGGTTGAGCAAGGAAACAACCAGAAAGGTATAGTCCACCAAAATTTCGCTCTACTTTTCCATTATTTTCCATTGATGACTATCCCAAGCTGGTAAAGGAAGCGATCGAATTGTTAGAGGGAGAACTCTGGAAAGGGCCATGGAAGAAGAGATGGAGTCCTTGAAGAAGAATGAAACATGAGATATATTCATGTTACCAAATGGAAGGAAGCTCGTCTACAGTAAGTGGGTGTTCAAGAGAAAGTTGAATGATGTCGGACAAGTGTATAAGTGCAAGGCTCGACTAGTAGCAAAAGAGTATTCCCAAGTTGAGCAAGTAGACTTCAATAAAATTTTCTTTCTTGTTACTAAGATAACTTCATTAAGGGTACTGATATTTATAGCTACAAAGTTTGATCTTGTGATAGAAAATATTCATGTAAAGACAACATTTCTTCATGGTCATCCTGAAGAAAAAATATATATGAAGCAGCCTGAAGGTTTTATAGTGGATGGAGAAAATGAGCTAGTTTGGAAGCTCAAGAGGTCTCTTTGCAGTCTAAAAACATTTCCTAGGATGTGGTATTAGAAGTTTGAATTTTATATCCAACAGTTCAAGTTTGTGAGAAGTTAGGCCAATCAATGTGTATAGAAGAAGAAAGTTTGTGATCACTTTGTATGTTGATGACATGTTGGTAAAAAATAACATGGATTTGATAAAAGAGGTGAAACTACACTTATCCTCCAAGTTCGACATGAAGGATCTCATAGAAATAAATTTCATTCTTGGAATGGAAATATAGAAAGATCGAGCAGGTAGAAGGCATTGATTAAGTCAGAGAAAACACATTGATATAATCCTAGAAAACGTTTCAACATGTAGGAAATTTGATCGGTCAATCTACCTATTCCTATGGAAGTCAAGCTATTTGTTGAACAATGTACAAAGACACAAGAATAAATATAGTCCATGTTATGTGTGCCCTATGGCAGTGCCATGGGTAGTCTAATGTATGTTATGGTTTGCATTAAACCTAATATTGCCCTTGCAGTGGGAATATTGAGCACGTACATGTTGACACCTAGAAAAGATAATTGGTTTGTAGTCAAGAGATTATCCATGTATATGCGTGACACGATGGATTATGCAATATGTTATGGAGGAGAGCCTAAGGACAACAAGGAATTCAATGTACATGGTTTTGTCAATTCTAAATGGGTTGGAGACATCAAACATAGATAGTCTACTAGTGGATATGTGTTCAAGATATTTGGAGTAGTGGTCAGTTGGATGAGTAGAAGGTAGTCGATAATTGCACTGTCGACTACTAAGGCTGAATACATGGCATCTACTCATGCATGTAAATAACTTGTTTGGTTGTGTTCAATTATTGGGTTTCAATAGCATGTTGTTAGGTTGGATTGTGGCAATCATAGTGCAATACTCTTGGCAAAGTATCCAACATATCATTCAAAGACGAAACACATTGGTGTTCAATACCATTTTGTGAAGAAGGTGGTCAAGAACCAAAAGGCGTTATTGGAAAAGGTAGACACTATCAAGAATGTTGCAAAGTCATTGACCAAGTCGGTAAGCATAGATAATTTTTCTTGGGGTAAAGAAATGATGGGCTTGTCAACCCTACTAAAGTGATATGAAGTTCTAAATCTCTTGCTTATATGGAGAAGACAACAAGTGGATAAAGTTGGGAATGTTATATTCTTTGCATGTGGATTGAATGGAAAATTCGATAGTCAAATGTAGTAGGAGGTGATAGCTGATGGAATTTTGGTCGACCTATTGACTGGAATAAGTTTTTGGCTTGAAGGAAAATGACTAGTTGATGAAAATTCAATGGAATGACCAAAGCTCAATGGGTAATCAACCAAATTTAACGCATTCAAGTTGACTGTAGCATAGTTACCGAATGTGGTTAGGAGTTATGAATTATCAATGAGAAGCTGGTTGTATTGCACCTATCAATAAGATGCAATGGTTATGCGTGATGTATCATACTATGAGTAATAGTGTGTATAATTGTCATGTAATGAATTGTGATTTGTGGTTTAACAAGTCACAATTGTAAACACTTGTTTTTGAGTGTTTGATTAATAGATGAGCGAAAGATCACTAGTTTGTTGGTTTTTTCTAGGAGAAATGTTTCCAGGGTTATAATTTATGTGTAATGTGTAAATGTTGTATATGCCATTGATAATATTTGTGTTAAGCTATAGGAGTCAGTTTGCAAACATACTATAATTAGGATTAAGACACAATAATACAAAAGTACCATCATATCTCAGTTGAAGCCATAGAATTCGATAGAAGTGTCAACCACAACATTCAAGTGAATCCTCGTGCAAATGATCGTAGAGTAATTCACAGTGCAAGGAAATACTAGACGATGTTGGGTGGCATTATGGATGATGAAGGTAAATCGATTACATGCAGTGACAACTTGGATCCTGGGTTTTGTTGAAATATTGTAACTTCGAAGAATATTCTAAATGCATTTTATTGATGTATCCCCAGGGAGATGTCTTATTCCTCCATCAGGACATTACTATTGTATTTGGTCATCATAGAGTCATTAGGTATAACCTCCATTGTGCTTGATTCTGCATCCCTTTGGAGCCGACTCAAGCACAATCAAGTTTAGTGGGGCCAACTTGTTCGGTTAAAAGTCAAGTGACAAAAGGAGTATAAATAGAGGAGTTGTGTTCCTCATGTGAGCACACACTCACTTGTCTATAGTGTTATAGCTGATTTTACCACTCCAGGTGAATCACACTTGTATGGCCTTCCCCTTTCCCTCTGTAGACTCCTTAGACCCCTTGGACCATTTTCTTGTCCTTTGATGTTTCCTTGACCATCCCTATAAACATGTGACAATTGATACACGCGAATTTTAAACCCCTAATCGCGTATATACATGGGTTTGACCCCTAAAACCGCATACATCGAGATGTGTGCAAAATCCAAATCCTTTTGGAGTTTTCCTTGACATGGATCCGACTCACTTGACTCCTGGCGTTCCATATGCCTTGAGATCGCTTGGATTTGACCTTTCATTACCCCTTTGAAAAGCTATATAAGGAACTCTTTGGACACATTGAAGGCATAAGAGAATTGAGAGCAAAGAAACTATAGTCCATTGTTGATAGAACTTGTACTTGAGTTTGCATCCCTTTGTCCCTTGGAGCACTTTTGTGTTCTTCCCAAGCTTGCCTTTTGCTTGTGAGCTTGCTATCGAGAGATGGAGGATTGAGGTGGTGGAGGCCCAAGTGGGGGATTCAGTTTCTCCCATTCGCAGACGTGCCGACAGAGGTTGTATCCATTGTAATATCTAATTTTATATTAATAGAAATATCTTTTCCTGTCCAATAATGTATGTTTGAATGAATATTTTATCCATGGATGATTTCAAATGCTTATACATTGTTGATTATATATGCTAGAATAGATATAACACCAGTATATATAGTATGCTTGTCTTGTTTACTTGTTGTTGAGGAAGTGATTCATCAATTCAAGTTGAAGTTGGAAAGCTCAACGAGGATCTACTTCAACCATCCAGAATAAGGTACGAGGTCTGATCCTTTAGTGTTAGATATTTTATTTCTATTGCATGTTGGAAAGGATTAATTTCTAGATTCAAGATGTCTGTTGTGGTACCCCAAGCCATAGGAATTTCTCTCCGTAACAGAATTGGTGACTTCGCTGGGGATGACCCCTAGTCATAACTGAGTAGGACCAGAGATATTTCTAGGATTGTATTCATATCTGGGGGCTCTTTCGAGAGTTTCGGGCTTTGCTACCCTGCCCATACGGTCAATCCCGCCTACAACTGTCCACTTAAGCATTGATTATATTGAGGTGACCTTAGTGGCCTTACCTAGGATATTGAGGGGGTACTCTGCAAGGGTTATTCTGTGGGTGTCCCAGCTAGGTTGGGGTCGGATAGCACAGTCCCTTTACACGTTGAAGTTGAGGGCCACAATAATTGGTTACGTACCTCTGCTTGTTGTGTATGGGAGTCTCAAGCCTCTCCTAGGTGAGACATACTTGCTTCATTCGGGAACTCACTTATCCTACCCTTGATTGCTTGTGCTTGGCTTTATATTTTATTGATGATTTCTCTGTGCACGTTAGCTTGCCTAGGGTTTACATAGATAGAGAGTCTTTTATATTTTTTGAGTCATTGTGGATTCAGGTGCGGCACCTCGCTGTTCTCATTGTTTAGCAAGACTTCTACCTTCTACATCTCCTCCTCCTTTGGGAGCACAGTCCATGTGGACTACTTCACACATTGATTCACACACGATGGGAGACCATGTAGAAGGTATTCCTGAACCACCTTCTCCCATTCAAGTGGAAGATGGGGAGCTTACTCCTAACTATGATCCTTCGCCTGATTTGATTGAGTTAGGTCCTGTAATTTATGATATAGGTACCTTTCATCATAAACCTACTTACTCTAGTGTTGATCCCCCATTGACGCATCGTCGGTATGGAATCCCAAAAGATGATGAGACTCATTTTGAACCCGCGAGCACTAGTTATGGTAGTTATGGTATGTCTGGTTTTCCCACACATGATTTGGCATTTCATGTTGAATCTGAGTTTGAGCCTAACACTATTCCTGGGGGCACTCTCATTCCTTACCATGCGGAGAGGTTTGGGAGCACAAGTCACATTGCACCTTCCATCCCGACGGTGGAAGCTACATCACATATTCCTCCTAGGTCTAGGGTTAGTGATCTTATTAGGATACTAGATCCAAGACGAGTGACTATAGGGAATAACACGTACATAATTACATAGGTCCCTTCATCATCTGTCCCTAGTTCTTCGAATGTTCACCCTCCACCTCATTCACGTGGTCCTTCGGGCCAGAACGTTGCTACAAGTCATGTCTGTATTGCGGTTACTCAACCAATTGTGTCTCAGGTTCAAGTACCGCCCGTTGTTTTGAGAGGTCATATTACTACTTTCAAAGCGTATATTCCTACTTCCAGAATGTATATTCCTACTTCCGGAGCGTATATTCCTACTTACGGAGTGTCTCATGGGACATCTCATGCGATGACTTATGGACCTTATTATGGGACATAGTATGGACAAGGTTCTTCACCTTATGGGTGCGGATATCAACAACCTGCTTACTCTCCAAATTATGGCTTTGTAGCTCTGACTAGTCAAGGTACACCACACTATGGTGCTTCCATGCCACCCTATATGGGTCAAACGGGAGGAGGGCACTATGGCCAAGGCCATGGTGGTTATGGTAATCAAACCTATGTGAATCAGAACTATCAGGGAGCGGTCCATCGACCTACTCATCCTAGGCTCCCTTTCCTCGCAATGCTAAATCTTCCCGACTTGTCGAGATTGACGAATGATCCTGCAGCTCATGACCTGGTTTGGCCGGATGTCCATACTAAGATTCCCTCAGACATACACAAATTTGAGGGCAAACCGGGAGAGGATCCGAGCGAACATGTTACTACCTTTCACATATGGTGCTCTTCAAATTCCATACACTAGGACTCAATCTATTTAAGGCTGTTTCAACGCACCCTTACAGGGCCTGCCGCAAAATGATTTATAGAGCTACCTAGGGGGGCATTCGCTTTGTTCGATGACCTAGCGATGACTTTTCTTAACCACTTCCAGCTACCAGTGCATTATGACGTTGGTACAGAACTCTTGTTGACATTTCGACAGGATAAAGCCACACATATCTCGGATCATATCCAAGAGTGGCATAGACGAAAGAGGTTGATTAAAGCCTTTATACCATCGGAATTCCTCCTCGAATGGTTCCTTAAGTTGTTATTGCCATATATAGCGAAGGATGTTTCTACATCCAGACTGCAAAATGAGGAACAAGCCATTTTTAGGGTGTAGGAACTGGATTTGATTTATGCTCAATCTGGTTTTTTATATGAGATCATTCCCAATTCTCTGCGTTCTAGTTTCGACCCCAAAGTTAAACCTGGACCACATGTCGATGGCATTGTTAGTTATGTGAGTTCTAAACCTGCGGATTTGGTTGCGAAACAAGTTAGTCAATTGTCAATCATCCAATCTGCTTCGGGACAAGCCATAGCTTCGTCTCAACCCACCCAAACGGCGAGTGTGCTTTCGGTGCAATCGTCGGACCAGAAGGGTAACCAGCAACCCGAAAGGAATAAAAAGAAGGGTAAGAACAATCGTAAGGGTGGGAATAGGAATGAAAATGTTAATAATAATGACAAGAACGCCCGTAATGATGGGGGGGACAAGCAAGCTAAAAGTAAGGTTAAATTTCCTTGCAAGTTGTGTAAGGAAGATCACCTCACTTACTTGTGCCCTTGTATCGATGAAGCCTCGAGATTCTTGGCACAGGGCTCAACTGTGTTGACTAACCCTTTAACTCACAATCAAAACATGAACTCAAGGACCCATGATTAGTCTGGTAGTGATCAAGATCCGCCGGAGGGTAGTGGTCATGGTTGCATTAACATGGTACGTGCTGCAAAAGTTGTGACTCGTGCGAAGGACTATGGTTTGTCACAACCCAGCCCAGGAAAGGAACCTGATCCACCAGGGACTCCTTTGCGTATTGAAAAACTTATGGATAAACTTGAAGCTGCACCTCACATTCCTAAGGGAGTCCTTAAGTGTTCGGGGCACAATCCTAATGCCAGAGCCGCCCATAACTATTCTGTTGTCAAGGATTTGGGCCACACTCCTTGTGCGATGTCTGCACTAGAAGTACTTCAGAGTTGTCCTTCACAAAGGAATGCTTTGCTTTCTGCCCTTGGTGTGAATGATGATAATTCTTCCTCCCTGATTAAATTTGAAACTGCAGGACTTCAACCTCACTTTCCTTACTATGTGTCTCTTTTGATTCATTTATAATGTCTCAACATGACCATCAAGCGCACTGTGATTGACGAAGGCGCTGCTACTTCTGTGATGTCTTTATCATGCTGGAAGGGTTTAGGTTCCCCTAAGTTGTCTAAATTTGTGACCATGTTAAATGCATTTGATGGGAGATTGTTTAGGCCACACGAGATTTGTTCCTTCCCTTAAGGTCCGTTTGGGAGGGAAGACCGTTGCGATAGAGGTCGAGGTGGTTGATGCACCCCTTGACTACAATCTCTTGCTGGGTAGGAATTGGATGTACAGTACCCAAGTCGTAGCTTCTTCCCTATTTCGCGTTGTATGCTTTCTATTTAATGGGAATATAGTTACGATTGATCAAACGTCATTCAAGAATCCGTCGGTTACCGCATCTTCGGGAGCTTTGATCCCGATTGTTGAGCACTCTCAGCCGGCAACTGGGAGTGTGGGTGTGGGCATGTATCCATCCCTCATGGGAAGTTTTAGTTGTCCTGCACCTATCCTTATGATAGGGTCTAGTTCTGGCGAGGCTTCAACATCTATGAGATCGGTGTCTTTTCACACGAGTCATAGGGAATATCCTTGGATTCTTCCTACACTGAATACTTCGAGTGAGCCCATCATGACGAATGTGCCATTGCCTGCAACTATGGTAGCTTATCAAGCTAATATTGAGTGTGTTGTAGAGCCTAGTCCTTCCTCTTCGCGGATGGAGGGGGAGGACCCATATGTGCTGCCTGCATGGGAAGTATAGTCTTCTCACGTGCACGACTACCTTGATAGTGTTTTTCCTTCAGACGAAGTGATTATTGAGGCGATGTCGGGAGTTGAGCCACCATGGGAAGAGCTCCATCATAGATCTTACTTTCTTCTCGAGCTTGATCGCTTGGAGCGTGAGGACTTTAGGGATCTTCTTAGTGAGAGAATTAGTGGTTCTATGGTTCCATTAAGCTCTCTTGGTCCGATGGCTAATGGAAACATGCCAAATATATCTCCAACGATTCCTATCAATATCTCTTGTGATCCTGGCAGGATAGAGAATGTCTATATTGGGGCAGAATGTTCCCATGTTGAGATTCAAGAATATACTGAGCTGTTTAAAGAATTTCATGATATCTTTGGTTGGTCTTATGATGAAATGCCAGGTATCGACCCTCTCATAGTTGAACATGAGATTAAGACTTATCCCAATGCTAAGCATGTTCGACAACGATTGCGTGCGGTGAATCCTAGGAAAGCACCCGCGATTAAGGAAGAGATAGAGAAACTGTTGAAAGCCGGTTTTATCTATCCCATTCCCTTGATGGAGTGGGTTTCAAATCCCACTCCGATGGATAAGAAGCAGGGAGTGATACACATATGTACCGATTTCCATGATTTGAATCGTGCCTGTCCTAAGGACAATTTCCCCACACCATTTATTGATCAGATTTTGGATGAGTGTGTGGGTAGCGAGGTTTTTTCCTTTATGGACAGCTTTTCCGGATACAATCAGATACAAATTAAACTCAAGGACCAACATAAGACTGCATTTATTTGTCCTTGGGGTACTTTTGCATATTGGAAAATTCCTTTTGGCCTTAAGAACGCTGGAGCTACTTTTCAGCGGGCCATGACCTTGATCTTCCATGATCTCAAATCGATTATCGAAGTATTTATTGATGACATTGCTGCTCATTCTCGTATGAGAATGCGCCATTCCTATCATTTGATATTGGTATTCGAAAGGTGCCACCATTATCTGGTTAGGTTAAATCCTCACAAGTGCATCTTTTGTGTGAAGTCTGGTCGCTTATTAGGATTCATCGTTTCTAAAGAGGGTATAAGAGTCAACCCTTTGAAGGTTGAGGAAATACTTAAGTTGTCTCCCCCGAAAAATATTCGTCATCTTCAATGTTTGCAAGGCATGGAAAACTTCTTACGGAGATTCGTTGTCAATTTTGCCAATTTGACTAGAGGCTTCATGCTTCTTTTAAAGAAGGACACCACCTTTTGTTGGGACGAGCGAGCCCAAGAGTCCTTTGATGTGCTCAAGCGAGCCCTAGCATCGGCCCTGGTGATTAGTCCCCCAGACTATAGCCATGATTTTCTACTTTATGTGGCCGTGTCCATGGAGACGATTGGTATGGTTTTGTTTCAAGAGGATGAGGAGCTCCAAGAGCATGTCATATACTATCTGAGCTGAAATCTTATTGATGCAGAGATCTGTTATTCCCATGTTGAGAAGCTTTCCTTAGAACCGTACATGCGGTTCAATGGTTGAGACATTATATTGTCCTTCACCAGACCTTGGTTGTAGCCCATGTCAATCCATTTCAATTCGTCCTCACTCAAAGGATGATTGGGGGAAAATATAATAAATGGATTGTCATCCTGCAAGAATTCGATCTCGAGTTTGTTTCGGCAAAATCGAAGAAATCGTTAATTTTTGCAGAGCTTATATCGGATTTCCCAAGCGAGGCCAAGGAGTTGGTTTGTGAAGATACATTTATCGATGAGCACATCTTCTTAATCTAAACCTTAGACCCATGGTATGGGGATATCATTATATATTTAAAAACATTGAAGGTCCCTACTCACCTCTCATGGGATAAACGATGACAGTTACGTCACGTGTCTAACAATTGCCTCATAGTGGATAAAACTTGGTACTGCCGTGGGGTAGATTCCATTTTACGTCGTTGTTTAACTCATGAAGAGGCTGAGGTAGTGCTGAATGATTGCCATGGAGGGGCATGTGGTGGTCATTTATCTGGGATTTCTACAACCCAAAAAATGTTAAGAGTGGGTTATTTCTGGTCGTCAATCTTTAAGGATTGTGTAGATGCGGTCAAGAGGTGCCATCCTTGCCAGGTGTTTGCACATAATATGCGCTCGAAACCTACCCTGTTACATCCCATCATCACCGCCAGTCCCTTCACTAAGTGGGGGCTAGATTTTATGGATTGCAACCCAGCTTCAGCTAGGGGGCATCATCATATCATAGTGGCTGTTGACTACTTCACGAAATGGGCTAAGGCTATGCCTACAGTTAAATCCGATGGTGAGATAGCCACACACTTCATATTCAACCATATTATTACTCGGGTCGGGATTTTGAAATAGCTTGTCACTGACCATGGCTCACACTTTCAGAATCATATGATGGAAGATTTGGCATCAAAGTTAGGGTATAAACAAGAACATTCCTCCTCTTACTACCCTCAAGTGAATGGATAGGAAGAAGCAGTGAACAAATCACTCAAATCCATTCTCCAATGAACCATCGCACAAAATAAGAATAATCGGCACATTATGTTATATCCTGCTTTGTGGGCTTATAGAACCACTATTAAGATGACCACGAGTTTTTCTCCATATCAACTTGTACATGGAGTGGAGTTGGTATTGTCGGTTGAGTGCGAGATTCCTTCTTTGAAGCTAGCCATAGAGCTCTTACCAGACACTTCCTCATTGGAGGAGCGTTTGGTCCACCTAGAGCAACTTGATGAGCAACGTCGATATGCCTTGGTAGCTCTAGAAGTAAATAAGCGTTGCGTAAAGGTCCAGTATGATAAGTCTATCCATCCAAGGAGGTTTAGTGAGGGAGACTTGGTCCTTTTGTGGAATCAACCGAAAGAACCCTTAGGGGTAGGAAAGTTTAACCGCATGTGGCATGGTCCTTACGTCGTGAAATGTGTGTTAGAGAAGGGCGCTTATGAGTTAGTGAATTATGAGGGAACGACCTTGGCAGAGCCTAGAAATGGGCTCTATCTCAAAAATTACTATGCATGATTTTCAGCCAACGCTGGTTATTGTATATTATTGTACAATTTTGCATAGGTAGATCTTTTTCTTATGGTGATCGGGTTTGTGATTAGTTTCCGTTTCTTTTGGCAGATGTCAGTGGAATCTTCCACCTTCATAGGATTCGCGGATGGTGCGAGCCATCACACTCAACAATCAGCCTCTGCTCCTTGGGTGATTTATACTCCTATGGGTCAGGTATTGTGTTCAGAAGGTGTATGTTTACGGCCATCTTCAAACAATGTTGCTAAGTATAGTGCTATTATTGAGCTTCTACAGGATGCCATTTTACATGGCGTTCTCTCTCTTGAGGTATGTCTTGATTCAGAGTTAGTAGTGTCACAGCTTAATGGTTTGTACCATGTTAGAGATCCGACATTATTAAGAAGATTCTTACATGTGAGATTATTAGAATGGCAATTTGACAATATAAAATACATACATATTCCAAGAATTAATAATCAAGTTGCTGACTCATATGCTAACTACGTGTTAGATTGACATTTGTTTCATACACAATAAGCTCATCACAAACATAAATTTTTACACATGTAAATAAATAAACCAATCATCATAAAAGTTTTATAAATATCCAAAATGTGGTAATACATAGTGTCACTAATACAAAAATGGGGCTCTCGAGCCACCAAAATATAATACACGGTAATACAAAATGTATCGCTCTCAGGTATCTAAGCCTGTGGAGGAGGAGGGGGGTTGTGATCGTGGAAAGTCACTACGGCTCTAGCTAGCCATTGAAATAGCTGAAACCATGCTCGTGGTACACCCATAACCTGGCGCTGCATGGCCTTAGGCAAGTCCTCAACTTGCACCATGGGTACTCTATGTGTCAGTCTCACGAAGTTGGTATGAATGCTTTGGAGCATTCGCTCCGCATCCACACCCTTGATATCGTCTCCTCTTCCCCTCCGTCTATGACGAGGGAAGCCTTCAGGCTACTGTGGTCCCACATCTGCATGCATATGGTAGATGCCACTATGTATTGTCACCCAAAAACATGTCTTTTGTGTAGCAATATATTAAACCCACTCACAACTTAGGATAAAATAATTAATCATTATTTGATTAATTATTCACCCACTAGCTTAATTAGTTGGCATCCACTTGCACCTTAAAGTCAATACATGCCATCTATATCCTAGGAATGATTTATTTCCAATTTTGGGTTGATCTTGACCACATTTTGACCATCCAGAATTAGTATACAGGACTTTACAGTAGATTCTGCTTTATTCTGCTTTTTCTGCTTTTCCTGCTTTTCTATGGATAAGATAAAAGGTAGTCAACTAAGAAACTGGGAGCTTTTGTTTCCAACCCATCCTCCATTAGTTTTTCTCCATTTTCTAGGATTATCATGTTATTTCCATCTCCTTGACAACTCACTCATGATTTTTCCAACTCGTGAGGTCCTTGATAGATTTGGTAAGTGCTTTAGCCACCTATGGGGATTTGCTATATTTTGGTAAGTCAGCCTTTTTGAGATTTATGAGTTGTTTCCATACAATTCGATTTTCCTATGAGGGATGTACTATTTATGTACACTATTATTCATAATTATTCAATGGAAGGATACACACCAATATTCATCTCTTCATTCATGTGATTCAGTCTCTTTCTTCTCTCTAGTTTCCTGTGTATGCTTGTGAGAATTCTTAGTAGCAAGATCTATTTCATGTGCTTCTTCTTAGAATCATTGCACATAGCATTGATCTATTATTTCTACATGGTATCAGAGCTACAAGGTTGATCAAGTTCTACAGAGTTGAGGAGCGCATCCAGTCTCCTATCCCTCTCTGAAGAAGAGCTTCTCTAGCTTACAAGATTTTCTCCTAGTTTGTTTTGCAGGTTACAGAGAGTATTTACTAGGGCATATCAACAAATTCAATATGGATTCAAAAGTTCCTCTATTATATCCTTTCAACTATGCTGATTGGAAGCCAAAGATGAGTGCATACTTGAAGAGGCAATGTCTCTTTGATGTCTCCATTGGTGCATTGAGTGAACCTGAGTCTTATGAAGAGAAGATTGATTGGCTAAATAATTGTGATAGAGCTTATGGAATTATGTGTTTGGGAATGTCTCCAAATATATATCATCTCATAGATTCTGCTGAATTTCCATTTGAGCTTTGGAAAATTTTGGACAAAGCTTTTGGTTTGCAGGAAATTGAAGATGAAGCATGGAGCAAACCTAGCATATCCTCTTGTTCTCTCTCTCTCAAGATTTCTTGGCATCTACATTCTCTGATGAAGTTGATCATGATGAATAAGTTTCTCATACAGTTCATGTTGTTGCTGCCCTCTTTGATTCGAATGCTTCCTCCTTCAATGAAGAAGCAAATATTGAAGAGCCATCTTTTTCTGTGTCTCTTGAAGGTGATTTTTGTTCTGGTGATACTATTGATGAAAAAGAAGTAACATATGGAGCTGCCGCTGATATTGATTATGATCCTATAACCCATTCATTGTTCTCTAAATCTCCTATCTTAGATTCTGAGATCTATGTGCCAGATTCTTCACACCTTTTGCATACCTCTCTCATTGATGGTGCACAACCCAGTGACTTCCATGATGTTTGCTTAGCCACATCAAGCCTTCTTTGTGTCATACCACTTACCTTACTTGATCTCATGTGCTTCAGCATATCTTCCTTTGTTATTGGCATCAATACTCAGAGCCTTCTTGAAGATTTTGAACATATCCTTATTTACTCCTTTCATATAGAGGATTCATTACCAGTGTATTCCCATGAGTCTATTGATATGCTTATATGTGATCCTTTGGATTCTGGTTTAGAATCATATTTGCAGGTTGATACACATATAATACCACCATCCATACCATCTACCATACCTCTGAATAATCCAAAGACTATACAAATCCCAAGCTCACTAGTTGATTCCTCATTGGTCTCTTATGCAGTGATATTTATCTTACATGGTTTGAAGTCTTTCCTAAATTTCAGTAGCTGTTTATCCATGTCCTTAGTAATATATGGACTAATATTAAACATGTTTGGATCTGTTCTAAATACTTATGATTCAGGTCTTATGCCCATCCATCATTCAGATTTTTACACTTATCAGTTTTTCCCAGTTGCTCATAATTTTCCTAGTCTAGCCCTATATCCTCATGGAGCCATTAAAGACTTTGTCCTTGCTGTTACATATGTTAATATTTATGATATATCAGAGTTTTATCAGCCTCATATCAGATCTATACATGTGCTACATCATATTGGAATATTGACATGTGATTCACATCACAATTTTGCAGCTATTCAGGGAATTGGGTGTGAAATAAATTGCCTTATTTTTTGTACTCCTTGGAAAGGAGTATGCACAGATCTCTTTTCCATTTCAGATTATGTTTGTAGATTAGAGTTTGACAGTAGAAAGAAGCATTTAGATAATTCTCCTACTTCATTAGTTGATGAGATACAAGGAGTCTCTCCTCTTCCTTCTTGCAGGTTCTACACTCTAGCGCATGATCATGGAGTTCATGATTTCTTCAGCAAGTCCTTCATCCAGAAGCAGTTCAGTCAGCTCATTAAAGTGAAGATGAAGATATGTTGAAGACATATTTCAAATTTTGTGCCTTGTCCTATCTTGAGGGAGGATTTTCCCCATTTGGTTTTGCCTCTTTCCTCACTTTTCTGGACATAATAATTGTTAAAGGGTGACCATAGCCTTGTTGCTGGGCCCTATATGCATCCATATGCATCCATATTTTTTGTCATACCATCATAAAGTCAGGCTTATAGGGGGGTGTAGGAATATATTAAACCCACTCACAACTTAGGATAAAATAATTAATCATTATTTGATTAATTATTCACCCACTAGCTTAATTAGTTGGCATCCACTTGCACCTTAAAGTCAATACATGCCATCTATATCCTAGGAATGATTTATTTCCAATTCTGGGTTGATCTTGACCACCTTTTGACCATCTAGAATTAGTATACAGGACTTTACAGTAGATTCTGCTTTATTCTGCTTTTTCTCCTTTTCCTGCTTTTCTATGGATAAGATAAACGCTAGTAAACTAGGAAACTGGGAGCTTTTGTTTCCAACCCATCCTCCATTATTTTTTCTCCATTTTATAGGATTAACATGTTATTTCCATCTCCTTGACAACTCACTCATGCTTTTTCCAAATCTTGAGGTCCTTGATAGATTTGGTAAGTGCTTTAGCCACCTATGGGGGTTTGCTATATTTTGGTAAGTCAGCCGTTTGAGATTTATGAGTTGTTTCCATACAATTCAATTTTCCTATGAGGTATGTACTATTTATGTACACTATTATTCATAATTATTCAATGGAAGGATACACACCAATATTCATCTCTTCATTCATGTGATTCAGTCTCTTTCTTCTCTCTAGTTTCCTGTGTATGCTTGTGAGAATTCTTAGTAGCAAGATCTATTTCATGTGCTTCTTCTTAGAATCATTGCACATAGCATTGATCTATTATTTCTACATTTTGATTCCACATAATCAGAAAACAAAAAAAAATTAAATAACTTAAAATTTTTAAAGAGAGGGTCGAGATTCGTTACCTATGTCACCGTATGCCGATCCTGGTGGTAGCGGCATGTCCGAGTCTCCCCATAAATCTATCCCCACATAGGGGTAGTCATTGATGGCAATTATCTGTCGTCACCACCATGGAAAGAAATCAGCTGGATAGGGGTTGGAAACCCTACCTCCACCCAGTCTGCGCATCGCATCCGCCCAATGCCGTTGGGCCGGATCTTGAACCCCGTGTAGAGGAATGTCAACTCTAGGGCTCAATCCTGGAACACGCTCAAAGAAAAACATGCTTAGTATGTTGCTGAAACCGAAGTTTCGCACTCTGGCCATCTTACACTCATTGAGGTAGTGTTTCATGTTTCCCAATAGAGCAATGCTCCAATCGTATACTGTGGGTCTCATGCACTCCATTGCATAGAACATCAGAGGCTGCGAGGCCTGGTGGAGTGAAGCCAAGCCTGCTATGCTACCTAGTGTCAGTAGGATGGCCTTTAGTCCCAGCACCTGTATGGAGTTAGTTGGGATCTGACTCCCCACCTTCTCCGTGTCTGGATAGCAATACACCGTAATGTACTCATCTGTAGTCAGGCCACCTCCGAGCCCGCGAGAGAGTAGGTTCACCACTTCCCCCCTTCAGGAAAGTCATAAAGTATATGTCCTCCACTTCTATGGTGAGGGACATCTCGTCTATCTAGAACGACTCTGAGTCTTGATCCCAGTAGTTCACTAACATTTGGAATAGTCCTGGTTTGGCCCTTAAGCCACCAAGACACCAAAATTTGTAAACCCCACATGCATGTAACACTTGTTAAGCCATTAGACTCTTCCTTTACTGCCTATTCTACATCACCATGTTCACGTTCTCTCCATTCTAGGACCATCCTACACAAAAAATTTGAGTTTTGTCCATTAGAATACTTAAAAAACCTTGAGCATGGCCGCATACGTGACTGTTTTCCAAACAGCCGCGTATGTATGCGACTGTGAGGGCATTTTCCGTGTATATCCAACCCTATACATGGAAAAACCCTTGATTTCCACGTGGGCCATGGCACCTATCTTAGAATGGCCTAGAAACCCAAATACACCATGGAATTTGACAAAATTTGCATAAAAATAGAAGAGTAGAGCATGGGTAAGTACCTGAAAAAAACGGTAGTGGATTCCACCGGCTAGATCTCCTGGAATTCGCTATTGAAGTTCTGAGCTCAAATGGGTAAAAATTTCAAATGTTTTATAATGTTTTGAATTTTTTACTATTTATAGAAATTTTTCAAATTTTTGAAAATTTTTACCCCCTTTCCTATAGTTTGGACCGTTTCTAATCCTTTTGGACCATTTTTGGACTAATTTATGATGTAGGAGACCTTTTTGAGTGCCGTTTCAGCCATTGGATTGACCTGTTCGTGCCGATTCTAGGTATCATGTCTAAACTGGCATATAGGTTAGGTTTCATCACCGTCTGCATTTTGCATGACATTATGACAGTTTCATTATAGCCTTAGGTACAAACCCACTCTATTATGTCATGGAACCTTCTTGCTATTTTAGAAGTGGCATGATAGGAGTGGTAGAGCTTGACCTTACATGGGTACCCTAGTTAGCGCCTTATTTGCATTTGGTTCCCATGCTGACATTTTGTCCCTTAGGGTGTGGGAGTCCCTTGTATAGTATTGCCATGGCATTTCACAAGAGCCTCATACTCCTCTTGATCTTTTGATGGCCTATTTCCCTCAGGACTCCCTTATGTCAAGTTGTAATTGCATTATCATGAGCTTTGCCTGCCTTATTGAGCCTTACGCTGTCTTCCCTGACATTGATTTTCAGCCATATAGCCCGAGCTTGTCTCATGTCTAGCCATGTAGAGCCGTTTTATATATCCTTTGCAGCTTGATTCCCTTTTTTTACCAGGAGGGGATTTTCCCCTGAGTGTTGCTATCCTACACATGTATCCTTGCATTGAGCATAGGTATGTTCCACTGCTTAGAACTAGTTTGTTTTCCTCTATGACACTCGTCTCCTCCTAGTCTATAACTATAAAGCAATTTTATTCTTTTTCAAGCTTTTTAAATATTTGAAAAAGTCCAAAAAATAAAAAAACCAAAAAGCCGAACAAGGAAAGATGTTATCTTTGGCAGATGTCGAGTCGTGTCACCTTTGAACAAAGCACTGTATATCACATCCGTTGGTTGGGTTTATAGTTTGACTTTAGGAGCTGTACTCGTTTATCTGAGTTTATCTCCACTGACTGGTTAATCTTCCAGTCCCCATGGAGCCTCTGTTGATGCCTCCTGTGTCGTAGAGATGTCCCAGTTTTGTATATCAAGTCTATGCTGCCTTTATTCAGTCACCATTCACCGTTATGCTCTTGTTCGAAGGAAGTTGAAACCTGATTCAACCATTCCTTAATTATCTTTACTTTGCATGTTGGCCATTCCTGGTACAGTTACTGGTTCGTGCACCTTATGATCAAGTCCTTCCACATTATACAACTTTGCTGAGCACCTCTTGTTGGATGATGGGGGATGCCTTAATGCCCTCCTTCTAGCGGATTTCATCCCATCGACTTCAAGTCATTTATTCTGGGATTGGAATCTAGAGTCATTTTTGAGTGCCTTGAGACTTGCCGTCATCAGTGGCAGGTTCTCTCGCCATCGACAGTTTTTGGGAATACATCAATGTCCCCTAATCGATGGATCCTCTCAAGTGTTTGACCTCAACACATTTATTCACACTTATTAGTTTGCACTCTATTACCTTGATTCCCATTTTCATTAGCGGTGGGTGATATCGCATCTGTTAACGGTATACATCAATGACCGGTAATTAGACGATGGACTACTATGTTTGACATCGACACCTCTATTCACATAGTAGGACATGTACCTGTAGCTATTTGTGTAGAAGACCTTCTAGATTGGTGGCATCTCTTATATGCTACCTCCTTGATCGTACTAGTGTTCATGAGATTTCAGCTCTCGTGACTTGATTCCAGTATATGTCAAACATTTCCAGCTATTATGGAGATTTTGATCCATTGTATATCTTCAGCCATTATGGAGATCATGATCCTTTGTATATCTTCATCATGGAGATTTTGATCCATGTATATTGTACGTGGCGATGACCACTTATGTGATATTTTGTATCATGCCTATTCATGGCCATTATACTCTTATGTATCCGGGACTGCTATATGTATTTGCAGTTATGTGCAGAGTTGTATCATTGTACTATGCTGATTGGTTGGCTGGTCTTCCATTTGGGATCCTTAATCACTCCACTTCTGGGATGTACTTATAATGTATTTCGGCCATCGTATGACCCCTCTGACCTCACACATTAGGGGGCATCTGTTATAGCTGATTTTACCACTCCAGGTGAATCACACTTGTATGGCCTTCCCCTGTCCCTTTGCAGACTCCTTAGACCCTTTGGACCATTTTTTGTCCTTTGATGTTTCCTTGACCATCCCTATAAACATGTGAAAATTTATACATGTGACTTTTAAACCCCTAATCGTGTATATACACGGGTTTGACCCCCAAAACCGCGTACATCGCGATGTGTGCAAAATCCAAATCCTTTTGGAGTTTTCCTTGACATGGATCCAACTCACTTGACTCCTGGCCTTCCATATGCCTTGAGATCACTCGGATTCGACCTTTCATTACCCCTTTGAAAAGCTATATAAGGAACTCTTTGGATACATTGAAGGCATAAGAGAATTGAGAGCAAAGAAACTATAGTCCATTGTTGCTGGAACTTGTGCTTGAGTCTGCATCCCTTTGTCCCTTGGAGCAGTTTTGTGTTCTTCCCAAGCTTTCCTTTTGCTTGTGAGATTGCTATTGAGAGATGGAGGATTGAGGTGGTGGAGGCCCAAGTGGGGCATTCAGTTTCTCCGATTCGCAGATGTGCCGACAGAGGTTGTATCCATTGTAATCTCTGATTTTATATTAATAGAAATATCTTTTCCTGTCCAATAATGTATGTTTGAATGAATATTTTATCCATGGATGATTTCAAATGCTTATACATTGTTGATTATATATGCTAGAATAGATCTAACACCAATATATATAGTATGCTTGTCTTGTTTACTTATTGTTGAGGAAGTGATTCATCAATTCAAGCTGAAGTTGGAAAGCTCAACGGGGATCTACTTCAACCCTCTGGAATAAGGTACAAGGTCTGATCCTTTAGTGTTAGATATTTGATTTCTATTGCATATTGGAAAGGATTTATTTCTAGAGTCAAGCTGTCGGTTGTGGTACCCCAAGCCATAAGAATTTCTCTCCGTAACATATAGCGCATGGGATAAATCTCTATGTACTTTTGTGTGGCTATGCTTGTCTATCTTTTAGTGATCCTTTTGCTTATTGTTATGTTGCTATGATGCTAAATTTTATTAGATCTGGTATAACCATTAAAAACTTAATATGGTATCAGAGCTACCCTGAAAGAAGTCTTTGTGCAACCGAAACACTACTATAGCTATAACTACTAAAGATTAGGGTTTCAAGCTTGAAAACCCTAGAAGACAAAAACTAGTCATGTTGGTACTTTCACTATAACACGATATTGGAGAAGGATCAAGTGCTTAAACTTTGATAGGATGAATATGAAGTCTTGATGTACCCTATGTAAAATTTTCAGACTCATATTCGATATAATATAGGAGATAAGATTCCTCCAACTCAGGGTTCCAACCTCTCCTAGAATTCAACCTTAAACATGTGACCTAGGGAGAATTGCTATATCTCGGCTAGGAAGGCCCAAATGAAATTTTGTAAGATGATGCAGACATGGAACAGAGTTTATGTGGTAAACGTTTCAGACCTCGAAGGTGAAACAGTGACATGTGGTTGTTCGTACAAGTTTTCTATCCTGAAAAGTCCTGAAATAAGTCACCTTGGGAAACTTCACATAAGTACCACTTAGTGAAACCAATTATGATCTAACCTGTGGGGTTGGAAATCAGACAAACCAAGATACCTTAGTACAAATTTTTAGACCTAGAGGAGTAGGTATTTTGGAGATACAACAAAAACAAGATCATGAAATTATGTAGAAGAAATTGAAGAAAACTAGGGCATACAATATTTTGAAGTTTTGTTCACAGTTTTTGGAAAATGAGTATGTTTCTTAGCTCGCATTGAGGAGGTGCATATTTCTATCCAATCAGATCTGAAAGATACCTAAGTTGAAAAATTAGGGTTTCTCTGTCAAACCGTAGGTCCACCAAAAGTAGTATTCCAGAAAATCTTTCAAGCTATCATCAAGTTGAAGCAATCTCATTGGTAAGTTCTATCCTCTCTATTTCCATTGGAAGTTCTTTTTTTTATCACAATGAAAAACAATACCAAGCTTGAGAACAAGATTTAAGAAGCTGAGAACCTCTGAGCATGGAAGTATAGAGTGCTTCTCATAACTGAAGAAGCATGACTTGGAGAACTATGTAAAAGAAAAAGCTGCAGATCCGGAGGGAGATGAAGACAAAGCACAAGAAGGATTTAGTCAAATCCAAGAGGATTATTTCCGCCTCCATTGGATCTCACATAGACTCCCAAGGATATGTTCGGTACAATGGCCATCCTGTACGATGGAAATAATATCAATAGAAAGATGACATTGAGTAACCTGCTGAAGAATGTGAAGATACATAACTCAGAGACCATGTAGTTCCACTTCACAAGGGTTTCTCAAATCAAAGGACAACTTGAAGAAGTCAAATAAAGACATCATGCTCACCTTGTTGAAGATTCCTCAAGTGACGAGGAATGTGAATTCTACTGGTGAAGACACATATCATAATCTTATCCATTTTAGTATTTGGATAAGAAAGAATGAAATTAGTGACACTCAGAACCAGTGCACAGGTTCCCAGAATTAGTAGAAAGATCCAGGACATAAGGATCAAGAAGGAGTCTACCAAAAAACAAAAGATAAGTATTTGAATTGCCATTATTTACTTATGTTCAAGGAAATGTATTATGCATGATAGAATGATTACATTAATGATAATATACTACTAATATGCATGTTATGGGTAAGTAGCCCATGGTGATATACAACACTCCATTGCTACTTATCTAGAATGTTATGGTAGAGATGGAAGGCATCTGGAAAGCTTGCGTGTATGGATGAATGTTGTATTGGCTAAAATAGTTGCATGATTATATTGTTATGAATAAGAATTTGTCATTATGCATATGTCTTATGAAATGTTTCTAACCATGCAACTGGTGTATGTGACTTATAGGAAAGGTCAAGCACAATCTCCTACAAGAAAAGGAAGATAAGAATTGTTCCGAAGAACAAGTGACGATAGTTCAAGATTCTCTCCATTAAACATACATAAAGATGAACCTGAAGCTCCTAGGGTCAGAGACACCATGACAGAAGATAGAGCTTTAGAATAATATAAGAGAGTGATAGATCCACCTTGAGAGATGAAGACCACCTTGGGAAAGAAAAGTATGACGTGAAGACAATGCACCAATGGAGACATCAAAGAGACATTGCCTCTTCAATTAATGAACGTGATGTCTCCATTGGTGCATTGACGAAGAAGAACATTTGTTAGGTTTACAAAATGAAGATGCAGTTGAGGGAAATTTCATGCCTAAAGTGATAAGAACCCTTGAAGGGATGTTTGATTTGCAGAGTAAATTCCGAAAACCAACCAATGTGAAGATGAACAGTTCATCAATGCAGAATGAGTTGGTTAATCTGGGATCATAAGTTGAACCCAAATATGTCAATTTGGGAAAATGTTGCTTGTCTGGAGAAAGATGCAAGTTCATAAAGTTATTTTAGCAATACAGTGACATCTTCGCTTGGTGTTGATGGCTGGAAAAATCCTAGGTACTGACAATAGGGATTCTCCCCAATAATTATTCCCAATTAGATAGTTTACTGTTTGGTATGGGGAATCCGTCCGGTTTATGGCCTGACTACCATAGAATTAAAAAAAACATTTTAAATTCTAATTACCAGTTGTGGCCCGGTCCAACGTTTATATAATTTTAAGTTTTAAGATGAAATGCAAGTGCCTAAACTAAATGCAAGCGACCGGTGAGCAAGATACTCAACTCGTGATGCGTAGGTTCTTACCTATCGTCTTATCACTCTTGCCCCTAAATCACATCTAAGTTAAGAAAATCTACCATATTATATTCTAATATAATCTACCCTATCTCCAAGGGGAGAAAAGATTATAATTAATTGAGTAAAGTACTGTAATGATGCTTATGGAATCCTCCAGGTAACTGTTCAAATTCTACATACATAATTACAACATAAAATATAAGCAAAGATAGCTCTATTTTTTAACACATTTGTTACTCATTCATCATTGTTGGTGTGCTCCAATTCATTGAATGTGGATAGTTTGGTTGACTAGGAGCGCTAGAGGTGGATTTTGTCCATTTTTGAACTGATTTGGTGCATTTAATGCCACCTAGAGTCTCTCACCCACCTATATTTCCACACATATGCATGCCAATGTTTTATGATGACCCCATGTCACCTCAGCCACATCCACACAGCAATTCATGGCCATTTGGGCTGATTTGGAGCGTGTTTGGCCCACCTAGGGGGGATTGAGGCCCAATTTGGCCAATTTCACTTGTATAGTCACATTGGGCTTCCTAAGCCTCATGAAAATTCTGATGTAATATAAACCTGTTACTAACATGTTTTTATGTTAGACAGTCAAAATATAACCTGTTTTTGTTCACATTGCATGTGTAAATTACTTCTCATTTAATATTTTTTGTTGTTGTTTTTGCATCAAATTCAATTTGTGAGTTTCTCTAAGGATCCTAGATATTTCTATAGATCAAAATTCCCACATGGTATCAGAGATTATTGAAGTTTACTGAGTTGTATATCAACCCAGAGTGTTTTGAGCTGCATTTTTAGAGAAATTCCAGATAAAATTGAGTTGGTTTTTGGAGGACATTCAACAATTTCATCACCATTAGCATAGGCAGAAATGGAAGCTACCCAAATATTGCTAACACCTTTCAACTTATTCGATTGGAAGGAAGAGATGGTTATTCAATTGATATCCAAGGGTCTTTACAGAGTTACCATCGGCACAGAGGTGGAGCCAAACTCTGCTGTAGAGAAAGACAAGTACTTCAATAGATTGGATGAAGCATATGGATTGTTATGTCTGAGTATCTCAAGAGATATTTTGTTCCACATAGATAGTTTAACAACCCCCAATGAATTCTGGGTAAAATTAGAGACACTCTTTGGGAAAACTGATGAACTATGAGGACACCAGCTTGAGAACGAGCTCATCAGCATGAGCCCAATGCACTTTGACACTATCCAAGACTTCTTCACTAAGTTTAAGTCACTTGTGTTGCAGCTAAAGCAATGTGGGATTGAGAAGAAAGAGGACCAGTTGATTCTGTCCATCCTTTCGAAGTTGGGGCTAGAATTCTAAATCTTTGTCAGCACATTCCATTCAGGCAAGTTAACACTTTGAAACTGACAAATGCCAAGTCTAGCTAGATTCATGGAGTCCCTCACCCAGGAGCAAGATAAGCTAGTCCAAATGGGCACCATCAAGGCTGAGGATCAAGCCTTGGACATGGGAGTTTCAAATGCCTCCAAGGGAAAGTCCAAGGAAAATAATTCGAAGTTGCAAGAGAAGAAGAAACCAAAAAAACCCAAATCTAGTGATGGGGGTTCGAATCCTCTCAAGGAGAGGGAAAAGAAGGGAAAAGAGAAGACCAAATGCACCTATTGCAATAAGGGATGGCATCTAGAAAGATCATGCATGAAAAAAACCATTGACCAGATGGCACAACTATTGGGGAAAAACAACATCCTTGTCCCAGACAGCGCAAGGAAGAAGGATGGCACCTCTAGTTCAGATGACAAGGAGAAATGTCATGCTTTGGTAGCAGGTACCTCTAATTCCTCATCTTTCATCATTGATTCAGAGGATTCTAGACACATGGTAGCCACAAGAGATCTCTTCTCCTCTATGCATTCGAATGGGGAATGATTCAAAAATCTAGACCAAGGGGATTGGTAGGATTGATTTAGAGCATGGTTACTTTAGTGATGTGTTGTATGTACCAGACCTTGCAGCAAATTTGTTGTCAGTCTATCAAATGACCCATACAGGAGAAGCAAAGAGAGTGACCTTCACTCCAGACATGGTAGAGATTGTAGAAATCTCATCAAACCAAGTTGATGCAATTGGGCATGCAGGCCACCATGAGAGGATGTACAAGTTTTCAAACTTCCTCCCCACTTCCAATGATCAAGATATTATCTCACATGCTAATTAGACTTCCAAGATATGGCATGAGAGGTTTGGTCACATGAACTACAAATACCTCCAAGAACTACACAGAGATGAGATGGTGCAAAGACTTCCACAAATCAAATCATCAAATGGAGCCTGCATTGGGTGTGTAGCTGGGAAGCATCCAGAGCGAAGCTATGAGAAGGGGATGGTAAGGAGAGCCACACAAATACTTGGGTTGGTACATTCAAATCTGATTGGTCCTCTTACCACTCCATCATATGGTGGATCAAGGTATGTACTTACATTTATTGATGATTACTCAAGATTTTGCTAGGTGTACTTCCTCAAATTAAAATCCGAAGTTTTTGAGCAATTGAAGAATTGGGAGGCATTGGTAGAAAATAAGAGTGGGAATAAGGTTAAGATCCTTAGGATTGATAATGGGGAGGATTATGTCAACAAAAACATGCATCACCTTTTTGAGTAATGTGGCATCCAAATGCAACATTCAACGCCCTACACACCACAACAAAATGGGGTGGTAGAGAGGAAAAATATATCTCTCAAGGAGATGGCCACTTACATGATTGAAGCAAGGGATATAAGTCCCAAGCTATGGGTTGAGGCCATTAATTGTTCTGCACATATACAGAACAGGGCCTTCCACAAACTAGTCAAAGGAAATACTCCATACGAGGCATGGTTTTCCCATAAACCAAATGTCTCAATTTCAAGATTTTTGGATCTAGAGCATGGGCTCAAATCTCTTCTGAAAAGAGGAAGCCCTTGCAGCCACAAAGCAAGGAATGCATCATGGTTGGGTACAGTGAGGATACAAAAGGTTACAAACTCTTTGAAACTTCCACACTCAAGACATTTGTTGAAACAAGTGTGCAATTAGAATAGGAACCAATACCAGATTTTGAGCTTGCACCGGGGGAATGCTTGTCACATGCCCCAATTTTGCAAAAATAATATTATCCTATTTGATTATATTTAAAGACAATATGTTAAATTTTATGCTAAGTTGTAATTTATGAATCAACAGAGTCAAGGATATTTAATGTAATTCTATATATCTTAATTATAAATAAATAAAGGCAGAGATAACAGCTTATGAGAGCTGTTAAAAGAGTGTTTACTGGTCAAATTGGTGGAGGAGATTAGGTGGAGAGCAAACAGACAAGTGGAAACATCCTCAAACCTCTTCCAATTGTTGCAGGTGGCAACCTCCCTACATTTGCGGTCATGATCCCCCAAGAAAGTGGGATCAGAGCAGGTGGCTCAATTAATGACAATTGACCCAAAAGACCTAGGAAATCATTATAAAAATTCCCATTGAAGAGAGTCGAGGATGCTCATTCTAGAGAAGTGATCATTTAGGTGAATGAACTTCAAAGAAATTCAATGGCAAGGGAATTTGTGGAAAGAGTTTGAGGGGTTAACTGCTAAGTGATCTAGTGCAGCTTTTTAGCTGAAGGATCTTATTGCTAAGTGCAGAGTGATTACTGA
Organism: Pseudotsuga menziesii; assembly: GCA_001517045.1. NCBI lineage: Eukaryota > Viridiplantae > Streptophyta > Pinopsida > Pinales > Pinaceae > Pseudotsuga > Pseudotsuga menziesii. The sequence goes on along the minus strand of LPNX010523645.1, from coordinate 40,765 downwards.
GTCATTGGACTAGTCTATTGTTTGCTTGTTCCACTAGCTCTCAGCTAAGGATACCAGGAACAAGCTCGGGGGTCTTGAGGAAGCGTTGATTGAGCACTCTCCAGGAGTTGGTAGGGAGGAACGACCTCCTAACCCTGTTGTTGTCCATCCTAATCAGGTTCTACATTCTTTGTTTTACTGTGTTAGATAGTTAAATGTGAGTTTGACTGTTAAACGAATCTAAAATATTTAGCTATAAAATGTTAGATTATTGCAGGAATGAATCTGAAATAGATGAAAAATAATTCTAACCTGTGTTTTTCCACATCTGGAAGGACCAGACCGTACTCTAGCACATGCAGAGTATTTAAAGTAGACGAAGGAAATGATAAGAAACTGAAATGAATAGATATAATATGCATTTCATAATAGCGAAGCAATTTATTGCAATATATAGGTTTTTATGAAAAGACCAAAAACCTGGTTGTCTATGTTCTTTGTGTACGTAAATGTACTGATAATGAAATAGTAGTATTCCATTGCAGGTAGAATAATTATTATGTTAAGAGAATACACTAGTAGTTAAGATGTCATGTTTATACATAGTATATTACACTTTTATTTCAAATTAAAATATGCAGGAGGGTAAACAGTGTTATGTTGTATACATAATTTCTATATGTTTATTTAATAACCAATTGCTTATGCAGTGAAAGAAATGTAGTTAAACTCCTTTGTTTACATTCAGTTCATTAAAGATATAACTACTATTCATATAGCTTATTTACTAATAATATTAACTAAACTAAGTCTAACATTTACTAATAAGCAAGTAGAGTATTACTAAAGTATTTAAAATATAAAGAGTAAACTAAACTAAGTTACAGAAGCTGAGTTCTGAGTATTTTCAACCAGTCAACTTTAGTAAATTAAACAACAAGAATATGATAATAACAAATTCATAAATGAAATACCTATCTAAGTAAGAATCTGTTCTGTAATTAATAATAAGTTTATACTTGCAAGAGTAATTACACGGTCGAAACCCTTTATTAATTTCTTTGTTTCAATAAAAGAAAACAGTTAAGCTAGAATTCTATTACTTGGAACATTATTATTAAACAAATTGAACTATTGTAGACTGGTTATGGTCTTCATAACAAAAATATATATACAGATGCAAATTTTAGAAATTACATTATATACATATAATAATATTAATTAAACAATATTTGTTTTACAAGTAAAAGAACCTACTTAAATAAATTGAAAGAATTATTTTAAACACGGGTTTCATTCAGGAAACCCTAGCTCGAAATTCATGAGCCAATAAGTAATTTTTTTTTATAATATGACTGAGTGACAGTCTTTAAGCCATTAACAATAATTTCATACAAAATAAATAATACACATTAAAATTAATATTACACTGCCGAATAGGAAAAAAACTGTGTATTGCTTGACAGACCGAAAGGCTTAAACTTAAACAGAGTACATAGACCAGCTCTGAGCCAGGCATCCATATCGTGACATGGGGGTTTTAAATAACGAAACCAACAGACTTGATATCAAAACTTACAACAATGTAAAATATTTTCTTTTAACACAAAAAGAGAGCATTACAAGTCACGACATTGAGCCGGAGTCACCCTACTGAAAGCAAGGGTTTAAAATAAAAAAAACAAAACTAATAAACTGAAGAACAACAACCCAAGAATGGGAAAAACCATGCTGTAATTTTTTCCAACTGCAAACTTTCCCCTAAGGTTTGCACAAGCAGGGAGGGCCATTTTGTAACCAAAGCTTACTCGTAGACTGAGTGCCGGTTCCATTGAGAAGTGGTTACTGTTAATGTTAAGGCGAACTATCCCTGCAAATTGGAAACCAAAATATAAATTAAAAACTTGATTTGTAGAAATGAAGCTGTAAATAAAGTCTGATGATAAACTTTTAAAAGAAAATTACCTCATCTGGAAGTGAAGAATATGGAGCCACGAAGGAATAACCAACATAATGAGAAGCCAAACCCTAGAACTCGCAGGTGACAGAGACGATGGGAGCTCATGTACAAGCGACATTGATGACAGGAGCAAGAACAAGCCTGGGCAATGACCACAAAAGAGCTTAATAACAAAAATATTACATTGACAGAGCTACATTGCCCTCACGACAGTTTAGGGCAAGCAGGAAGAAAAACGAGTGAGATTTGTATGTCTCTCCAACCACCACACTTAAGTGGCAATGTTTCAATCCACAAACAACGAAGCTGGAGCTGAACATAGGCGTGCTCTCATGGCCGCAGCAAACCAAATGTAACAGAGACCAAACCCTCGACAAAACAATGAAGAGCTAGTGTTGCAGTGGAGACCTTTAAATCATACATTGCATGGTGAGGAAGGTTCCACGTGCCCCATAATTTATCAAATTCATAGTGGGTTGAGTTCTATAGTCCACTCTGTGCTGTCAAGACCAAATCATTGTTATTAATCTCCACAATGATCAAAACGATATTATTATATACCAAGTCAAAGTGTAATGTATCATTGAGAATCATAAGTCAATAACGTTGGAGTATGAGATTTTAGAGTATCGTTAACACCCATGGTGATGTTATAATCGTGAACATATTTAATGACGAACCCAAGCTTAGATGGTGTCGAATAAATTGATAATTATAAACAATGGAAATCATCAAATGGATTAATAACAACTAAGGAGAGATCCCTAGTAGGATATAATCCTTAAATACAAGTTAGTAGTTTTTCATAATAATCATTGATTCTTTTATTACAGTGAAGAGCTATGTTTTTGAGCTAGTCCATATAAAAAATCAAATGGTGATGATTTTAGCTCATAATTCAACATTATATATATTTAAAAGTATTTTCTTCACTCTAGAATAGATTCTTATTCTGTAAGAAGTCTATAGTACTAGAGTAAACTTTAGAAAAGTTGTAATTAGTATTCTTCATAAGTAAATAAAGCTCAAAATCATTTCAATCAAGGCTAATAGGTATTAGTAGTAAAGGACAGTGAAATCATCTAAGTATACTTGCGGTATAACAAGTATTTTTTTAAAACAATTAAGATGATATCATAATATTATCACACTATTTAGGTCTGTTTCTTTACTTAAACAGTCTTGAAAATTTATATTAACAATAGCAATAAACTTTTGTTATAGTAAGAGTACTAATATGCTAAATCTTAGACTCTATTAAGGACTAGAAATCAGCTTAGAGTAATGATAGAAGGAAGTTTAATCTAAGTATAGTCATTCTTACAATAATCCATCAATAGGGTAAAGACACTGATCATATCGACATGCTATTAAAATACTGATATAGTCATAACATAGATAAGGATAAGGTACCTTACCTCATAGAACCCTTGAATTTAAGCAAACCAACTTTTACTCTAGCAATATATTCTATGCAAAATGAAGTATATCTGGTTAACGCCTTAATAAACTTTTACTGGATCAAAAATTTACCTGTTCAGCCTGTAAAGATCCAAAAATCTAGATACGTTAGCAATCGCTAAGTAAGTCCCAACTAGAAAATGACTCCTCACCTACTTGACATTCAAACCATCAGTACAACTAAATATTTGAATGCAGATTTCTTACGTCACATATAAAAATTAAAACAACATTAATCTATATGTGTTAACGTTAATGGTTATTTTTATTTTCCGTTTCATTTCTTCTATTAGCTGCTAGCAGTTATCTAACTGCAACTGTAAACATTTTATGTTATCTCAAAATTTTAAATTTTTGTGAAAATTTGGGGTTTTGACATGTGGTATTAGAGCACAAGGTTCAAACACTAGGCCTTGATGAAGCCCAACTAGCTTTTATGAAACAGTAAATTGAATTATTATGCTGATGTATCATTTTTTTAAATGTTATTCAACAGAGAAATTGTTTTTGAAGTTTAACAAACATGTATGGAAAGGCTGGAGGAATATGCAGAGGAGGAATCTCTGTTTATTGAACCAGAAAACTTACCAAGAGATCCTATACCCGAATATTTAACTACTAATTCCTCAGAACTGTTACAAACTGTAAAAGACCTAAAATCTGAAATGGAATCTATAAAATGAGAGAATGAAAGGATTCTGAGGGCTCAGGAGGAGCTGAATCAGATCCTAATAGAAAGGTTTCAAACCAAGGGTAGGGGTAGAAGAACTGGATCAGAAGATACAAGTCATCAACGTAAATTTAAAAAGATGAAACATACTAAAAATGAAAGCAATTCATCTTCATAGGTGTTTGGTGAACAACGAAATTTCCATTCTACTAGTGATAGTAGTGATGACAATCATTACACTAAAAAGACGAAATACAAACCTTATGAGAAAATTTATGGGGAATTCAAAAAGATAAAACCACCAACATTTAATGGAGATACTGAGAAGGGGGAGGAAGCGGAATCCCGATTATCTGGGATGAAGAAGTACTTCCAAATATATAACTATTCTAACCAGTTAAAGGCTAGAATGGCTATCTACAATCTCTCAATAAAGGCTGACATTTGGTGGCAGGACTTGAAGAGAGTTAAAGGAATTAAAGAGAAGAATGTGAATTGGAGTACCTTCAAGAGGTACTTTAAAAAGAAATTTCTGTTTGAGCAATACTATGAAGAGAGAGCGAAAGAGTTTTATGAACTTAAATTAGGATCAATGACAATGAAAGATCTAAACAACGAGTTTTTGAGTCTGCTTAGGTATGTGCCATACCTTGTAGATGAGAAACCAAAGGTACATCGATTCCTCAACTGTCTACCTTATCATATTAAGGACATGATTGAATATGACAATCCAAAGACTTTGGAAGAAGCTATGAGGGAAGCGAACTTCAGTTTTGAACAAAATCAGAAGAAGGAAATCATGGCCAACTGGAAGGCCAAGAAAAATAATAATCAGTATGAGCAAAAGAAGAAAGACATTGTGCCCAATAGAAATTCTAAGAACAGTAAGGTCAGAAATTTTCCTAACAAAAATTTCCCAGGAAATAAGAATAATTCACCAAGCAATGAGAATAACTCTAAGGGTAAAGAATTTGCTAATAACCATGGTAATTACACCAAGAACTTTGAGCGCAAAGAACCTATAAAGTGCTGGGAGTGTAATGGCCCACACTATGCTTCAGTTTGTCCTAATCGGAAAAAAGACTATCAACAATATTCACACCATACAGGAGGAGATGACTGTCGGAGAATTAGCAAGGACTATGCCCAGAATCAATGCAGCCTTGGAGAATCGACAAGCAGAATATCAAACTTCCATGGTGGAAGTAGAAGGTATGATAAATCAAACCCCTATAACTATTTTGATTGATCCAGGAGCTAGTCTCAGTTATATTGCACCTAAAATGGTAGAAAAATGTAAGCTACTTGTTGAAAAATTTGAGAATTCTTGGTTAGTTCAGTTAGCCACTGGTGCTAAAAGAAAGGTAACTTGTTTTGTAAAAGAATGTGCAGTAGTTATGGATAATTTTGAAACTGTTGTAAAGCTTAATGTATTGCCTCTTAGTTCTTATGATTTACTCATTGGCATGGGTTGGTTAGAACAACATAGGGTAATTTTAAATTGTTATGATAAAACCTTTACGTGTTTAAACAGTGATGGAAAACCAGTAAGTGTAAAATGAATTCCTAGAAAAACCACCATAAGGCAGATTTCTGCCCTACAGCTTAAGAGAGCTGTTAGGAAGGGTTGCAAAGCTTATGTAGTAACAATAACTGATGAGGAGAATCTAATTAAGACAGATAAATTAAAATTGAAAGACATACCAGTCTTAAGAGAATATGTTGATGTATTGTTTGAAGAAATTCTCGGACTACCTACGAAAAGGGAATTGGATTTCACCATTGAGCTGGTACTTGGTGCAGTACTTAGCTCAAAGGCCCCTTATTGAATGAAAAATACTTGAACTTAATGAATTAAAGTCTCAATTAAAAGAACTGATAGATAAAAATTATATTCGACCTAGTGTGTCTCCCTGGGGGGCACCTATCATCTTTGTTAAGAAAAAGGACGGTACCATGCGACTTTGCATAGATTACCGTCAGCTAAATAAGATGACCATTAAAAATCAATACCCGTTGCCCCGTATAGATGATCTGTTTGATCAACTACATGGAGCCACGGGGTTCTCGAAAATAGATTTAAGATCTGGATATCATCAAGTTAGGATTAAAGATGAAGACATCTTTAAGACAGCTTTTAGAACTCGATATGGCCATTACGAGTTTGTTGTCATGCCATTCGGGCTTACTAATGCCCCAGCTATTTTTATGTGTTTAATGAACAACATTATGCATAAGTATCTAGATAAGTTTGTAGTCATGTTCATCGATGATATATTAATCTATTCAAAAACTGAAGAAGAACATAAAGAACATTAAAAAATTGTGTTGCAAGAGTTACAAGATCATCAACTCTTTGCAAAATTTAGTAAATGTGATTTTTTCAAGGATAAGATTCAGTACTTAGGTCATGTGGTGACCAAGGAAGGGATTTCAGTAGATCCCGAAAAGATAAAGGCAATCGAAGATTGGCCGGTTCCTAAGGATGTAATTGATGTTCGATTTTTCATGGGAATTACCAGTTACTACCGGAGGTTCATTAAAGGTTTTTCGAGGATCGCAAATCCAATAACTTCTTTGCTAAAGAAAGGAAAGAAGTTTGATTGGAACGAGAAATGCGAGGAAAGCTTTAAAAAATTAAAAACTTTATTAACCATCGCACCTATTTTAAGAATAGTTGATCCTAATAAAGAATTTGTAGTGTGCATTGACGCTTGCAATGATGGCTTAGGCGATGTTTTGACTCAAGAAGGGCATGTTATTGCCTATGAGTTTAGAAAATTAAAAATTCATGAAAATAATTATGCAACTTATGATCTGGAATTAGCAGCTGTTATACTGCTTTAAAGATGTGGCGACATCACTTAATTGGTGGAAAATTTATTTTAATGACCGATAATAAGGGATTAAAGTATCTGTTAGATCAGCCTAATCTAAATGCCAGACAAGCTAGGTGGCTATCTTTTCTAAGTGAGTATGATTTCAAAATTCAACACATTAAAGGTAAAGAAAATAAAGTTGCTGACGCATTAAGTAGGAATGTAAGGATGAATTTTACAGCAGTTATTAGCACTTATACTATAGATTTGGATGAACAACTTAAAGCAGGAATAGAACAGGATGAAATTTACCAAAATTTACAAGCTAAAACTAAAGAAAATCCAACAGAAAGCTTAAGTAAAGGGTACAGTTTGAATGCAAAAGAATTTATACTGTATAAAGACAGAATGTATGTACCTAACGTACCTAAAGTTAAGCTGTTAATTTTGGATGAAATTCATAAAAATTCATACTCAGGTCATCCAGGCTATCAAAAGACTATAACTATGTTAAGAAAAGAGTATTTTTGGCCAAATATGAAGACTGAAGTAGCAGAATATATCGCTAGGTGTTTTGAATGCCAGCAGGTGAAAACTGAACATCAACACCCAGCAGGATTACTTCAGCCATTACCCATTCCTAGCTGGAAATGAGAGATAATCAGTCTCAATTTTGTTACTGGACTGCCTAGAAATTAGAATTTAAATGACTCTATCATGGTAGTAGTCGATAAGTTAAGTAAAGCAGCTCACTTTATACCTGTTAAAACTACATACAAAGCTGCAAATATAGCTGATATCTTTTTAAAGCATATTTTTCGATTGCATGGAATACCGAAAGTTATAATCTCAGATAGAGATCCTAAATTTACAGGAAACTTTTGGAAGTCTCTATTTAAAGGATTAAACACTACATTAAATTTCACTACTTCGTTCCATCCTCAAACAGATGGACAAACTGAAAGTGTAAACCAAGTACTGGAAGATTTATTAAGAATGTATGTGAAAGACTAGCCAGGTAAATGGGAGGATTATTTGCATTTGGTAGAATTTGCTTATAATAATAATTATCAGACATCAGCCAGATTTAGTCCTTTCGAAATTTTGTATGGAAGGAAATGTAATACTCCTATCTCTTGGAGTAATCCGGTGGATAGATTGGTATTAGGTCCTGAACTGTTAAAGGAAATTGAAGAAATTGTAAAGCAGGTACAAGGTAATCTGAAAGTTGCATAGGATCGACAAAAAAGTCAAGCAGACCTTAAAAGAACTCCAAAGGAGTTTCAGGTACGTGAACATGTGTTCATCAAGGTGAGCCCAAAAAGAGCTCTTTGAGATTGGGGAGTTGTGCAAAACTAGCACCTCGTTACTATGTTCCATTTGAAATTCTGTCCAGAATTGGACAAGTAGCTTATCAATTAGTATTACCACCCAATTTAAGAGTACATAATGTTTTTCACATTTCTGTATTAAATAAATATGTTCATGATGCTACTCCTGTTGTTAACTGGAATGATGTACAGGTGGAACTAGAAGGAGATTTTCTGGTGGAATTGGACTGTATCCTCAACCAGAGGGAGATCACACTTCGGAACCACACCATTGGACAGGTGAAGGTGCAATGGAAGCACCTTAGTCCAGAGGAAGTCACCTGGGAATTGGAAAGTAATATGCGAGATGCATATCCAATTCTGTTCTAGGCGAATTCTGAGGATGAAGAATAAATAACATCGAGGACGATGTTATGTTCTAAGGGGGTGTGTATGTCACATGCCCCAATTTTGCAAAAATAATATTATCCTATTTGATTTTATTTAAAGACAATATGTTAAATTTTATGCTAAGTTGTAATTGATGACTCAACAGAGTCAAGGATATTTAATGTAATTCTGAATATTTTAATTATAAATAAATAAAGGTGGAGACAACAGCTTAGGAGATCTGTTAAAAGAGTGTTTACTAGTCAAATTGGTGGAGGAGACTGGGTGGAGAGAAAACAGACAAGTGGCATCATCCTCAAATCTCTTCCAACTGTTGTAGGTGGCAACCTCCCTACATTTGGGGTCATGATCCCCCAAGAAAGTGGGATTAGAGCAGGTGGCTCAATTAATGACAACTGACCCAAAATACCTAGGCAATCTTTATAAAAATGCCCATTGAAGAGAGCTAAGGCTGGTCATTTTAGAGAAGTGATCATTCAGGTGAATGAACTTCAGAGAAATTCAATGGCAAGGGAATTTGTGGAAAGAGTTTGAGGGGTTAACTGCTAAGTGATCTAGTGCATATTTTTAGCTGAAGGATCTTACTGCTGAGTGCAGAGTGATTACTGAGTCATTGGACTAGTCTATTGTTTGCTTGCTCCACCAGTTCTCAGCCAAGGAGACCAGGAATAGGCTCGGGGGTCCTGAGGAAGAATTGTTTGAGCGCTCTCGGATTTGGTAGGGAGGAATGGCCTGCTAATGCTGTTGTCCTCCATCCTAATCAGGTTCTAAATTCTTTGTTTTACTATGTTAGATAGTTAAATGTGAGTTTGACTGTTAAATGAATGTAAAATATTTAGCTGTAAAATGTTAGATTATTGCAGGAATGAATCTGAAATAGATGAAAAATAATTTTAACCTGTGTTTTTCCACATCTGGAAGGACCAGACCGTACTCCAGCACAGGCAGAGTATTTAAAGTAGACGAAGGAAATGATAAGAAACTGAAATGAATAGATGTAATATGCATTTCATAATAGCAAAGTAATTTATTGCAGTATATAGGTTTTTATGGAAAAGACCAAAAACCTGGTTGTCTATGTTCTTTGTGTACGTAAATGTACTGATAATGAAATAGTAATATTCCATTACAGGTAGAAGAATTATTATGTTAAGAGAATACACTAGTAGTTAAGATGTCATGTTTATACATAGTATATTACACTTTTATTTCAAATTAAAATATGCAGGAGGGTAAACCGTGTTATGTTGTATACATAATTTCTATATGTTTATTTAATAACCAGTTGCTTATGTAGTGAAAGAAATGTAGTTAAACTACTTTGTTTACATTCAATTCATTAAAGATATAACTGCTATTCATATAGCTTATTTACTAATAATATTAACTAAACTAAGTCTAACATTTACTAACAAGCAAGTAGAGTATTACTAAAGTATTTAAAATATAAAGAGTAAACTAAACTAAGTTATAGAAGCTGAGTTCTGAGTATTTTCAACCAGTCAACTTCAGTAAATTAAACAACAAGAATATGATAATAACAAATTCATAAATGAAATACCTATCTAAGTAAGAATCTGTTCTGTAATTAATAACAGGTTTATACTTGCAAGAGTAATTACAGGGTCGAAACCCTTTATTAATTTCTTTGTTTCAATAAAAGAAAATAGTTAAGCTAAAATTCTATTACTTGGAACATTATTATTAAACAAATTGAACTATTGTAGACTGGTTACGGTCTTCATAACTGTTGGGTAAAATAACTCCCGATTCATATTATTCCATTGCTAATGCATATATTCATACAATTCATATGTCGGTTGTGATTCAACTTCCGACCAACCTATTCATATTCCTACATGACTATTCACATTCAGAATATATTTACAATATTTACATATTGTATAATCCCGACGGATTATATTCCAACAATCCCCCCCTTAATCTGAAGGGGTGTTAGTAAGTCCGAGCATGTTTCTGAATCTTTCAAACATTTCTCGTCCAAGCGCTTTGGTGAAGATGTCCGCAACTTGATCATTTGTGGAACAATGTCGAAGATGGACTGTCTTGGCCTCTACATGATGTCGAATCAAATGATACTTTGTGTTGATGTGTTTGGTTTGATCATGGAATCTGGGATTCTTAGCCAGCTTGATTGCAGAAGTATTGTCGATCAATAATGGAGTGGAGTTCTCTTGTTTTTCTTGCAAATCTTCAAGTATCTTCCTGAGCCATACTATTTCTTTCGTTGCTTCAGCTGCAACCACATATTCTGCTTCTATTGTTGAATCTGCCGGAACTGACTATTTGCGTGATCTCCATGAGACAGCTGCTGATCA